>WEKY01048616.1:146968-177865 GCA_013390045.1 Picathartes gymnocephalus | reverse complement strand
CGGCGCTGCCCGAGCGAGGAGGCTGCGAGGAGCCCGGCGGCGCTGCGGCCTCTGCGGCGTGAGGGGCGCGGGCAGGTGAGGGCGGGCGACTCTGGGCCCTGCGCCCCGGGCACCCGGCGGGGGCAGCGGACGGGACGAACTGGGCGGCGCGGGACTGGGGATTCTCTCCGGGCCCGCTCAGGGGCGGAGCACGGCGGCGGCCGTAGCCGCCCGGTGCGGAGCGGTTTGCGCCCGGCCCGCCGTGGTGCCGTTTTAAGGCCGGTTAGAGAAGTTGGGGCCCACGGAACGGCTCCCGCGTTGCTCCGTGCCTGGCGGCGGGGATCGCAGGGGTTCCGGCCGCATGTATGGCCGCGCTTGCCTGGCAGCGGGCCCGCCCTGTCCCCGCCCTCCCGGGGGAGCGGGGGAGGAGGAGGGAGGGCTGCTTGTGGTGAGCGCTGCCCCCGGCGCTCTCAGGCCGCTGTGCTCGGGTTGAGTCAAGGCCTTCGCCGCTTGGCTGGGGCGCGATGCTTTCGTCTGGCCTCAGCCACGGTGTTGTGGTCCCGCAGCGTGGCAGGCGGTTTGGGGGGCTCGGTTTTGCATTTCGAGTTCCTTGTTTTCCAGTTGAGGGCCTGTTTGAAATTTTCTGTGCTGCTGCGATTGTTTACTTATTATTACACATAATAATAGGTGCCGTAGGATTTGCCAGACTCCCTGTAGTATCTACTCACGAGGGTTCAAAATACAAAGGTAGAAAACCGATTGTGGCAATTACAGGTGAAACCAGAATCAGAATCACTAGGTAAATTTTTATGAGGTCGTCTCTAAGCAAAATAGTGTTCCTTTAAGAAAACTTCCGAAGTGAGGCTAAGTGTTGCTGATGTCCGGGGCTTGTGGAACAGGTTAATAAGTTTCTTCCTCAACTATTTTGTCATGATCCCGTCTTATTATCTTTACAGAAGATATCCGACTGTTAAGTTTGTGGCTTCCCACGGGGTTACGTCCCAGTGCCTCTGATACGGAAGTTGCAACTTTCTCTTCTGATTTGTTGTAGTTACGAAAAACATTTAACAGCTGTGGGCAGGAGTCTTCCTGTGAGTTCAGGAGTCCTTCAGTTTCCTGTTTTGTATTTCAGTTGTGTTTAGGTTTGTGCAAGGCAGAGAAGATTTATTCCGTGTACACTTCTATTTATGAGTATATCTTGCCAGTGTATAGGTTTTTCCTTTGAATTTGTGTCCTTCAGGATATTGGCCTTGTAATGAGCTCTTCCTGTCCTGGTGTGCATCGAGTTTACAGTTTCCTGCAGTTCTGAGTGATTGATGGTGTGTGACATTTGTGCCAGACAAGTTGCAGCAATAGCCTCCCGTGTGGGACAGGGGCTTGGGCTCATCTCCTGGATCCCCAAAGCTTCATGTGCACAAGTCATTTGAAAACAGGGAACTATCCAGAAAAAAAGAGGCACTAATTAGGCCTCTTACTGGTGGCAATAATAACCACGCCTTCTGCTGTTATTTCCTTGGGTTCTGGTTGCTTTTTCACGTCTTCGTTGTCTGCACGTTGAGCTCACTTGCTTGGAAAGCAGTGAAGACGATGGACATGAAGGTGCCCTCACCAGCTTGTCTTGAACAATTTTGCTGGTGACTCTGTGGCAGTGAAGTCAGTGCAACACAGCTGGAATAAAACTGGAAATCACAAGCTGTCTTCTAAGGAAGTTGCATCTAATTATATATTTGTATCCTTCTTTTTACTTTCCAATTGCCAAAGGCACAACTCTAGGGAGTGAAACAGGATGAAGTATGTATCTGCACCTTTTTTCTTTTTTCCTTTTTTTCGTTGTTATTACTTAGGTAAATGGCTTTTGTCAGAACATGCCCAGTTCATGTCTGTTCCAGTGGAGATGAATTCAGCTGCTATTAAAGCATTATTCCGTGTTTTCCAAACACGAATGAGGATCTTGTCTTCCCTTGGCAGGCTTGAGAAGTAGGTCCCTGCAGGAAATACAGCACAAACAGCTGAGCAGAAGAGTTTTTATGTGGAGTAGAGTCTGTTCCATTAGCTCTGTCACTGGGCCTAGATTGGAAGCCTCACGTCTTTGAGAATAATTTTTAAGTAATGCAAGTCTGCATTTTTAGTTGCTTACTGTTGCCTCCTCTAATAGTGACTGGGATCATATAACCTGTTGGCTGAACTCTGTTATTAGGTCAATTTGCTTTGTTTTAGGTCAGTTTGCTGTGTTTTACCTTTTTAATTGTATCTTTTTTTACCCTGCCTTTTGTTGCCACGGAAGGAAAGATTCATTCATGCTCCTTTATTTCTTCAACTGTAAGCTTGTAAAAATCTTCTGTTCTTCTCTAGCAGGTGGTTGCTGGCATTGCCACTTTCTCTTGTTATGATTAAGGCAAGAGGAAATGTTTGGAAGTATATCTGCCTGAGCTGGTGGAGCACCTACTCTGCCAGAAGCCCCTTTTGTTTGTTCCTGGGCTTAACCTGTGGGGTGGGCTTCTAGGCTTGTGTGGGAGATGTAAACAACTTGCTGTGGAATAATCTGAAGTATACTGTTAGTACTGTCAAAAATTAACAAAGCTTTTCAGCTCTGTTTGAAATGGTTGTGAAAGTGTTGCTTTTGCAGCTTAGAGCAGGATTCAGCATTTTCCAGATGGAAGAGTGCATGCAATCTCTGGGCTGCCGCTCAAGCTGGCATTAGCACTTAGGTTCTTCTTTGGTAGCCTCTGTTGGAAGCTGGACCAGAGATCAGCCTGTTTGGCCTTTATGGAATCTGAGAAATCAGACTGGTCCACTCTGACTAGTAATTGAAGCTGCTTTTTGTTCTGAATTTGACTCAGAGACCAACGTCTGCTTTCGTGAAAGCTTTGTAGTAGAAAATACCACCTGTGCTTCCATATGGCAGATAGTGATTCCTGGAATTTGTCATCAGCTGTTTAAAATGGGGATAAAAACCCCAATCTCTGTCACTGAAATACATGTACATGCTTGGCTATTTCACCCCAGAAAAGAAAGAACAGCAGAATTAGTTAGACATTCTGGCTCCCTCTGGTTTCTCAGGAGAGCTAATTTAGATATTGTGGGCTGGGGTAGCTGTGCTAAACTTGGTTCCAGTCGCTGTTAATAATGAGATTCTGACTTATCTCTTTCCTCTTCTGACTCTCGATAAATAAATTCAAGGCAAATCTTATACAGGGGATTCTGCCTTCCTAGCTACTGTCAAAACCCCTTTTCTTGGGGTAAATAATTTTCTTGAGTGTTCTTTTTATCTAGCAACAGTTTTAGGCACGCTGTAGGGCAGGAGAAGCAGCTACTCACAAAAATAACCCTGATTAAACAGACGAGTGAAACATATTTTTCTGCTTGGGTGATAAAAGAAAAAAGTCATTTGGAAGTTATTGTAATTAATTCGTTTGAACTTTCCTTGTTTTTAGCTCAAGTATGCTATATAGGCAGATATTAAAAATTCATTATTTACTGTGATACTGTCAAGGAATTAGAAAATAATACATTTATGTCTTCCTCTTTGGCTTTTTTTCTTCTTTTATAGACTGCAGAGCTAATCTAGGAAGCTGTGGCACTTATCTTCAAACTGAAGACCCATGATTGGGTAGAAATTCATTAGTATCTGGAGTATTTAACAGAAACTATAAGTTCTAAGACGGTTAAACCACCTGACAGACTGTTCAAAAACTGAGCGAGTTTCAGTTTGAGTTGGGTATTATGGTAGCTATTTAGTTTACTGTGAGGGATTATGCATGATGAATTTTCTAGCAAAACCAGCAGCTGTTAATTTGTATTGAGATTTTAAACAATGACCTGTTCTGTTTTCATCTTCTGTTAAGATAAACAAATTACTGTTCAACTATTTTTAAACACTACCTTTCAACTTGCAGGTGGATACAGGCACACAGATGGCAGATAACAGGTATGTTGGACTATTTTCCTGAAATTAAATCAAGGTAGTTAGAGCCAGCTGTATATCTGGTCTTCTGCAGGAGAGATTTTTGTTTGATTTTTGTTTTTTTCAACCGGGGAAGAGTGGATTACCAGACTTGGATAAGAAGAAAGTGGTAATATTTTTCTAAATGCTTTAAAGAATTGAAGAGCCTTAATGCTCTAATCTGTGCAATTTAAGCATGCAAAAACCACCTTTTTCCCCTAGTTTATGTAGGTTTTTTTGAACATACAGTATTTCTATGGAACTGCTGCAAATCCATATGTGCTGCTGCTCTTCTGAGGCTTGCAGTGCTGGGTAAGCTGGTCTGTCCAGTATCTGATAATACCCATTTGCATATGTGATATCTCTTCTGATTTTGTGTCAGGAGTTAGGGTTAATTTCAGCAATATCCAGTGTGCATTTTGTGACCTCTAAACTGGCAGGGAGCACAGGGAATGCTGGCTGGCTGTTGACTCATGCTGGGCCCTCTCCTCCAGCACAGGAAGTGTGATGGAAGATGTTGCAGCAGGGAGATGGGGAGGCCAGGGACATCTCTTTTAGAGTAGGAGTGAATATTGTAGGCAAAACAACTTGTTAGAGAAGTTTGAAACAGAGCTTTTATCTCTTGTCTTTCTTTCATACCTGCATCCTTTCTCACGTTTTTTACATCACTTACACTGGAAGTGTCTCCTGTTTTCATTTGTGAGTAATAACATTTTCCTGTGCACAGTGAATGGCCACATGGTTCACAGGCTGAATCATACACATGAATGGCCAGCCATTCACTTAATGAGATGAATTTATCTGCCAAAGATTTTTGTTTTCAGCTTGTTATGTTTTGTTTTGAGGTTAGTTTCTTTCTTTTTTTTTTTTGTCCTTACCTTCCCTTGACTTTGCATCCTATTCATCTTAGGAGATCTAGTTTCATATCCAAACCTTTGAGTTTGCACAAGCTTGAAGACATACATATGTCTTTTATTGGCATATTTGCCTATAAAACGTGTCCGTAGTAACTGGAAAATTCATAATAACTTCTTAAATGCTAACATTTTTGTAATGTGATGCTATTTTAATGTTACCCTTTGAATTCTTTTAGTAAAACAGAAGATACTGCTTCAGATTCTCTGGAGGCTGCTAAAAATGCAAGCAACAAAAAAGGTAAGAAATACATAGTAGTAGGTAACGTTACAGAAGTGGAATAAGCCTTTACAGTCCACACTGAAGATGTGTTCGCAGTTGAAACCAAAACAATGGTTTTTAGGCTTACTGATCACTCTCTGATCTTCTCCATGTTTACTGCAGCCAAAAGCAGAGTAAAAGCTGTATTTTTGTATGTGTTGTGACTGTGATGCTTTACCATTGCATGAAAAGACCCACTAGACACTTGTAATACGGCCTGCAAAGAGTGGCTTGTAACAGCATTATTCTTTGTCAGCATAGTTATCAAAATGAGCAGTTCTGTTTATATGCTAGTTCTTTACTGCCTTGTTTCTCAGAAAGTGTATCTTTAGAATGTGTCTTGAAAGTTTTTATTCTCCAGTAGCAAGATCTGCAGATAACTGCTGAATAGTGTTTTTCAAATTAATACTTCCATGTGCAGAAAAGCTACAATTCCAAATACTCAAATTTGTAAGTTATAGTGAAATGTGTTTCATATATGTAGGCACTGAATGTTCCTTAGGTCTCCCTCATTACCTGTTGGGTTTTTTTTTTAAGAATTCCTTTGTGATTGGCAATTGGAGGTCCACATGAGAACTTGTAGACACCATTGAATAATTCTTACAGTCAAGTTGGATTGAGAAAAAACTACAAAACCCCAAATAAATAAGAAAAACAAAGCAACACGCGAACACAAGTATATAAAAGCTTCACCATGTTAGTGTGTGCTATGCAATTTATTGGGTTTTTAATGTCTGGGGAAAAGAGCACTGGGAAAGAATGGAAAGATGTGAAAAGCAAAAGTCTTCCCACCATGACACCGTGCATGGTTATTAGTAATGGTTTTTAATTCCTGTCCAGAAGCATTTTAGATCTGACCACCTGTAAAAATCGTCTTCTGGGAAATGTGATGATTGAGGAGTCTTATAGATTGTAAAATCATCTTGATGTAAAAAATTAGTAGTTGTCAAGGTCACAGTGCTATGCTGCTTTATTGTACGGTACACAAAGTAGTTGGAAGGGTTTTTTCGGGAGTCACACTAACTGGAGAACAGATGTCTTGGAAGTACAATTCAATGGTTCTCCTCTTGCGAATTTCTACATGGCCTTTTAAGGTGCAGGTAATACAGAGGGAGGATACAGAAACTCCTGTTCTGCACTTCCTTACATAAAGGGAAAACAGGGAATGTGCTTGTGTTGACAGTGTACTACTTGCTTGTAAAAGCAACTGGTAGATTTGTAAAGAGAGAAGTGCTTTTTTTGTCATTATCCAATTTTATATTCCTGAAATCTGGTCCTAAAGTAATTGTGTTAGTAGTAAAATACTCACTATTTTCACACTTCAAATAACAGTGTTGTTATTTGAGGTGTGAAAATAGTGAGTATTTTTACTGTGACTGCTGTAAGACACAGTATGACAAAAGCACTATAAATCTATGCAAATTTATTTAAGAGTGGTTTTCTGTCTTCATAGAAAAGCTGGCAGACCAAGTGATGCAGAATCCACAGGTCCTTGCAGCTCTTCAGGAACGTCTTGACAGCACATCACTTACTCCTTCAAGTTACACTGAAACGTAAGTACTGGGCATGATAAAATTCTTGAAAGACTGAAAGCATAATAGAATATTATTACTGTGTAATTAAGGTAGGAAATTAGAATAAATGATTCATTTAAAAAATTGTTTACTTAACCCATGGTTCATAGTGGCTTACTTCTGGAAGGAAGAGTGAAGTTTTAGCTTATACAAACTTGCAAACAAAATTTTGTCCAGTTCAGTATTTTCAGAGCCCATTATTATTTTGGATAGAAATAACTCAACTCCCCTCCTTTGTTTCCTTCTGTGACCCTTATTCTGACAGCACATGTCAGCTGTGACCCTTATTCTGACAGCTACACTGATTGATGATTTCTATAAGATTGCTGTCCAGGATGTAATGGAAAGTTCAGGACCTGTATATCCCTAGTTTGAAGCTTAGTTTTATATTGACTGTAAAGTAGATTTAAATACTGTCTTTAGTAAATACTTACGCTTTTATTTCTTGCTGAGAATAGCTGCTCGTAGACCTCTTTTTAGAAAAAACAGAAGTTCTGTAAAGAGTTCTTTTTACATGAAATCCGTATCTAAATGTTCAATAATTTAAAGGGCAGATGGGCAACGTGTGCTTTCTGAGTGTAACCCATGAATCAAATCTTTCTCCTGTAGAATGCAAGTTCTGATTTTTCATAAATGGATCAACACAAATCCAGTCTCAAAGCTTAGGTGTAAACAAAGGTATTAATTTCAGATCTCTGAACTACACGGGGAGGGTAGTGGCCCCAGGGAATGGAACAGAAGATAACACCTTTGAGAACAACTTGGGTAGGAGAGGATTCTTTCAACTTTTTGAAATAGGTTTTGGAGAAACATGTATGTTTGACATAAGCCTTTTATTTAAAAATTGCAAATAGTTATAAGCAGCGTATTTCTCAGTAATATGTGAAATAATGCTGAGGCAACTAACTTTTAGTCTTAAATAACTTTGGTTTTTAGTTTTCCAAAAGCAGTGATAAGAAGAATTGATGCCTTGAAAAAGCTCCAGGTGAAGTGTGCCCATATAGAAGCTAAATTCTATGAAGAAGTACATGATTTAGAGAGAAAATATGCAGCACTCTATCAACCTCTTTTTGATAAGGTGAGGAAATGATGTATATAATTTTTATTTCTTTGTTCCTGTCTGTTCTGGTTGCATATATATGATTTTACATCTTCTATTACATTCTTCGTTTTTTAACACAGAGGAGAGAGTTTATTAATGGGGAAGCTGAACCCACAGATGCAGAGTCAGAATGGCACAGTGAAAATGAGGATGAAGAAAAATTGGCTGTGAGTACAAGCTGGGTCATGTACCATGGATATATTGGATTGTCAGAGTTTAATTCCTGTTCTTGCCATTGAAAGACTCAGTGTCAGCAATGTGTTCTTGTGATGAATACACTGTTATGCCCAGTGAAAGCTTCTAAACTTTCTGTTTAGCCTTTTTTCAAATCTGTGACTTGAGGGAATGGAGGAATTGCCTTTGCTGGCACTGTTCGTAACCTGTTAACAGCACCTTCCTGTTAATGGGTTCCATTCCAGTGCTACATGAAACCCCAAGATAATAAAAGACTGGTTGGTCCTCTGCCTGTCCCTGTTATTTTGGGGGACATCATTAGCTTTCATTTTCATAAATAGAGGTTAGACACTTGTCACACAGTCATAAAACAGAATTGATATAATAAAATGTGTGCTGGCTGGTGGATTCCTACTTGTCTATTGAGTAGGAGCTGTCTAGATTTGGGAGGCACAATGTAGTCTGTGGGCTGCCTGTTACTTTCCCAGCATCATTTCTGGAGATGTGTGCTCCTTTGTCTCAGAAAAGCGACCTACTTAGAAAACTGTTTGCTATTCTGTCAGGTTTTCTTTGCATTTTTTCCTTAGCCTGATTTCTTCTGGGTTTTTTTGCATGCTGTTGTATATTCCAAGTGAATTGTTCTTTGTTTTTATTGATTTCCTGAGATTTAGCATGACATGGTGCTCCATGTGCATGAGCAAAAAATGTCCCTTAGGCTCTGTGTAAATACAGCATTGACAGGCCGTATTCCACACAATAAAATCAGAAACATGTCTAGATGGGAAGTAAACTACAGCTTCATACTCTTGGCTCGTCATAATGCAAGTAACTGCCAAAAACATCTTAAATATCTGCTGCTATCTAGTGGTGTAAAAGGAGAGGTGCAGTACAACTTGTTCAGACTCCGAATTTCTAGGGTTGTTTGGGATTGAGGAATGATCTCATCATTCTTCTCTGTTATAACATTTACATCAGTTACGTGAGGGCATCCTGTTTCCCAAAACAGTAATAATTTGACACAGCATAATAATGAAAAATACCCGTGAAAAACAAGTTTGCAAGTATTCTGCAAAAGGGGGAAGCTAAAACAGCATTTCAGAGGGCAAAGTTAGATTTTAAATTTTTAGGTGAAGCACTCTATCTGTGGCTTATGGAGCTACAGAAATTAGATTAATAGAAAAATAGAAATCCATTTGTATTTGTTTGTAGAGAGAAAGTGTTTTAATTATTTCTGTTTGTCAAATCAGTGAAGCTGACACTTGATCTATTTAGTCTTCATACAGAAGAATTTCAAATTAGTTGAAAGTAAATCTGAATTGTGTATATGTTTAGTTGTGTAATAAACCTTGTATCTCTTAACTTCATTTACAGAGAAAAAATTAGTAGATTTCAAATGTTCCTTAAACACAACTTCAGAGATGGCAATTGTTTTGTACTTCTATGTCTGTTTATTAAATATACTAAGAAGTCACAATTTAATTTCTCAAACTGTTCCTTTATTTCTTTCCCAGGGAGACCTGAAAAATGCAGTGATAATAGACGAAAAAGCAGAAGAGACAAATGTCAAAGGAATTCCAGACTTCTGGTTTACTATCTTTAGGAATGTAGATATGCTAAGTGAATTAGTACAAGTAAGTTTCTGCTCTGAAATGAGCAACCTCTGTTGTGTTAAATGAATTGCTGCTTTTCCCATGAATGGTCAATCCTCATGGAATGCGTGCGAGACATCAATTCTTTTGAGTGTTTGGAGTCCCTGAAGATGCTTGAAAGGCTAATGATGGACAAGCATTTTTAGTTTAATCCATAAAGGATTACTTTTGCAAGGTTATAAGAATATCCGTGGATTGGTTGAATTCATGTTAAATAGCTTAGGTAGTTATGCTTGCACCTGTATTAATTGCTTTTAATGCTATTAAAGAGTTCTGCGGAGTGTAGTGTGTATCTCACTGGCAGTAAATACCCTGAATGAAGTTACTGTATCTTCAGTAATACATCCTGGCAGCTCTGTTCACTGAAGATGAGCCCTAAAATGATTGAGAATCTGGTACATAGGATTTGCAACTATGATCCAGATCTTTACTTCAGCTGAAATCATTAAATTAGTTACAGGGTTTGGTTTTTGCTTAGAAAGAGCCTGTTCTTCTAAATATTGCCCGCTGTATTGGATTCTACTTTTTTTCTGCTTAGGAATACGATGAACCTATCTTAAAACATCTGCAGGATATTAAAGTTAAGTTTTCTGAACCAGGACAGCCTATGGTGAGTTTTCTCTTCTTGTTTCTAATGAAGACTGTAGTAATAAATTGAGCAGCATTCCAAAATATTCATTCAGCTCTCTTTGGCTGTAGTGTGTGGGAGATGTTTCTTTCTAAGCTAATATTTTCATGCTTTGCCTTTGAAAGATTTATCTTCAGCTTTCCTGACTCTTTGCTCCTTCATTCTTAGCCTGGACAGTGCTGACATTACTGTAGTTTCTAGATTAAAATTCTGGCTCAATTCTGTATAGTTTTTGCTTTGTTTCTCTCTCAAATTTAAGCATAATATAGTTACATGGCTGCTTTTGATTTGAAAATGAATTGTGAGAAAAATTTTGTGTATCAAATATTTTATCAAAAGAAGAGATGTGACTTGGTAATACTAATCAAAGACAATGATTATGTATACTGTACCTGTTGAAAAGGATAGAAAATGTATTAGAAGGTATTTTATAGTGTACCTAGTATTTTTTAAAGTACAACTTAGCTTTTGCTTTTTTTTTTTTGAAATTGCTTTCTTATGTAAGTTCAGTGCACAGAAACAGATCCTCTCTGTGTCGAAAAGAAGTTGTTCTGCTGCTTATTCAATTTATGCAGACTATACTTTTTCGTTGAACTCCCTTTGAGGGGGATGCAGGGAGAAGGATGATATTTCAGCCTACACATATACTTTCTTTAAATTTTGTCATTGTGGAATTTTTCTTATATTTGATATTTTTTGTTTTGCCTTATGATCTTCTGACAATGTCTGAAATAAATGCAAGACAAGCTTCACTGAAGATTCAATTAATACAGGTGGAAGGACTTTCTCAGAATAGCTTTTAATGGTTAAGAATAAGTTGGTGGTTTGAGGTTTTTGAGTTTTGTTTTTTAGTCCTTATTGTCTTTATTCTACACTTGAGCTGATAATAGGCTAGAAAGTAGTACGGCAGAGAAGAACGGAGGGTTAAGTTTCTAAACATTGCTCGGGCTTAAGGAGAGGATATGAGTTTTATGAAGAAAATGAATTTTCTAAGCACAAAGTTAGGTATTTTAAGAAGTTGGCTGTTTTATCTTGAAGCAGATCTATTCAGTGGCATTTGGATGAGATGGGAATAGGTTTTCTTGCCTACGTCATTTTGGTGTTCTCATTCAATTTTGTTTCACAGTACCTTAAGATGGAGAACTCTTAAAACAGTGTATTTATCTGGTCTCGCACTGTTCGTAACCTTTTGACAGCATTTTTCTGTAAATAGGTTCCATTCCAGTGCTACATTAAATCCAGTAATGGAAGGCTGACAAATTCCATGTCCCTTCTGTATTTGGAAACACGGGATGCATTCCTAACTGCTTGAGTGAAGCCTGTTCTGCAGCTGTGTGTGACTGTCTCATCTGCAGTTCTCTCTGTTGAAAATTGGTGCAGCAGTGGTAGCTTTGTACTGTGGAAACATCACATAAGCATTGTATCACAGATGCACCAGTTCTGCTCGGGATTAGGTTTTGCTGCTAAAAAAAAATACATGATAATTAGGAATTTTCTGTTTTACTGTTGACCCAAAACAAGTAATTGTAGTTACGGCACTGCACAAGTGGATTTACCTGACTGCAGTTAAAGTGCTTCAAAGTCCTGTTTGCTATGGCCTGCACATAGAAACTTTTATCTGCTTGAAGTATAAGTTATTCCAGTACTATTTGCTTTTACTTATTTATAACTATATGGATGAACTTACATGTATTTTATAATTATGATTTCTATTTACATATTTATTTGGACATAAGGATCCTCAGCTAGCCTAATCTGAGCTGGATGATGCATCTGGGTATAACTTAAATAGCTGAAGAAAGGAAGTTTTCTTTTTTTTGAACTTCATGAGAACATATTTGATAAAAAAACCCCAGAGATGTCCAAATAAAGAGTACTGGAAAGGTTATTACAACACTTCATATATTATGTGGTGCTTGAAGCTTCTTCTCTCCTAATTAGCAGGTATACAATGAAATGCTGAAATGCAGTCTGGGCAGATATTTTAGTCTTGCTAGCCCTTGGGATGCTACATGCTAAGTAGTGCCACTGGTTGGTTATTTATAGCCCCAGTGATAGTTTATGGGATTATTTGGGTATGAGTGTTCGTCACTGGTAGTGGATAAGCTGAGTTTGTAACTCTTCCCCTGAGCATATTTGCCAGAGAGAGATTAGTCTCAGCTGAAGACAGCCTCCAAACCGTGCAGCTGTCTTGAATTGCTTGGAAGGGAAGTAAAGCTGAAATAGGCAATGTGAAGTCAACACAGATATTCCAGTGTACTGCTGGGTCCCACTGTCTTCCTGTCCTTAAACAGGGAGCATGGGCGTTGGGAAGGCTGCTGTTGCCATTGGTCTGCATCACTCCTTGACCACTGTCTTTGCAGATTGGAGTCATGTGAGGAGATTTATGGGGTCTTAGGAAGATTAGGGGCCTTTGGGAGATGAGTGAGGGATAAATATCTTTGAACAGGCTGTTTTCTGGAGTTATTTATCTTGTCTGCGCATGAATAGCCTTGAAAAAGAGAATGTCAAGGCAGGTTTGGTGACAGGAGACAGTTTTCTGGCCGGAGTCTGAGGAATGCCTGGGAAAGTACATGCAGGGCCAGTCTTTTGGCAGTTATGTAATCTGGTTTGTATGCAGATTAGGGCTCATTCTTAAGGCACATGAGTGGGGGAGTAAATAAAATATTAAAGGTAAATATTACACATGGCTGTGGCTGGGCAGTGATGGTGGGAGCTTTGGCTTTCAGCCCTTCCATTGTGCTGAACTGGCCTGCAGACTTTTTCCCCCTTCAAATCACTAAATCATGCTGCCAAAAACCTTCATCCTTTCTTGTTTCCCCTGTTTTAAGACAGCTTGTGTTTTGGTTTACTTTAAAAAGTTCATAGTTGGTCCCAAAGTGAGCATGTATAGCATTGTGCAAGCAGTTTAGAAACCTTTACAGATCTGAAAATTGATGCATTGTAGATGCTCCGGTTTTCCATGACTGGAGCCTTTTGTTCTCCATGTAAGAAACTGAATCTCTGCAAAGAATTTTTGGGTGCTAGAGGAGGTTCAAACATAACCAGAAGCACCTGCTTCAGGCTGTAACCTGTTGAGACATGTTGGTTGTAGGATTCAGTTTCAGAAGTCAGTGTTCTTTTGCAGGATTTTCTCTCATCAGATGACAAAAACCCCTCTGGTTTCTAGTGGAGTGTGCTATATTTAAACAGACTCCTGCAATCGAAACTGTGCTTTAATTGGAAATAGTCTGATTCACTCTCTTGACATCATGATATTGATCAGACTTGGGGGAGCATTAGAACCACATGGTGTTGTTCTAATGTTAAAATGACATCAGAATAAAAACTTCATTCCTAGTGCAAGGATAATGAGAGGCTTCCATAGGAAATGAAATCAAGACTTTTCTCAAAATACTTATTTCTGAGGTTGCTTTTAAGACAGCAGTTCTGTATGTGAAGGTGAATGAAATGTACTAATTACCTGTTTATAATTTGAGTCTAAGCCAAGGTTGTTGTAGTTTCTTTGAAGTTTCTTTGAAATTCATTGACATTCTTAATTTCCTGCTTCTGCTGTGATTTGAAATATTTTTGCCATCAAATTATAATTTTTTTTCTTATTTTCAGAGTTGGATTAATGATAATTATGCTGATGCACTATTTCATAGATGAAAGTTAGTGGTAACATTAAATTTCTTCCAGTCTTTCTCATTAGAGTTCCACTTTGGGCCCAATGACTACTTTTCTAATTCAGTCCTGACAAAAACATACAAGATGAAGTCGGAGCCAGACAAGACAGATCCCTTTTCATTTGAAGGACCTGAAATAGTTGATTGTGAGGGGTAAGGAAAACTGAAATTCAAACAAGCTGAAGTAAAAATGCCTTTTTTTTCCCACTTTTTGTGATAATGATTAGTAAAGATTAAATTGTTACTAACTTCAAAACTGGGAATGTTTGTAGGGGTGATGGTGATGTTAGCCTCTACATGCAGAAGTAACAGACACATAGATAGAGATGTATTTTAACATAGTGTACATTTTCAACTGGACACCTTTCAAATTTAATAGTTTCTATTTGAGGTAACAAACATTTTATTTCCAGATAACCGGGTATATTATTTTTAGTCATTACTTTTCACAGACTACCCCCCTCATCAGTCTGATAAGTGATCTTAGACTCTTTTGGATTGTTATCTCCTCAGCAATTTTTATTCCAGCAGGAATTGGTTTATTATTATGAGGCAGGAATAGATTATATGTATCATATGTTCTTTCAGTCTGTTTTGGGGCTGGAACAAAAAGGCCATGCAGTTTGATTCTGGCAGCTGCGGCTAATGCAGCAGTTTTTAAAAATTTTTTTTACTGTTTTTGCAAAACATGTTCAGAAGACAGTTGTGGATGGTGAATTCTCATGTCTGTTCTGGAAGTCTGTTGAGTAGAAATTGTTCCATCTAACCTACCCTTTCTCTTCCCATCTGTGATTTCTGCTCTGTAATCAAATTTCAATGCCACACCAGAGCAGAGCCCTATTTTTCTTAACATCTCATGAGCATGTCATGTTCTTTTCTGTTGGTGATTATTTGGTTTTTAGGGTTTTTTTCTACCCCTTCAGGGATGTGTTTTGGTGGTTTGGTTTTTGGGGTTTTCTAACTCATGCTTAAGAAATGCCAAATACTTGGTTTTTTGAAGGCGTGCTGACAGCCTCAAAACCTCTTGACTTTTAGTGCTGCATGTTGGTTTTTGAATTGAACATTCACCTGCAGTGAGGCAAAACGTCTTCTTGGATTGAACATTCACCTGCAGTGAGGCAAAACGTCTTCTTGGATTGAACATTCACCTGCAGTGAGGCAAAACGTCTTCTTGGATGTTTAGTAAAAGTTGTGCCTAAGTAACAGACTACTCCATTTTGAAGAAAACTTTAGTTCATTACAGCAAAATATTTTTTGTTTAAGTATTACAAAGGAATGGTTTCATAGATTGCTGATTTGTCAAAACTTGGATTTCAGTTCATGTTTCCTGATGAAGGTGTTAGATATGGTACAAATAGAGCAGGAAAACACCTGTCACTTGTTATACAGGTTAAGTATAAAACTGGTGACTTTGGCCATCTGTCTGTAGGACAAGATATTTTTGAGGCATTTAAGGGTTACTGTGACACCATTATTTCCATTACAGGAGAATTAGATGTGTTTGTCCCTCACTGTTTGCCATGTGCAGTTTTAGGCAAAATGTGATTGAAGGGAGAGAGACGTTTCATTGAGTGTGAATTTGTACAGCAGCAGAATGGAACTGAGAATTAAAATATTTTCATCTTGATTACTTGGCAGTCAATCTTAATCTGAGCACTGCTCTTTGGAGAGCTCAAACATCCCTCTCCCTGGCCATTCCTTGGACATGCATTTTTAGGGTAACTGGACACTGCCTTGACCTGTAGTTAAAGGATATAATGTATTGTTTTCCAAGATCTGACTGGTGAGATTTTTTTCTGGATTAGCTTCATCCAATCCAGTTGTTGGGACAAAGAGGTATTTAATTATAGGTGGAGTGGGGGCAGTGACTACTCTGCCAAGACAAACTTGTATAGCATTTTCATTTAGGGAAATATTGATCTGTCCAACATACACATCTTCTCTAGGACTATGATCCACTTCATATCTTGTCAAGTAGCTTTATCTAGAGAGTGATAAGCCTTTTTGGCCTTGATGTTGCTGCTGGGCTGCTCAGTTCCTTCTTTTCTCTGGTGCCTTGTGTTAAAATGCTGTTTCTCACGTGCTGTCTCTAGGTGTACTATTGACTGGAAGAAAGGAAAAAATGTTACAGTTAAAACAATCAAGAAGAAACAGAAACACAAGGGCCGAGGCACAGTTCGGACCATTACTAAACAAGTACCTAACGATTCATTTTTTAACTTCTTCAGCCCAATCAAGGGTAAGCTTGGAAATTAAGAATTTAGGATCCTTAAAATATGTTGTGTTTTATTTATATATATTTGTATTTATGTGGCTTAAACATTCAAAGTATTTATGCTGCTGCATTGTAAGCTGTTTACTGGAGGAAGATTGCAAACCGTTGCCCATCCAAACATATTATTTTGTTCTGATGTTATTCTGTGCAGTGTAAACAGGATTCATAGTATGGAGGGAGTCTCATGTTGACTCTCTTGAAGAAGTTGACGTGTTTTACCACAGGATGGCTCCACGCATCAGTTTGTTTCCAGCATGCAAAAGGAATGTATTCCATTGTTACAGCATAGTGGTTTCACTGAAACCTTGTGTCAAGTGACAGAACTTCCTGTAGTTGTTGCCTCTGTGGTTAGTTTGTGATCCCTGATACTCCATACATAATTCTGTAATTTTCCTAGTCTAATGTTAGATGTATACTCACATATTGAACAGTTCAGATGGATTCCAAAACCATCTTTTTTTTCTTGGTGCATCTTTCATTGTCCTCTTCTGCAAACATAGATAAAGGAAGTAGTTTATTTTGTGGACTAAAGGCTTCTTAAAAGAAAGGTGGTGAGAGACTTTTTGCAAGGGCATGTAGTGACAGGACAAGGGGAATGGCTTTGGGCCAAGAGAGGACAGCTTTCGGTTAGATATTAGGAAGAAATTCTTGACTGTGAAAGTGGTGAGACACAGGAACAGTTTGGGGCATCCGTAACTTCTCTGGGCATTCTTGGAAGTGTTTGAGGCCAGACTGGATGGGGTTTTCAGCAACCTGGTCTCGTGAAAGGTGTCCCTGCCCAGGGCGGACGGGTTGAAACTTAGTGATCTTTAAGGTCCCTTCCAGCCCAAACTGTTCTGTGATTCCAGAGATGTACGGAACAAAATGGTTCTTGATTCTGTTGTGGGCTATGAGGACCTACCTATCCCTCCTAATTACTTCTGCAAATCCCCGTGTATGGGGAGTAAGAAACGTGGGATACGTATTCCCAAAGTTGGGGGTGGTTTGGTACAGAAATGTCCTTTACTGTTTGTTGCTGCTCTGAGGAGGGGATGGAGATGGGTCTCCTGTTGGTGTTACATTGTTCTTTTAAGTACCTAAAGGGGGCCACTTTGGAATTAGCTGTATAAGTTAAGACACTGATATCTGCTGGCAGTTGTTACTTGCATTTTCAGCTTGAAAACAGACTGAGCCAAATGATCACTTTCACAGTAGATCACGTGGTAGTGTAGAGAAGGAAAAGACATTTTTGTACCCCATTGTGTTGGGTTTTTTGGCATTGATTTGGTTTTTTTGTTGTTGGTTAGTTGGTTTTGTCTTTAAACAAACAAAACACCCACCCTGTTCCATGTTGGTTACAGTACTGGGCCTCTTCTCAACAATGCTTTGTAGATTCATGTCAAAATGTTAATCTGCTTGGTTCCAGTTGTTTCGGGGGAGAGGAGATGTTTTCAAGTGCTCTAGGCCAATGAAGTTATTGTAATTACAACATTAATATAGAAACCAAATATGCTGATCCACATCCCCTCTGAACCCATCCTTGTAGAAAAAAATATTTCCTGTGCAAAAATCTTGGATAACCAAATGGCAGCTTTGATGCTCTAACTACAACACATGAAATTCTTATGATTTCTGAAGATTTAACTTAATACTAATCAGAACTGTCCATAGTTCTAATAGGTACCTTGTGAAGCCTTTATAACTGTGTTTTCTGGTGTGAGAAGGTCTTTATACTGTGTTTTGTCATCTTGAATATTGAGGTGAGTGAGACAATACGAGATTTTCTGAAATTTGCTGTCTTTTCTTTTTGCAGTGTCTGGTGATGGAGAGTCATTGGTAAGTTTTTGAAATGGCACTGTTGCTCTTTGCCACATCCTTTTGCCAAGTCACTGTATAGTGACTGTAGGGTTCTTTAATCAAGTACTGTGTACTTTTATTGTTATTTTTGCTTTTGACAAAGCTGGGCTTCAACTTGATAAAGTGAAAGGGTACTGTCAATTTCTCCAAGTAATCCATTGACAGTTCACTGTTACATGACTTGCTGATCCACAACATCTGCAGTGGTCGCTGTTGGGAAGGTCATTATTTTCCCTGCCCACTCAGCACTACTGTGTGGCTGGTACCTGACTTCTTTAAAAATCAGTCTGGAGCATTCTGAACAGTTCTGCAATGTCAGATGCCAGAGCCAGCCCAAGTCTATATGAGCTTTTTAATAAAAGTTGCCTCAGCAGGACAGTAACTTGTGTGTAGGATGTAGGAAGCTTGTACAGAAAATCTCAGTTCTGCAAGTCTAGATTTAGATTCTATTGTTATGAAGTTAGGTATACTGGAAGTACCTGTGACCTGAAGGTTGGTGATGACAGTATGTTGTTTTCCCAAACCTGTTGCTTTGAAATACTTTCATCTGTGTCTGTGTAGCACATCACATTTGCAGTAGAAAACTCAAGGTGACTTGCCTTGCAGGATGAAGACTCAGAATTCACTTTAGCAGCAGATTTTGAAATTGGACACTTCTTCCGTGAAAGGATAGTCCCTCGTGCTGTGCTGTATTTCACTGGGGAAGCTATAGAGGATGATGATAACGTATGTATGCAACTAGCATTTTGTTTATTAGTCAGCACATAGAGAGAAACATTCTCCTTCTTTTCTGATTAGACTAGTGTGAAGTATTAATTACATGAGAATAACAAAAAAAGCCCTGAAGACATTCCTGTTACTTGGGGATAGGAAAGAATCATTCAACTTGCTCTAAGTTGTTAATCTGCTTCTGGAAGGGGCTTAGTTTCAGTTACAGTGTTTGAATATGCTACACCTATTACTGCAGAAGTTTTTATGCAAATACTAGCTGAGCTAATTAAACCTTGGGTTTGTTTTTCAGTTTGAAGAAGATGAAGAAGGTGAAGAGGAGGTGAGATGCACACTATTTTTTTTTAATAGATTACTGACTACCTCTTCCATTCCAGTGCCAGGAATAGTTCTATGTGGAGCAGAGAACAGTTGTTCATAAATGCTCTTGTGCATGGTACTCCTTCCCAAAAGAGTTCAGCATTTGTGACTTGCAAAATTGTGCCTGGTTTTTCCTCATCATAAAAGTACTTTCTGCAAGAGCATTTATCCATTTTTTTTCTAGTATTTTGAAAGCTGTTTTCTGACATGAGTCAAAAATTAAACACAAGCTTTTTTTTCTGGAGTGGTGCATGATAAATATCTGTTCCTTAGGTGGTAGTGGAATTCAGCTGTCAGCTTTTAGTTGTCATAAGCTTGAGGGCTGGGTCTTACTAAATGCAAAGTGAAAAAGGGGAAGTGTGCAACTGCTCAGCATAAAGGTTTAATTTAGGCTGGAATTTTTTGTATACCAAGAGCTCTGCTCTATTTGCAGTAGTGTTGTATGAATACGGACATACTGTGAAAGGCTTTGCACAAAACCAGTAAATTCTACCACACTTAAATTAACTAATGTCCTTTACATTTTTTTGCTTTACTGTTTTTACTGTGCTGTTCTTGCTAATTTATCAAAGGTACATCTCTGACTGTTGTCAGCTTCACCATAGCAGAGTACATCAGAAGTTACCAAGCTGCTGATCTGATGTGAGCTGGCAGCCTTCAGCATGCAGTCTCTTTTTTTCTCTGTGCTTAGGCTGTTGAGTGACTAAATATGTTCACATTTTTATTTTTTAAGCTGGGCATTGATAGAAGTGTTTGTGTGTTATTAATTGGTTTCCAGTGCCAGATGTTATCACTTGGATGTGGTTGTGTGTAAAGCTGAGTGCAAAAATCCTGCACAAGAATGCATAGCCTGTCTACAGTAATCTAAATAAACAGGCTGTTTGGAGGGAGACTAAAAGCTAAAACAACAAACAAAATCAGGCATATATACCTATTGCTAGAACTAAAATTCCAAATAATTTGTTAGGTAGAAATTTAAAATTGCTGTTGGACTGCAGCTGTAGCTTACATAGACCATACTGAAACCTTGATATCATCTTTTAGAGGTGTTGCATTTAAAACTTGGAAGATGCTGAATTCTTTTAAATCAGCCCAATGCTGACATCTGAAACACTCTGAAAAACGTAGTTTGCTACTTTGCTTTTTGTCCATTACAAAAAGTTGCACTTTTAACCTGTTTTAATTTCTGTTAGTTTATCTCTATTTTGTCATAGGAGTTGGAGGGGGAAGAGGAGGGAGAAGAGGAGGAAGATGCAGAGAGTGATCCTAAGGTAAGGACTTTTGTGTGCTTAGGCATAACACAGGGTATCATCATGAGCAATGTAGCTAAGGGTATAATAGTTTGTGGAAAGGTCAATAAATTATTTTAAAAATCAGAAAAATACCCTAGCTTCTGACTGCAATGTTTTCATTATCTTCAGCACTCAGATTGCTCTTAGAAGAGAAGTTCATGTTTCCATCAGTTCAGAAAATGTAGGTTTTGACTTCCAACCTGCACTAAGATAATTTCCAAACTCTCTGCCTTTGCTTCTTAATGGCATCTCTGTGTAATGCTGAAGATACAGTTTCCTTTAGAAAGGTCAGATTCAAATGTTCTTTGCCTGGAGTTCAAGCTAGAATAGTCTGACAAATCTCAACTAGCTTGTTTGTTTATTTTCTTTTCCTTAGAATTGTTCTTTATCGTTGTCCTGATGGCTGCAGGTTAGACTTCACATGTCTGTACTTGGTTAGAAATGAAAAAAAAGTCAGTCCTCAACTTTGAATTTTAAACTTGGATACCTGGCTTAAAATTCAGCCTTGAGGGTTAGTGTTCCTCCTGATAGGTATTTTTAATTTCTTCAGTCATGGTAAATGCTTATATTTAGTGAAGCTGAGAGAGTAATGACAGACTTTTGTTCATTCAGTTCTTAAAACATCAGCTTTCAATTTTTTTATATAGACAAATGAAAAAGTGAAAGCCATGCAAAACTGCTTCATCTTTGGATGAAGGTCTTAACAGCAGCTTGACATGTCACTCTTCTGGTATAGTTTTATACATCATCGTATCATTAGTAAATGGGTTTTGTCACTATCAAGAGCCAAGTTTGTTTTTCTTTAATGAGAAATTCTATATACTAAAGAAAGTCTGTCTTGTACAAAGATCAAACAGAGTTAGATTGGCAAAAATCAATATTCTGGCTGCTCTGTAGGATCAAGATGCAGTGGTGTACCTCTAATGGAAAAAAGTTGGACAGCAGAGAAATAATGTTAGTTCTACATCAACATATGTTGGTGTGAAGTGTCAAATATCCTTCTAGAGGATTTGGTATTCTGTAGGGAAAAAAAGCTTAAGTTATCTTGGAAGGTTATGGGTGTTGCCTCCTGTATTATTTTGTACATTTCATTTTTCATCCATGCTGACAGTTCCTTTCAATTTTTTCCCATTTAGGTGTAATATAAGTCTGTTTATCATTCATACATTTCTAGGTAAGGTGGAATTCCATTCATACCTAACTTCCAAGAGTCCCATTTGTAGTCATGCAATGTGATTTGTTCTCTAGGGTTTTCTGTTTTGTTGTTTTTTCGGTTTTTTTTTTTTCCTTGTATGGGGAAAAGAAGTGGGGAATGGTGACTTCAGAGTTAAGGTTTTATTAGTAAAAAATAAAAAGAAATGGTTATAGACATAAGTGCCTTTAAATCATATAATTAAAGTGGATTTTTTTAGAATGACTCTGCCTTCCTGACATACTTTCTGCTTTGCCTTCGTAGCAATCAAACTGTATTTCATATACACATGATAAAAGATACTGAGACTTGTCAGACTTTATTTTTCCTTGTTTCTGGTTTGATGTTGCATCTCTTTACTGTTTTTAATGCACTTGAAGATAATTTCTTAAATATCTTCTCTGCTCTTCCTAAACTCTTGTGAGTCATCAGCTTACTTAGTATGCCTTTTCCAGCATCTTATTTATGCTGCCTTACAAAGGCAGGCAGTCAATCTAAGAAGCCTTTACGTGATCTCTCATGATTCTGCACAGGTATTGCTCTTCTGCTCATCTGTCTCTTTATTTAAAAGAAGAAAGAAAAAGTTCCTTCTCTTGTATACTGTCGTCTTTCACCTTCCATCCCATTCCTCACGGAGAACAATGCCTGCAACAGCCTCCATACTTCTCCCTGCTCCCAGTATTTTAGGCTTGTATCTTTTTAATTATTTGGAAGAAGCTATAATCCTTCCAGCTCATTCCCTCTGCATAGATAATGCCCTTCTTTGCCTTTGTTAAACTCAAAATGGAGGTGTGCTGTTCTTGGTGCCTCATCATAGGTGCACTGGTGGTTCACCTGCAGTAGTAGAACATGTTCGGTGCAGTGGCTTGTCTTTTGTCCTGCTGCAGTCTGCTGCACAGCTGTGTTCCCTCCCTACAGTTAAAAATTGTCAGCCAATGGCTCCAGTTTTTCAAGTCAACTTGGAATTCTTTTATTTCATTTTTTGACACTGATATCCCAGTCCTGTCCTGTTCTCCATTCTTTCTCCTGCTCATGCCATTTTCTGGTCCTGTTTTTCTTTCTTCCTTGCCTTTCTTTGCCTTCCAATTCCCACCCCCTGCTTTTCTTATCTAGAATAGTTTTCTTTTTCATGTACACAAAAATAATTGGTCTGTTTTCCTTTCAAATCCAGTTTCTCCTTTTCAGTCATTTACATATTACCTCCTCCTTTATTGCTGTAGTACATTTGCTGCATGTCAACACTTTCTGCTTTAACTTTTCCTCCTTCCTTCCTGTGAGTATTAAGTACATTTGAGTTGTTCAGATACAACCAGATCATTATCATCTCTTACACAGAGCCCTTGTGCCATATGTAAGTTGTGGCTTTGGAAGACTGAGCAGTCAGATGATTGGAAGTAGCTTCTGAAGATGCTACAAAACTGGATATTGTAGCTTGTTTTGTCTAGTGTATTATTCGATGTGCTTTCATGTCCCATTCTTCAGCTGTCATTATTTCACCTTAGTGAGGCTGTGCTTGAATTGAGAAGTAGCTGACAGGGCAATGCAGAGTGCTGGTTTGGATCATGAGCAAAAGAGCTGCTGTGTGTGGGTGAGACTGCATGGGCTTCAAGGTCCTTTGTCTTCTAAGTTACAGTGGCAGGACCTGTCAGCAGCAAATTCGTTTCCAGAACCAGTTGTGGAGCGAGGCAGTTTGGGTTGGGGTCAGGGTTGCTCACTTAACTCCAGATAGCTCTGGATTTACATTCTTACATCCTTGCTTTTTCTCATTCACTAACATAGAATAGGAAATAAAGACAAGATTCAGCTTTAGGTCCCATAATTGGACTATTTCATTGAAGATGTGTCAGAAAGGCTTTCTGCCTTCTCCACTGGAAAGGACGTCAGATTTAGTGCCTGCTGCCTGCCTTGGTACCACTATTGGCAGCAGAGTTATTGGGGAGTCAGATGAGATCTTGATGATCTGCCTGTTCCTGCATGGCTTCTTAGCAGATGGGAAGCTTCCCAAAAAGTGAATTGGAAAAGTAAGGACATAAAGACTTGATTGCTCTTTGAATCACCTAGGAATGTATCTTGCCTAGTGTGTTTAAACACTGAGGACTAATAGAAATTCAGTGTTTGCTTCAGCAGGCTCTGTTTGGAAAAAACAAAATTGCTAAAATAAATGGCATGGAAATTTTGGGCTTACGTCCTCATCCTCTAGGACACCAGTTTAACTGGATGGGCAGACATGGTGGGGTTTGTGTAGGAAAGTCATGAAAGCTGTATTAACTAAGACCTGTTTTTCTTCTCTGTTTTAGCCCTGTGTTCTTGCAAATTTCAGGTGGAATTTTTAATTCTGAGCAAGGGATGCAATAAATGAGCAGCAGTAACAAAAAGCTTTATATTGATCTTTGTTAGCAAAAGAGAAGAAATAGATGGGAGTCTCATTCAGCTTGTTCATGAACTGGAGTCAGTGGCCCAGAGTAGCTTAAATTCCTTGCACAGAATAAGTAAATAAGTAAATATGAAATACTTTAAAGATGCAAAAGTTAAGTTAATCTTAAAATTGGTAGAATTTTTTAAGTCTGTGTGGTTACTGTGGAGAATCTGTTTACAACAAGAATTCTTGTCTCTGTAGCCCTGGTACTGATCTTGAGTATGTGTGTTTGCTGCTAAATTTATTTTTAAGTAAGATGCAATTCCTCCTTATCTTTGCCAGTTCAAGTCTCTCTGGTCTTTACTGCCTGGCCAATGCACTTCACTACCTTTCTAAAATATCATGGGAAGTTAATTTAGGGAAATAGAGCATGAATGGAAATGTTGCCAGGATAGGGTGATAAATGGCACAGGGGCTTAGGCAGATCAGTGGTAGTGGCTGGCTGACCCAGTGTCACCCAGTCTGGGCTCTGCAGGAAGGGTAGGCTCAGGCTTTAAAGCCCAGCCTGAGGAGCATGTTGGCTCTCCTTCGCACTCCCAGCTTGGGATCTGGGCCCTGGTCTTACAGGAGCCAGCAGAGGCCAGAGATGAGTTTCAATATGCATGTGCCCACTGGAGCAGCTGTAACTGGAAGGGAATTGTGGTCTCTTTGTGCTGTGTCCCCTAGGATTAGGCTGTGAGATGATTTGCATGAGGCTGAGGGTAGCTGACGGCAGCATGGAGTTCATGTGCTGCCTTCCTCAGCGAGGGTAGTGCTGTGTGTTAAAGTGGTGGGAGAACATGGATTATGTTGGAGTCTGGATCTGAAGCACTGCCTTGATACTTAGAGCCTGCTTAAACATTTTGTATATATGGCCAACACAGATACACCCTCAAGTGTAACCTAAAAATAGCATAAAATAGCAGTATTTGTTTCAAAATCCTTCAGCAACTGACTCAGATCCAGGAACGCTTCAAACTGTATTTACTTTTTTTTCCTGTCTGAGAGCAGTAGTCAACACTGAAAGGTCCTTAAAAAAGGAACTTTGTCATCTCTGTGACTCAGTTTTTACAGGATAAACAATTATATGCTGTAAATATGATTTAAGTGTTTACTGAAGTAAGGAAACGATAATGAAGTTTATTAGAAAATATAACAAGTGTTTTGGTTAATCACTGAAATTTGGCGGAAATGGTTTTGAGTGGTCAACATAAGTGTGTCTTGATCTAAATATGACGGGTGGCTAGGAAGGAAGGAGGGAGATGGAAAGATTTTTAAGTACATTTTAAACAGCAGGTTTGTAATTTATCATGGCTCTTATCCAGAATGCAGGGAGGAGAGGAAGTGATGTTGCCTGCACACTACTCTGGCCATGTTGAAATACCAAGCAGTCAAAGGAAAAATATAAACCTTTAGAAAAACTTGAGATAGAAATGCAGCTGATTTTTGCCTGCCCCTCAATAAAAAGGAATAGCATGCAATGTACAACCAGTGGCAGTTAAAATTTAATTTAAGAGCAAGAATGCTAATTTTGTGTTCTGTGTAAACCTATCCCTTTTCCTGTATTTAGTCGCTGATGAGTGCAATATAATTCACATCAGTGTTATTTGGAACTTCAGGCAGATGAGAGAAAACAAAGTTAAAGTTAGCCAGATGTGCTGGGTGAGGAATACCACAAGGAAGAAGTCCGACAGGTCTCGGACTCATCTGTGCCTTTGGCTCTAATACTGACTTGCAGTAGGAATGATAGTGACAACTGACCCTAACGCAGTTTAGGTGAGGAACAGAAAAACAGCTTGGATTTAGTGCAGATTTTCAAGGAAAAAACTTCATGATAAGGGAGTTTAAATTAGTTGCACCTTCTTTTCCCCACTAGAGGCAAAATGCTTCAGTTGTCTTAGCTCTTGGTTACTTGATGTATACTGAACTTGGCATGGATATATATTTTAGAACACATAAACCTCTTCTTTAGGATAGTAACTAAGAAACATTTTACTTTGCATCGGTGATGTTCAGGTTGTTGTGTTTTATACCTGTGTTTTTCTTTACTACAGCAGGTTTCTCTAACTGCTCTTTGTGTCTAATAAGCTATATTAAGAATGGTAAGGGGAGAAGCAATGTGGAAATAGACTGAATAAATTCTCCAGCTTTCTAAGAATGCTGTTTTACAATGGAAAAAAAGCAAGAAGTGCAGTGTAAACCTCAAGTTCTTAGCTGTTTGAGTACTTGTTCTCATTCCCAAATACACTTCCTTTTGCCAAAGGGGAAGTTGTTTTATTACCTAATGAAGGTGTTTCTACTTTTACATACTCAGATTAACATACGGACTTCTTGCCCAGTGTTAAATTGTTGAATAGTTACCTGCTGGTGATGCAGAACCTAGAAGAAATCAACACATTAATTACATTTTTATCACCTTAGCAGAAAGGGCAAGGCTCCTAAGGAAAAACTCAAACGTGCTGCAGAATAAGCAGCCTGCCTTCCTCCCTCCTCAGAGCTGGAGGAGGTGGCAGTTTCTTGTTAAAATTGTTTAATAGGACTGGAAGTGAAATAGGGCCTCTGGTTGGAGGAGTAGGTGGTGGTTTGCTTTCCTGTTTGTGTGAACCTTGGTCTACAGGATGCAGTGTTAACAGCACAAAAGTAGATTAAAAATTATGGGGTACCAAGCAGCTGGGGGTAAGGGGAAACCCAATAAATGTGGTGACTCTGTTGGATCTTTGATGTAACTTGAGTTTGCATGTAGCATTTTTGTACATGCTAGTGATACCTAGTTAATTCAGAATTGCATAGCCAGTTTCTATTTGTTGAAGTGTTTTATGCCAGTTGGATTTTTAACTGTTTATTTTCTTTTTTCCTTTATGCAGAAAGAGTCCAGCCAACCTGCTGAATGCAAACAACAGTAATAAGGAAATACCACTTGGAAGTGATATTTGAACAACTTGTAACAAATAGTTGGATACCTGGCCTGCAGTTCAGGATATTCTATTGCTGCAGCACAATCTTATTAACAATGCTTAAAATTAATTTGTTTCAAAGTGCATGATTTTCACTAACTTTATTGCTTAACATGTACAGTGGCAACTTCAATGCATTTGGGAAATATGAGGTTTAAATAAAGCACACTCTACAGCCGTTGGTACACTGTAGCTAAGTATGTCAATAGGCCTTTAGAGCCTTTTGCCCTATGCATAGGGGAGTAGTCCAGACTACCACGTGAGGATTATCCATTTTCTTGTTCAACATTGAAAATCGTGGAATAGCAATGTGCTGAGGAGCTGAAGTAAATGGATTACATGTATGGTAGCTGAAACAGATAGAGCAATATGACTTTTTTGCTAGTTCCCTCCCCCCTTTTTTAATGTTTCTCGCAACCTACAGATTGAACTAGTGCTTGAGCAGCTTTAAATGTCATATTTATTATCTCAGTACAACCAGTTGAGTTGAAGTAATTTTACTTCATTGAAGAGGGTGTCATATTTGAGACTTAGTTGTTCATCTTACTATTTATTTATTCATGTTTGTAAGTACTTTGACAGAATTAGTGCTTTTTAATAGTTTTTAATATACTTGAAAAATCTTCTTCCTCTTTTGCATACAATATGGGTACTTGTAAAACAGGTAATTCAAAGTGGTCTCGATGTAGTAGTCTAGACAGAAGAAACAAACTCACATCAAAATGACAACTCTTCTGGATGAAGATCAAAATGCAAAGGCCAAACTGTTGCTGTTGGTGGAAGTGGGTTGCAGCCAAAGAACCAGACAATTTCCAGTAGTCTTATTGCTTAGTGTCCAGCATGAAAGGACCTTTCACTATGAACACAGAAATTTATCAAAATGAATCAGTTCAATAAATCTGAAGTTTGGGTGTCTTACTTGCAACACTGAAATTATTCCATTCCACAATTTGTTTTATTTAAAGTTCTGAACTCTTCAAAACTACCTTTTGTTGTTGTGTGGCACTTAACGTACACGTTTCTAGTTTCAGCATCCATTGCCAACCTCTGGCAGCAGTTGAATAGCAGCTGTATCAACACTGTGACCAGGCATGTAGAGTGCTCCAGCCTTACCTTACACATTTGTAACTTAATACGGTGTTTTCAATTTGTACAGAATAGATAGAATATTCTATTAAAGTTGTGAAACATGATTGGTGGTGCCTGTCTGGTCCCTAATGATTCCTAGGAGAAATCAGCATCCTGTTGTGAGTTGTGGAGTGTTCAACACAGCGTATTTCCAGCTTTTTGGCCTTACAGCTCCTGGCTCAACATCTGCTTTTGCCAGAAGCCAAAACAGGAGCCCTTGTAAATATTGCACTACACAATCCTTTGATGTAAATCAGAACCAACTTGCTCAATCTGCAAGCAAGCAGTCTGGAATCTTTTGTAGGAGTTGGGGTTTTTAGGGAGGCAGCATCATTACAAGATTCCAGATGATCTGTGTACTTTGGTCATGGACTGGATGAGGTGCTGGGGGACAAACTGGTTTATGAAGTGTAATGTGACTGACCTCACAGTCAGAAAATGTAACACTGATGCTCAGGTGACATGAGGAAAGAAGGCAGAAATAGGGATAGGTTCTGGGCTTTATTTTAAAAAAATTGGTTTTGTAACCTACTACTCTGACTGCAGTGCACTATGGCAGGCAAGTAGAGCAGTGTGAAGGCATGTCTGACAAGGGCACCAATAACGAATGGTGCTGGCCCACGTGCAGACTGGCTCAGCACAATGCCAGGGACATCAGAGAGATTTGGCCTGGTTTGTTTCTATTAGAAGAAACTGAATAACAGTCCCCCATGCTCAAGCAGTGCTTTCCACTACATGGTTAAATGGGAGTGCTGCTACCTGGAGATAAACATCTGCAAATTAGCACACCAAAGTAATTTATGTGCATGAATCCTGAAAGGCTGACTTTAATTTTGAGAAAACGGGAAATTCCAGAACATGCGGAGCAAATGTGCCAACAACGAGGGAGCCAAATGAGATGGGTGGGTAATGAAGCTGCCTAGCAAGATGTTCATCCTAGGGAAAGCTATGGGAAAGCTGGGCTGCGATTCGTTCAAGCAGAGTTAATGTCGGTTGACACAGCCTAATAGAAAACAGATCTTGTCAAAACCCAGCCATGCTCTTCCCATTGCAGATCTCACTGATAATGGCAGAGATGAGCAGTTAGACTTCTCTGTTTTCACTTGCAGACTTGGTCTACAGGAAACGAACTGGTACCTGTACAGCTCATTCCCTAACAGAAAAGAGTATGAAGAACTGATGAGGTGGTTGGCAGAATGTCTTGGCCAGATAAATCCAGGCTGGATGGTAAATACAGGGAGTGTGAGTGTGCAAAAAAACACAAGTTAATGTTTGAATGGAATTTTAAAAAAAGAAATTGGTGTGTTTTGAAGACTGGGCCTTGAGACAAATTAATGCCCTGTGCAAAGCTAGCGGGTATTTTTTTAAATGGTGAGGTGATAGTAAAAAGCCTATGTGCATATCCATGCCTGAGTGCCATCTCAGCACCCTGATAAAAGCCCTGGTGCTTAGTCCGTGGGAACACGCTTTGGTGATGCAGCTTTCATGTTGGTGGCTTCTTATTTGAGGGAGGAAAAAACTCCAGTTCTGGGCCTGAAATGTGAAGCAGCTGGAAGGAGTCCAAGAGAAATTTATCTGGCATGTTGCCTGCTTGGGATGCAGCGTAATTAACAGCCTCTCAGTGCCTGGGTTGTCTAGGAAGAGAGCCTTGGAGGTACTGCCCTGCTGCCCTATGTGATACAGGTACAAATGGCAAATACTCTGCTGCCAGCTGAAACTCGGGGACAGCCTGTGGTTCCTCAGGAGGCCAGCACAGCATCGGGGTACCTTCCTAGGAGCTCAGTATTTGGGGTAACAGAGCTTTCTGTTCAATTTCAGTATGTTCAGTTATTTGGGGTTTGCTATCTGGTTAGGATTTGTGGTACCTGAAAAAATTAAGATGGTCTCTGTGTTTCCACTCTCCTCATTAAACAAGCTTTTCCTGTTTTAAAATAAAGGAGACTCGTAATGAATTCACGCTCAGTTAAATGCTGCCTTGCTGGCAGTTCCTCAAGCAAATGAGGTCTCTCTGGGAAGCCAGCTCAGCACAGCACAGTCCAGGGGAGCCCCACACTGCAGAGGGACGCGTAAGAAGAGGTCAGACTAGTTCAGCACGAGGAAATCGCTGCTCCCTGTGAGCTCAGCAATGCAGAGGTGAGTTCGAGATGTGAGACATGGCCCGGCTGCCTGACGTTGCATTGAGGTAGCACCACCTTACGAACTTGTGCTTGAAATGTGCATCTGAAGCATCTTTGCTCCAGGCCTGTTGGAAACAATTCTTTGCTTAGGTAACATACTCTCCAGTTGAGCCTACAGGAAAGATGCAGAGGGACTATATATAGGACATACAGTCACGGGACAAGGGGCAGTGGCTTCAAACTGAAAAAGAGCAGGTTTAGATTAGACATTAGGAAGAAATTCTTTGTTATGAGGGTTGATGAGGCACTGGAACAGGTTGCCCAGAGAAATTGTGGATGTCCCATCCCTGGAAGAGTTCAAGGCTAAACTAGATGGAGGTGTGAATAACATGGTCTAGTGAAAGGTGTGCCTGCGCAGGGCAGGGGTGTTGTAACGAGATAGGTCTTTAAGGTCCCTTCCCACCCAAACCATTCTGAGTCTATGACAAATGGCAGTGTATAAAAAAAAAAAAGAGAGTGCTGCATTCATGCTTCTTTATCCTCTGCCTCTTCCCAACGATAAATACCTGTATTGTTCCCCAAATAAAGTCCATAGGGAATTGATTTTGTGTCAATATCTGTTCAGGACTCCTCCCCTGAAGCTAAAGCCCTCACAGTTTTTACCTTTGCTTTGTTTTTCACTACAAATTAGTGTGCAAACAGCTCTGTTGCAGTAGCAGTGACCTG
>WEKY01048616.1:42366-53357 GCA_013390045.1 Picathartes gymnocephalus | reverse complement strand
CCGCCGACCCCCGCCGCCGTGCCGGCTGAGCAGACCCCCCGCAAGCGGCTCCGGTGAGCCAGGTGAGACGCGCCCCGGGAGCAGGCGACGGTGTCCGGACGCTTTCTGCGGAGCTCTCTTACTTATTTCCTATACTGCGACCAATTTTTTTTCCCCTGCTTATTTTTTTATTATTTTTGTCTCCTCCTTTTTATTCTTCCTTAGACTTTTGCACTACTGCACCCACGGGAGAGGCGCGCCGCCCCGGGAGGCGGGACGGCCCGGAGGCGCGGAGAGCCGGGACACCCCGCGCCCGCCCGGCCCGGCCCAGGAGCGGGAGCCGGAGCGGGAACCGGAGCCGAAGCGGAGCCGCAGCGCCGGCCGCGCACGGAGCAGTGTTATCGTACAACAGTGCAATGTATGACGTTCTGTATAGAAATGTATTATGCCTAATGTGAGTACACTGGCCAGAAGTGTAAAGCTTTAAAAGTCACTTATAAGAAATGTTTAATCTTTGCTGAGCTCTCAGTGCAAAAAAAGGAAAAATTAAAAAAACAAGTGTATATTTGTACAAAACCTTTTTTAAGAGTTATACTAACTTATATTTTCTATTTATGTCAGAAACGTGGATAACTTTGACATCCAATAGTCTTTTTTTTTTTCTTTTGGTTAAGTCAAAAGGCACTATATTGCTTTTGTTATTCACGAAATGTAAATTTATTTTTATAGTGGATTTGGTTGGGTTTTTTTGTTTGGTTGGTTTTTTTTTTTTGCATTCACAAGATGTAGCTATGAATCAAAACATTTTTTTAGACTTTACTTGAAGACCAATCTGTTTCAATGGATCCTGAGCCGGTCTGTACCACTGCCATTGCAAATACTGCTACAACTTCAAACAATAAAATTGAATAAAAGTCAGGAAACGGCCGCAAGCCTGCTTGGTGTGTGCTGGAGGGGAAGTCCGGGGGGAGGGGGGTGGCAGGGGCAGCCCTGGCGGCTTGGGCGGGGGAGCCCAGCCCAGGTCTGAGTCTCTCGGTGGAGGGGGTCCTCCCTCGCCGCGGGGCCCCGGGCACCCCCGGAGCACGACCCCGCCACGGGGAGGGCGCTTCCCCCAACGCTCCGTCGCGGAAAGCCAGCGTGCGGGTTCGGAAGGGGAAGGAGGACTCCTTCCCTTAAAAACAAGTTCAGACTGCTGAGTACTGCTGGAGTTAACTAAGCATGAGGGGAGCACACGCCCTTCTTGACACCCTGACTTCGGCGTTTCGGCACGTTGTAATGGTTACTCTTAGCAGTTCACCCTTTCTTCCCGAGGCTGTATGTGCTCCCCTCGAGGACCCTCACCACACTGGGGCTGGGGCCGCTGCCTCCCTTTCTTGGAACCAGCCTCAGGGGGTGACTGGTGGGTGCGGGCCATGGCCTTCAGCGGGCTCAGCACGGGGGGGAACGCCCCTGTCGTGCCTGTGCAAACCTTCCCCCCTCCCCCTCTTTCGGCCGCGGGCCCTCTCTCCCCAGCCTGGAGCCCAGAGCCCTGGCTACTGCAGAGAAGCACTTCCTGGTACCTCTTGCCCAGCAATGATTTACAGGACAAACACACAACAGTTCTGGGAAAGGCAGAGTTTCAGCTCGCCCTAAAAGACGTAAAAAGCACAGCAACGCTCACACAAAATAAACCCTCCCACAGGACAAAACAGCCAGAATTCTAACAGTGCTTTGGTGACAGAGCTGTCACAACCACGCACCCGCAGCACACTTTGAGGTATCACCTCGTCCCCGTGGCCTGAGGGCAGGTGAAAGCCGTGGGATCTGCACGCAGCCCCCTGGGGGCGGGGCGCACGCCCTGCTCTGGGTCCCAACCCTGCGCTGCCCAGGGAAGGCGGACAGACCAGGCTGCAGGTGGTGCAGGACTGGGATGCTGGAGGGTACAGATGGGGAGGAGGACTAGGCTCACAGAGCCGTGGGGACTGACTGGACTGATTTATGTCTTTCCGACGCCACTCCCCAGCCGTGCACCTCTGAAATGCTGCACCCCCACACTGGACCCAGCAGCTCTGGGGGGACCAAGAGGGCGTCACTCTCTGACTTTGTGATGTCTGTATGATACACTTCCACGGAGGGGGGAGGGAGCTCAGAGAATGAGGTTCAGGGTGAATAAGGCTCAAGGTTTACCCGCATCGTCTTCCCCCATCACAGCGCTCCTCTCTGCTCCCCCCCCATCCCAACCCCAACCCCCAACCTCTCCCCCCGCTGTCACGGCCGCCAAACGCTCCTGGCTGTAAAAGTAACATTGATTACCTCCAGCTCCATGATCGCTTAATCAGAACGGGATTATTTTACACGCCCGCATCAGTGGCCGCTGACTCAATACGATTTTCCCCCCCTTTGAAAAGAAAAATAGCTTTTCCCTTTCCTTATGAAAGCCAACAATACCCGGAGTGAGGCAGCTGGATCCTCCAGGATTTATGGGCTTTTCTCTCGCTTTCATGAAAGCAGGTGCCTTTGGGACCTCCATTGTCCCAGCCCGCAACTAATAATAGGAGTTTTTGCAATGAAAGATCCCTGCTCCGAGCTCCCAAATACCTCGGCCGGAGGAGCCACGAGGTGTGTGCCCAGCCTGGCTCAGGAGCAAAGCTCTCACCGCGGGGACAGTTTAGGCACGGGGCTCTAAAGCAAATACTTCCAGCTGACGGGCACTGCCCGAGCGGAGGCGGCGGGTTTGCAGCCCGCAGCAGGGAGGCTCCCCCGGGTCCAGCAGCCCCCTGCGCTCCGGCTCCCTGGAGGGCCCGCGGGTGTGCAGGGAAGGTGTGCGGCCGCCCCCCCGCCCTGCCCCACCCAGCCCGGCCGGCCCTCCTCGCCCCGGCACAAAGCACACTGCCCCTATTCTTTCGGCCTTTGTAGCCATATGGCAAATCCATGTAGACACAGCCAACATCCATTTATTCAGGCACATAATGTCCCGCAACAGGGAACAATTGGAACTTTGTTTGCTTCTATTATTGATGCGAATGGGCGACAGAGAGAGAGAGAGAGGAAAAAAAAATCATTTAACTATAAGAGATATCCAGCTAATTATGAACCATATGTGCCTATAGTTTCAAAGCAATCCAATGAAGTTCATTTTAAATCTAGACTACTTTATTAGTACAGAAGACAGATGTCTCAACAGTACATGCATCAGAGGAAACCATGTAAAGAAGTTCTTGAAATATTTAACTAGGACTCATTCATTGTCAGAGGGGCTTTAAAGTGCCCTTTATCATGAGAATGCATAGGCAGAAGCGGAGGGAGGCTGCCCGTTGTTACGGCCAACCCACTTACCCCTTAGCGCTAAATCCCGAATTCCACTTTGGATTTGACGACAGGAATATTTTTGGAAAGGATTCAAAATATCAGGGGTCTTGAAGGACCGAGCTTGCTGCTCATTACAGCTACAAAATGTCAGGTCATTATTTGAGCTGCCTTAATCCCAGACTGAAACCAGCTACGCAATTAGAGGAATAATCTACTCCAATATCACCAGCGCTCCCTCTCCCAAGGATCAGAGCCGTGCATTTGGAGCACAGCTACTGCAGTTCCTCCCCTGCCCCAAGAGAGACCAAGACAGGAGCGTTAACAATGCTGGACCTTCAGAAATTTTTCATACAAGCATCTCTCGATGTGACTCTGTGGTGGGCACCTAAAGGGTAGGGACACTGAAGGAAGACTGGAAGGGAAGCTTGGTGGGAAGAAGCCTTTCAGCTTTTTTTTTTTTTTTTGGGGGGGGGAACGCAATTATCAGCAAACAATCTTGGCAAAAAGGTATCTTTATGAGCTCAGCAACATCTACCAGTAATTAAGACACTTCAGTTAGATGAATGCAACATATGGTTGACATTGGGAATCATTCTCCTTCCTAGCCACAACTTTTCTTTTGGGGCCAAAACTTGTTCTATTATCACTTAAAATAAACAACACTTCTTCAGCAAATATTTGTTGCTAATGAGCAGGAGGTGTACGTAACAGGATGGGGGAAAAAAACCATCATTTTAAAAGAATAATTTCTTACATTTTGATACAGAAATAAAAAATTAACTTGCAATGAGTTGTGACTGCTTGGTAGGATGGCTGCACAGGGAGATTCATGTGAAGGATCCACAAAGACATGCAAATTGGATTGACAATTTTTAAGCAAAGAAACAGATACGAAGAATAGTAGCATATATACAAATACATATATATATATATACAAGAAATAAATAACCTGTGAGTATAAAATAATTCATGAGGGAACAGGATTTTTTTAAGCCATATTGTCACCTATTGCTACAGGATAAAATTAAAATGGTTTTCCAATGTCTTACCCTCCTGTACCTTTTCAGAAATGTTATTCATGACAATCATTTTTGGAACAAAGCAAGTCAAAACACAAACAAAAAGTCTCTACCTCAGACCAAAGGATGGGACTATATCTGATTCACAGAGAATGGAGAAGATTCAAGTATTTGCCCCCCAGTATCTAATACTGAAGACCACACAATCTCTTTTGGTGTCACTGGTGAAATTCCCAGTGGAAAGATCTTCATGTTTTGGTTAATTCAGTTGTTTTTTAAATCAAGGAGGATTTTTAGCCATATGTTTCCAAGAAACCTTGGAACTTAAGAGCCCTGAAACAGGCCCTACTAAGACAAAAAATAAACTCTCTTAAACACAGAACAAACTAAGTTTCAGAGCCACTTTCCACAATCCACATGGCCAAGCCTCTGCTCCAAGAAAATCGGTGGCCTCACATCTACACCTGTGGTGTCATGTGGGCCCCAGTCTAGAGGAGGAAGATGCAGGGAGAGGGAACAGGAGAATGAGGAGGCAGTGCCAGAAAACCCCTAGGACAGGGATAACAAGGCATGGGTGAAGCAGAAGCACTGCTGGGGTACACTGGAAGAGGCTAGGCAGAGGACAAGAAATTCTACTGATGTGCAGCAAGGGAGGGAAAGAAGGGAACAGGGCACAACATTTATACCCTGTACATTCCCTCGGAAGCTGCCTGGCCCCAACATATCTCTGCTATCAGCAAACACCCATGAAACTCATCCAGCAACATCCCATCTCTCCCCTCAACTCATCTACAAGTGAGGGCTAACAATAATCTCCTCTCTTTTGTCCCTGTGTCCCAGGTCAGTGTGGGATCTAAAATCACCCCAGAACTGCTGAGAAGTCACTAGGTTTCATCCACATCATCACAGGACCACTCACTCTTCCCTACCAGATTTGTTTTAGCCTAATTGACGCTCCCTGTCACACACATCACACAGAGAAGGACTGACAAAAAACCCTCGAGTTTTGGAGGTGCCCAAGCTGTCTGTACAATTGCAGCCCAGATCTTTTGCTCCCCATGCATTTTCACAGCCATACATACCATTTCTTCCCCCAGGATGCATAGTACCCAATTCACCCAGTGCTTTCCCGGGCAGAATGAATCTGGGCCGTGCAGCAAAGGCAAAACTTCTGGAGAAACTCCTGCCAGAAAAAGTAAAGCAAGGGCCTAAAGGATGCTTTCATGTTTAATCCAATGCCAACACTTGAATGCAGGCTTTTATTCTTCAGAGAGCAGTTGGCTCCTCCTGACCTGCTCCTGCAACAGAGGCTTTGTGCAGTTCAGGGCCAGGTGCTTCAAGTTTTCATGAGCAGCCACTAATTGTGCCCAGGTTTGTTGGGCAGCTGATACGAGCTGCTGGGGTCTGACTTGTCAAAGTGCTGAGCATCCACAGCTGCAGCCAGGGTCACTGAGTGCCTGGCTCTGCATGTGGTTTTGGCCAGACGAAGCCCGTGGTTTGAAAAGGAACAGCCATGGGGTACCTTGGAGCAAAACTCCAAATTAATTATTAGCTCCCATCTCTTTTTATTTGCCTCCCCATCGTTAAACGAGGATAATAACACTCATCACTTATATTTTGATCCATTAATGTTTGGGAAGCGCTGGGTTACTGCCATAAGCAGCACTGTATAAATCTGGTGGGGACATTAATAACGTCTTTGAGCAGGATTTGAATAGTGCCCACTTAATAAGACGTAGCACCGTCCATTGAACGTCGAGAAAAACAAAATTGAGCAACTGCTCATTAAAGCGAGCACCGTTCACTCTGTGCACTCAGTGCGATCATTTAATTATAAGATTTTATCATCGTGCACAGACACAAGGGGGCAGAGCCAAGGCCCCGTCTTCCCTCATCCTCACCTGCTCTGCATCAATCACACCAGAATATTTCTTGGATGTAACCTACAATAAGAACCTAAAAAACATTCGATTCTTTTTTCCAAGCCCCTGCACTAGCAGAAGTCACTGCCTGAGCTGTGACAAGTCTTTTCACCTCGCCAGATCTTTTTTTTCCCTGCCTGTCACCCCTCGGTCCCATCCTCACCCTGTCGACCACTTGCTGGACTCCTGCAGGTGCAGCCACTTGGACCCAGCCTGTGATCTCCACCATCCTTGACATCACAGCAAGCCCAGGAAATCACCTCTGTGCCTGACTATGAGGTGGGGGGAAGGAGAAGGGTTTTTCAAAGCTGAAAAATGCTTGTTTGGGGCTGGTTTTGAGTGATACTGGATTAGAGGGACATGAGCAGGCAGCTCCTCTTGCACACCATTCTCTGTGGGGGATTGTGGCAATAAATGTGCAAACCAGTCACCTCAAAAACCAGCAAATGAAACCAAAACCACCTTTCCCCAAGAATACACCCCCACCACTGCACGTGTGTTTACATGAAAGTTCTGAGGAAAAGTCTCTGAGTCACATCAAGCAGCCTTACATTTACTGGGAACCGAGGACTAGAGCAATTTACTCTGGAAAACAACGAGCACGAATTAAGTTGTTTTCATACATTTGGTAATTGGTTTAGCAAAGCCAGCTTTTGTTAGGACCTTCAGTCAAGATGTTTTCAAACATGGATCTAGTTAACATCACTTCAGTTTTGCCGGTGCTGTACAGCATTCCATCTGCTGACTTTTGGTGATCCCAAAAGCTTTGGATTTTTTTGTTTGCTTGTTTTTGGTTTTGTTTTTCTCTCACCCACATGAGTGAGCAGGACTGGGAATACTGGCCCCTGGTTGTCTATTTTATTCCGCACATCAGGAGGTAAAACCGGTTTCTTTTTCCTGCTGACTGGGGGACTCCAGAGACATATCCCTCTAAAGGAGGAAACCCATCTTTTGTACCAAGAACAAACTTTTAGGAGCTGCTGTGACCAGGCTTTTCTGCCTGGAGAGCTGTAGGAGAAGGTGCAGTGGTATCCACACCTCTGCCTTCCTAGACTCCCACCCCTCTTCTCCAAGACATACAAGATTTCCACGCCACCCTATGCAGCACGAGTGAGGAACCCAGGGAACGCAGCAGGTTACTGGATGTTACAGGGGAACACACATTTGATTTGTGTTGAGATGGCAAAAGGCACCTGCCTGACACAAAATCTTCCCCCCTGCCAAATTGCACATTCCCCCTCCAGTGTCCAGTCCATGAGTGGTGGAGCAGAGCAGGGGGGTAATAGGGGACACCCTGCAGATGGTGGTGGGAACCCTTTCTCCCTACAACACAACTGCTGGGCTGGGGGCTCCCCGGAGAGACGGCCAGGCACAGCCTCTCTGCTGCGTAAATAAAATAAAAGCAGCCGTCCGTGTTTGCTCTCGGGTGTGCAGCACAGCCCCGAGCAGCAGCAGTTCCCTCTGCGGGGGGATACAACAGGAGATTTGGGGATCATTTCCATAACAATCGCTGTTAGCAAACACCCATAAAACACAGCGGGCAAAGACACCTTATCAGAAGGAGTTTGCTGTAAATTAAAAGACGTGCTTGTTGGTTTGGCGTTTGTGCCTGTCTGCAGGATTTCGAGGACGCGGTGCAAAAATTCTCTTTAACCCCACTAGATTAAAAATAATATTCCTGATTTCATTTAAAAGCTATTAACAAGCAGAGAGAAAATACAGAGTTTATAAATGAAGACTGATATAAATTCTCTGAACTATCAGAGAAACGACAACGCGGGCGGCGGGGGGGGGGGGGTGGGGCGAGGGGGGAGAAAAAAAAATGGGAAGAGGATAAAACTTTCCCAATTATCGTATTTCCCTGAATTCAGCTATGCAGAACCGGAATAATTACAGACTTTGCAGAAATATTGCAAAATGTTGGCACGGAAAGGGCTTTTTCTTGACCCTGCAGACTATAATGGGAGATAAAGAGATTGACCATTTTGGGAGGAGGATGCCTTCATTTCTCGACGTGACTGTAGATTATTTCGGCTTCAGGAGACAAGAATGTCCCTTTAACATCTGACCTGGCCTTTATTTAAGAGCAGCACTTCACGGTTCAGGAAAGACAGACAATTTTCTAATTCCCAGCTCTGCTGGAGGCTGAGGCAGCAACTTCCAGACAGGACACCTGCTAACACTAGAGAAATGGCATTATTATGTCTACAAGTTTACAAATCTGAGGATCAAAAGACTTTGCTTCTGCTGCTACTCCGCAGGCCAAGGACGACGACTTCTTCAAGAGTTTCACAGAGTTTTTTCTTCCCCCCTCCAAGAAATGGTTTCTTTTCACTTTGAGCAGATCGGTTTCCACGTGAAAAAGTCAATAGTCAAAGGGTTTCCTAAGTTTCATTGGTGTGTAGCAGAAAGGGGATTAGACCTAGGGCCTTTTTACTGGCAAGCCTTTAAGCAAATAAATGTTCTTGAATTTTTAGAGAAACAAACCTAACTTAAACAAAAATCCAGAATATATGGGATTTGCCCCTCCCCAACATAAATTTAAGAGAGAGAGAGAGAGAAATAAATAACTACTAAAGGTTTAAGGGATACTAGGGTTAAATCTTTTTTCTACTGCAGTTTTGCTTTTATTTTTGCTAGTTAACCCAAAGAGAATGGCTGCTTCCACAACGAGCTATTAATAGTAACTAGTGTAATGCAATATCAGAAATAATGGAATCATTAGGGTAATGCAACCTAATAAATAAATATTAGACTAATGCAATAATTCATTTTTAACAGATCAATTGTGATTTCCCAGCACCGAGAGAGGCAAAAAGCAGATGTCATGCACATTCCCCACCTTCCTTCAGAACCCTACCTGGTAGGCAAAGGCACTACTTTAATTCCTTCACACCTAAAAGTTCCAAAGCTGAAGCTGTGGTTTTTCTCTTGGGGCACAATCAGTCACGGATGATAATGATTTTTTGTTAAAGGGTGCTTTTCTTAACCTCCAGAAATCACAATATACAGGTAATTCAAAACCCAAACATTCAAAGTGTGTGTACGTGTGTACATATATATATATATATATAAATTTATACTGACAGCCAACTGCTGCAGCAGAGCTGTTCCCCCAGCTTGCACACACCGATCCAGGTGTCTGTGCCAGCCATTTTCCAGCCATGGATAACACCTGGATCGGTGTTTGCGGGCTGGCTTTAATTAAGCCAGAAGTCTAAGGAGAACTCAAGCAATGCAGTTGATTGACGTGATCCAACATCAGCGAGTCAACATCAGCATCTTGCTACAACAAAACCAATCATATGAGAAAAATCGAGTGGAGGTTTGTGACTGCACAGAAAATGATATGCTGTCTGTTAAGTTTGCCTCTCCGCACCATTAAATAGTTTTAAAACTTTTCAGACAATAATTTCCTTTTCTCACCTTTATGAGCCCAGATTGCAACGCTCACCTGCCAAGCTACTCCAGCTCTGTGAAAGTGCCACCTCTGATTCCACTGTAAGCCATCCTACAGCTCTGCCTCTGCACACCCCCAGCCTTGGTCCATCTGGAAATCTTGGTGGTGCCTTAAACCACATCCAACCCCACCGACAGCTGGGGCAGGTCCTTGGGCCTTTCCTACTGCTGAGGGATTTGCTGCAGAGCACAGTTCCAAACCCAGTGCCACCCAAAATGCAGAGGTGCCTTAAAAATCTTGTCTGGCTAACCTGCCTTGAACAAGGCTTCTTCTTGCTGAAAATTCAGGAGCCAAACCCACTCCTACCCCAGGGGCAAAATCACCCTGCCTTTGGGTGAACAAAGTCAGCACAACCTCCTCTTTTCCTCCCCAAATTACAAAACCGTGTACCCACAAAAGGGAGTTACCCCGTGCAGCAGCAGGAGGGGCTGCGTGAGAGGACTCTGGGTTTCACCTTGGGCAGCTGCTGCAAGCGCTGTGTGGCTGCCTTTAAGGTGAGGAAAGACCCCCACTTCTGCTCTTTTGGCACTCTTTTCCTTGTCGAGAGCAAGCATTTAAGCGCGATCGTTTTAAAGGCATTTCGAAGGTCACAGACCCCATTTGAGGGCAAGTTCATCCTCCTGAAACGGAGTGACACCCCCGAAGAAGAGGGCACACCTCTCTCAGCGTCCCTTGCCGACCCGTTTTGGTGGCTCTGCCGTCTCCAGCACTCGTTTGGAGGTAGCTGGGTTGCTCCGGGGGGTTTTACACGCTGTCGTGCCAGCGGCTGCCCTCCTGCACCCTGCAGTCCCCATCCCCACCCTCACACACGCAGACCTGCGGCGGCACCCGCTCCCCCGTCTCCCATCGAGACCAACGCTTGCCTTTTCGAAAGAAGGTTTCAAAAAGAGAGAAAACATTTGTTTTCACAGCAAATCCAGCCTTATGACCCCACCGATGGCAGGATGCTATCTATGGGAATCTTATTTTCCCCTTGCCCCAAGAAGATGAATTTTCCCTGGAATCCTGCCTAGATTCAGGCAAAATCCACCCTGCCTCTCACCCTAAATCGCTCGCCCCAGCTCAGGAAAGAGAAGATTTTGCCTTTTTCCTGGGAGGAAAGCGGCGGGGAAGGAGGAGAGCTTTAAAGGGAGAGAGGGAGGAGGCCGAGCTCATGCACGGATTTTAATCTGATCACTTCCCTGTCAAACTAATCCCTGCCTGACTCAGATCGGACTTTTAGAAACGTGCCTGGAAACCAAAAAGCAAACCTCATTTGAATGAAGCACACACTCCGCAGCCCCCATCTGCAAAGGGCTGCAATTAAATGCAAAAAAAAAAAAA
>WEKY01048616.1:856-42356 GCA_013390045.1 Picathartes gymnocephalus | reverse complement strand
ACAAAAAAAAAAAAAAGAAAAAAAAGAAAAAAAAGAAAAAAAAAGAAAAAAAAGAAAAGAAAAAAGGGGCGGGGGGGGGAGAGAGAAAATTAGCATTTTCCGCGGCCATCTGGCATGAGGAGCAGGCGATGGGGAACAAAAGGAGATTTAGGCAAAGGGGAGAGGCGAGTGTGCCATGGCATTGACCTGCAAATGAGCCTTTGTGAGCGAATTAAAGCTTCCCGGACCCCCCGGGACACCCCAAAACAGGCACCATTACAAACCATCCGGACAAAAACCCACTCATCAAAATTGTCTGCGTTTGAAGGGAGGGGGGAGAGGCCATTTAAATCTGCACCTTCCCTGCCCCCACCCGCAGTAATAGGCTGTTAATAGGGGCTTGGCGGGGGGAGTCGGCCCCCTGCACCCCCGACCCTACACCCCGCTCTGACGGTATACCGGGGGGGACACCTTAGAAACGTGGCTTGTCCATAAAACCCACCCGACAAGTTATTTATAGCCCTAACCTTAAACAATAGGGAAGAAATAAAAAAAGAGGGGGGCATTTAGTGATATATCAGCTTCCAGATGCTGTTTATTTAATTCGAGGGGAGGGGGGTGTAGGGCTGTTCCAAAGTAGATTTCTAAAGCAATTAATAATATATATATATTTTTTTTAATGGAGACGATAAAGAGGAAAGGGATAATCAGGGATGCCACGGCCCCAAAAGAAATGGAAAACTGTGTGGGTTAGAGTTTTTGTCTCCTACCCCCACTTTCCCCATGACTCTTGCCTTTAAACTGGGAAAGCTTGAGGATTTGGAAGTGAAAGCAAAGATTTTGGCCTGGGGTAGATGCACGAAAACGGAGGGCGGGGGTGGGGGAAAGCCATCCCTCCCCATCCCCTCTCCAGAAAGGGACTAAGGACTAAAGTCGGGGGCCAGCTGGGGGAAACTTGTAAATGAAACGTGTTTCTTTTATGGTGCTCCCCCCCGGGGGACAGCCCTATTATAACCCACCAGCTATATAGACTCAGCTGCCGCCTCCCCGGCCCGCGGCAGGTACGCGGGGGAGGAGCGGCCCGGGGGGGCTGCAGCCGGCCGGACCCTCCGCCCGGGGCTGCCGGACACGGCTGGATGGGCGCGCAGGGCTGGACATGCGTGCGTGTGTGCGTGTGAGCATGCACGGCTGGACATGCGTGGCTGGACATGCATATGTGTGTGTGTGTGTGATCATGCACGGCTGGACATGCGTGTGTGTGTGTGAGCATGCACGGCTGGCCATGCGTGGCTGGACATGCATGCATGTGTGTGAGCATGCACGGCGGGCCATGCACGGCTGGACATGCGTGGCTGGACATGCATATGTGTGTGTGTGTGATCATGCACGGCTGGACATGCGTGTGTGTGTGTGAGCATGCACGGCTGGCCATGCGTGGCTGGCCATGCATGTGCGTGTGCAGGGCCGCGCGCGTGCCCGCGCCCCGCTGCAGGTGAGCGCGCTTCCCGCGGGCTGAGGCGGGGGGGGGAGCGGCGCTCGCAGCCCCCCAGGTGCCGCTCCCCCGGGGTTTGTTTGCAGTCAATATTCATGTGTTTCTGTCACCGGGGCGGCTCTTTTCACAGTGATCAGCCGGGCAGAAGGCTGAATGACAGGAGACTCGTGGCTCGGCTGCTTCGGGGAGGGGGGAGGGATGGATCCCAGCCGCCCAACCCGCTGCCCTTGCGGGGTTTTGGGGGGGCCCGGCCCCTGGGGGAGGGGCTGCCCTGCTGGGGGCCGTGGTCCTGCCCTGGGTGGGCACAAGGCAGCGGCGCTGGGCACCGGGCGCCTCCCGCTGCCAGCAAACAGCTGTGGTTTCGGGGGACCCCCACCCCAAACACCCACACACATCCACACACGCGTGGCCTGTGGGTTAACAGAGCCATAGGCCTGGTTGGTCACCCCCATACCGTGTGCTGTGGGTGTCCCGGGGGTACCCAGGGATGGGGTCCTCCGGAGTGGCTGGAGGTTTGTGGGGTCCCGCAGTGCCGAGAGAAACCCCAGGATGGCCGTGAGCCGCCTGGCCTGAGCGGGTAGGGTGGCAGCAGGGCTGCAAGGTGGGCTACCCAGAACATTTTTGGTTTTTTTGCACGCTGGACAGCAGGAGAAAAGCAGCAGCACCTCACCCCGCTGAGGCTCAGGGCACCGCAGTGCTGTGAGTGGCAGTGATGCTCCTTTGGGGTGCACAGCTCTCCTCGCCCCCCAGGGCAATCCCGGGCTGCGCTGGCAGCGAGGGGCAAGGGCAGGAGCTGTGCTCCCAGCTGGGCATGGCGGGGGCTGCCCACCCGAGCGGTGCGCGTGAGCCCCGCCTTGCAGGAGCTGCGTTTTGTTCCCTGCCGCTTGCCCAGATGCCTTCCCCTCGCCTCACAGCGCTGCTCTGTGTGTGCGTTTTGTTTGGTTTTGGTGGGTTTTTTTCGTTTTTTTTTTTTTTTTTTTTTTTTTAAGTCCACAAACTTGTGGTTTTCTCTGCGACTTGTGGGGAGCGAATCAGTATGAGGGAGCACCCTCCTCATTGAAACCGGAGGTGAATAAATTATGAACAGGCGAAAATTGGAACAATGTCTCTGAGCGAGTGTTTTCTAGAGAGTTACTATTCCAGGCTTTGAAATCAATTGATACATAATTAGATTCCTCAAGAGAGGACAAACAAGGGCTGCCATTCACCCCCTCCTTCTCCCACATGCATCCCAAAGAGAGACCGGAGGCTTTAGCAGAAACCAGACAGCCAGCATTCTCCAGCACTAAAAACATATTCTGGCTTTGGGTGTTCATTTAACAAACAGATCCTTGAACCTTGCTTCTGTTTTCAGTTTATTTCGACCATGTTTCTTTGTGTTCAGTTCATTAAAACATGTCCCTTTTGAGATCTATTTTTACATTTCAAGAATCCAGTATTGTACTTCTGCGGTGGCAGATGGCCCTAGACATCCAAGCATAAGCTCTTTCCTGCTTTTTTCCCCCTCTTTCTTAGGTCCTTTCTGCGCTGCACTTGAAGCTGTGAGCAGCAACCACCCCTTTTTGCAAGGTCTGGGGCTGGCTCTTGAGTCAGCACAGGGTTCTAACACGTTACAGTCCCTGCTGTGCCCTCGAGGTGTATTTTAAGCACAGCGGATGCTACTGTCTGTAAAATAAGAGCCCTCCACAGCTGGATAGATCCGCGTCACACGGGTGGCACGCGGGCTAATTTTGCATCTTTGCCCCTTATTTGCCTCATGTTAATGTTCTGTGGTCCCCCAAATGAATTTATTAGTGGTTAAGGTTGAGTTTCATTCTTGAGGGAGACAGAAAATACAGAATTGGGTTTGTAAAAGGCAGGAAAAAGAACGTGACGATTAGAAAAAATATGGTAAAGGTTATTGAACAAAGCAGCAGCACCCCTAGCCAAGTGGGCCACTAATTGAAGGCAATGGCTTGGCTCCCCTGGCTACCCTTGGGATTATGTATTTGCTACAACCACTTCCAAACACGGTATCAAACACGGACCAGAGTGCTGCAGCCATGAGCATAATTTTCATCACATATCAATAGGACTAAAATACCTGTCCCAGCAACAAGAAAAGAAAAGTCTGCCTGAGCTGCTGTAGACTCATTTCTTAGGTAAGGCACCAGTACTTTTGCCTACAATAAGCTGTGTGTCTTGAAGACATTACAAACAGAATGACAAATTCCTACATCTTATTAAGTCACAGGACCTTTAGGACAGGGTAAGGTAAATCTGACTTCTGTATTATTTGGAAGCATAGGCACAGGTAAATCTATGTCTTCTCTAGTAAAAAGATAAAAAAGGCTGAGAGGTTTTCCTCCGAAGATATTTGTTGGGATAATAACCAAAGCAGAAGTGCTCAAACACATACCTAAGAGGAGGCTATTTTCTGTGTGTTTGCTGCATAGATGGTATCTATTTATATCTGCATGTGTGGATGTGGCTATTTCAGTATCTGATTTTGTGTGGTTCACTCTCTTACCTGGGTTAAGCAACAGTCTACAGGCAGAGCCAGCTGGAAGATCTTGGTCAGTGCAGGCAAAACTACTTTTTGCTGCTCCATGGGCACTGCATGAGCACACTGCCACAGTCTGCTCCTTGATGGGAAAAGGGACAATTTCAGAAGCACAGAGTGCTCCTTACCTCTGCAAGGCAGAGCTCTTCCTTGCAGCCTGCTCCTGTGTCCCAGCCTTGATCGCAGCAGCCACAGTGCCCTGGAATAGGTGAGCAGACTGCAGGCTGGTTTGCTGCCTCAAGCAGTCCCTTGCTTTAAGTAATTGCCCACCCTGTGTCCTGAGAAAGCCCTGCCTACTGGCAAACTGAAGAATAATATGGATTTGACTTAGCCTCAAAGTTTTTTTTCCCACCCTCCAGCCTTAGCACAGAAATGCCAGCATACATCTTTATGCCTTTCCGATGGATTTGGACAGGAGATTAATACGTATACAGCTCAGTGGAACAAGTTTCTATCACTGCTGCAATTCCTCTTGTGTTGCTGGCCCCAGCCACAGCATGGAGTGCAGCTGGGACTGCCACGGAGGGACTCCTGGCTGAGGGTATGAAATGCTTGAAATGCTTCAGCCCCACCGGGGGAATGTAAGAGAGGATGGCACAGCAGCAGGACTTGTGCTGGCAATTACAGACTCCTCCAGGATGAGCCTGTTTCAGGTTTGCCTTGCGTCAGCCTCCAAAGAGCCCCAGGTGTCTGGGAGGGCACAGGAGAGGAACAACACAAACTTCTTCCTTTCCCCTTCACATGGATTCCCTCCACCTTCTTCTGACGAGACTGCACTCAGAAATGAGAAGTGGCAGAAGAAATCACTGTGTTAGAAGGTATTGCCATCCCACTAAACACTTGGGACTTCTGCAAGCCAGAAACCATTCTTTTTACCTCCTTTTGAGTGCCTCCTCCCTCCAAATTCAGAAGTTGCAGTTGAAGACAGTTTGGGAGTGAAACAGCCCACAGATTCACAGCCTGGATGGAGGGGAACTTTGGCAGCTGCAAGCCAAGTCTTAGAGAGGTCAGAGAAAGACAGTAAGAACACAAAAGTGGAGAGCAGGAAACATTCACAGGGCAGGGAGTGTTTAGGGCTTGTCAAGAAAGGAAAGAAGAAGAAGAAAAAAACCCTCTGCACATCAAAGCTTGATTAGCCTTAATCCTCCTCAAAAATGCCCAGGTCCTTCCAACATTTGCTTTTTTTCCCTTCCCCATCATCCTTGCTATTGCTTGTCTTGGTGATTTGCTTGAAAATGTATTAGACAACTCCAGGTTGTTCACTGTTAGAAGCATGAAAATAGAGGATAGGTGCTATTATCCACTAAGCAACACTCCCACAGTTAGCACAGTCCTCCAGAGAGACCTGCCAGATAATGGCATTTGAGAGGAGCTTAGAGACATCTGGAGTAGCCATTTTCCCTCTTTGTACATGGAAAATAAAGATTAGCTAGGGCACAGGGAGGGGGGGCTGAGTATAATGAAGGGCAGTGGACAAACCAATGTCCCATTGCCCATCTGTGTGACCGGCTTCGGGTCTACTCCTGCAAAATGATTCATGCAGGCTCCCCTGAAATCCATGGATTTCTGTGCAGGTGGAAGAGTTCCCCATTGGTTTGTTAGTCTGGGGTCTCACATCACAGGCCCTTTGGGATGGATTTTGTCTGTAAAGCAGCTGGTGCTTTCTGAGTGGCAGATGCAGAAATACATTTATTTATTTCTTTTTTCTTTTTTTTTTTATGAATAAGTCTTTTCAAGAGTCTTCTTTTTCTTTGAATAATCTGGTTTTCTTTTCAAATTTTGATCATTTTCATGCAAAAGACTTATTCCAACCAATTCTCCATCAAGGGCCACTAGAGTTTGGGGCTGAGCACAGTTGTCACTCTCTGGGCTGCATGTCCCATCGGAGCATGAAAGCTCCAGCACGTGTAATCAGAGATGCTCACAAGGGCTGCAGAGGTGATAGTCACGTTTAAAGCATCGACGGCATACTGGGGATGACATTCCTAGATATGGTGCCTGCTTAAAAAGGTGTTTGTAGATTTTGTAGCGTGGTTAGAGAAGAGATGCTCTGGAGGACAAAGCCAAAGCCCACAACTCTTAGGGCGCAGGTTCATCCCCGCAGCAGGAACTGCCCAAACCACCCTGCAACGTAAAACGATGGAAAAATCACATTCGCGGGGGCTGCGGCCGGGGTGGGGAAAGGGCGAGACGGGCAGTTTGGGAAATGCCTTCCTTTTCCCCGAGCACCCCCAGCCCCCGCCGGGAGCGGGGCCGGGAGCGGAGCGGGGCCGCAACAGCACCGCGTCGTGTGCGCTCCCTCTGCTGGCCCCGCCGCGCCCCCGCACGCCGGGAGGGGACAGACCCTCCCCAGGGTCCCCGCGCTCCGCTTTCGCAAGTGCTGAGAGTGCCCAGGCGATTCCTCCCGGGAGGCACGAGCATCCCCAGCACAGCAGCCCCCGCTGGGCTGCTGCTGGAGCGGCCAGCGTGGCAGCCAAAGGTGGAGCGGGATGGGAGAGCCGTGGGGACGCATTCTCTGCAGCCCCCGCATCCAGGCGTTCTAGGAAAAAAAGGTTGTTTGAACCGTTTTCCAAAAATCTACGTGGCAATGGAGTCACAGAGACACGGCACTTCCCAAGACTGCTGAGCATCCACCTGGAAAAAGGGAGCAGAAGAACAAACGTTTACGGTCACACAATGTCTCACCTTCACACAATTTCACCTTCCAGTTCTGGGGGATAAGCCCAAAGGCGGTGAGGGGAGGACAAGCAGAGGCGCTGATAACGTTTTCTCACGTGCTGCTGTGTTTCTGGGCGAAGAGGTGTGTGAGGAGTCCCACTTCTGCTCCTGTCGTGAAGACTTTAACCCTGAGCAAGAAATGAAGCTGCAACTCCAGACTCGTTAAACGGGGCCGTGGAGATAAACCCGTGCTGTCTCTGGTTACAGGAGAAGAGCTACGGGTGGAAAAGAGCAACAAACAAACAAGTCTATTTTGGGACCCACCAGGAGTTAAAGTCCCTTGTTCAACTCCAGCGAGATACAACTCAGGAGATGCTTAATGCAGCAGGTTTTACCAAAACCTGCAAGATGGTAAGGTTGTGTCTTTGGGGCAGCTAATCATGCTAGAGTGAGAAAATAGAGATCTTTGTACTTCTCACGTTCTCACAGCAGCTGGACTTCTCAAACAAGGTGGTTGTCACTGGAACAGTTTGTATCCGACACCTTTCTAATGCAGCACTTCAGAACTACTCGGATTTTGAGACAAAGGGAGCAAATTGCATTGACTTTAAAGTTATTGGTTGAGATCATCAGGTGCACATCCAAAATCTTGGCAGTTTTGTCTGCCTTTTTAGACCAATGAAGGCAGTAATAAAGTTCTGACTCATTTGATATTTATCCATGTGATTGGGCTGGATGGTTTGAGTTCTTAAAGCTAAATTTCTATTTCAGAGAAACATATTCCTGTATTTCATCTGTGAATTAACAAAGTTTGACCCTTGTTGCCATCCTGCTTCCCACCTGCTCCATTCTTCCCAAACTCCTCCAAACCCAGACTCCAATCTGATTGCTGCAATTAGAATAGAAATCACAGAGCAAGTGTTTTAATTGGCCACAGAGCACATGGCATATTTAAATCTCTAGTGATAACACAAAGAATACAATGAGTAACCCTAATGATTTTTAGAACAAGTACATACAGTTTTAATTTTATTACATAAAAGCACGTGAAGTGATTTTAAAATAAGGTTAATGCTTTTTCACAATAGCCAGGTGAATGATAGCAAAATTAAAGTACTTAAATGTTGAGTTTTGGATAGATTTAAAAAACTTCAAGTGTCATGTTAGATAATGTTTCATTAATAACTGATGTATGTGTAATTTGGCCAAAGAAAGGTGGCAGAGTTGTTCCAGAAGCAAAATCTACCATTATGCAAAGTCAAATACAGTATTTTTAAGAAGAGTATTTAATAAAAAGACGAGGTAACAAAACATACAGAATCCCAGAGTAACAAGTGAACAAAAAAGGGATAGGAGTAGTATTCAAACAGAGGAGATAAGGCTCAAATCTCAACAAATGCTGTTTGAATAAACACATTAGAAGTCTGAAAAAAACACAGGAAAACTAGTGAGGCCAACACTAAGAGTGTAAAGAGAGAGAGGAAAAAAAAAAAAAGGTTTAATCAAACTAGTGAAGAACTAAAGGGCAGGATGGTGGCTGTATTTGGAAAATGTTGTTTCCTCATGGTAGACATCTCAACTAGTCCATAGTTTGGGCTTGCTGGTGTTTCCTTCTTGCCAGAATCCATCTTCAGGAAGGTTCAGGCTGGGTTCATTGAAACACAGGGACCTGACATTGCTGAGTAGGTATGGAAAACTTTGCTTAACGTGTTTTTGTGCAGTTGCATATGGAAAGGGAGGAAAACTAAGCAAATGGAATTGCAGTGAATGGGTCTGTGAGAGAGGGAGCATTCCCAGGGTAAGTGGCGAACCCTGAGATGGAGAAGGAGCACACAGCTGGATAGATCTGGGATCAAGATATTGCACTGTGAAGAAGGAGATGCTAAAAACCTGGCCCAGTCTGATTTGTCTTGGCTCCTTCCTAGAGGACCCTGAGCTGAGCAACTGCTGAGACCGTAAGAGCTGAAATTATTCTCCATCAGTAGCACTTAAACACCTGCCAACTGGGACATTGCACAGCTCCCCTATGGAGTATACCTGGTTAAACCCTAGCTGTGTACCTGAGGGTAACATCACAGATGATGGGGCCTTTTTGGCAGCTCAGTACATGTTTTCTGCTCTTGATCTTCTCCTGATAAACAGTGTAGAGGAGGTTTCTCTACTAGAGGCAAACCTACTTAGCTAACAACTCCAAAACATAACACAAAAAAAAGGAGAAAAAACAAAACTAAAACTCCCACTATCCTAAGCTTTCCTTACTTGTGTTTAACAGAGAAAGGAGATGATGAGGCATTTTGTTGACTCCTCTATAGATAAATACAGAAAGATTAAAACATCACCCCTAGATAGGTGCCCCTCCATCGTCCTTGGGAACACACTGGTAGCACAACTCACCCACGACAGGGTCTTTTCCAAGGCTCTCTGCAGAGGGAATTAGGTAATGAGGGTAGCAAAGAGCCAGCAGGGAGGAGTTTTATTCATGGGGTATTCCTGCTTGGCTGTCCCACACCTGTGAACATCATGGATCTGGCAAAGGGCACAACAGTGCTCAGAGGCTGCAAGCTGCAGTCAATTATGTGCCAGGTGCACACAAACCAGGTTTTGTCCACTTTCAGGATGCTTCGCAATCTGATCACACTTCCCAGCTCCACCCCACCTCCTCAAATAAAGAGCTAAAAAGCTCTTTTTTGTAACAAAGAAACCCAAAAACTTTTGGGTAATCCTACGGGTTCAGAAGCTGCAACTCAAAAAACAAATCACCAGATCATCATTGGTGAAGTAATGGCAAAGCTGTTGTTTTAAGCCACTGCCTTCCCTGTTCATAGCCTAAATACCATTCATTTCAAGCCACAGTGTGATATCTAGCAGCAAATTGCTGTGGCAGGCTGGTTTCCTGGGAGACATCCACCTTTATCCTACGGTCTGTGTAACCAGGAGAGTGCTAAGCCTGGCTCAGCTCCCACTGCATCCCTTAACAGTATTTTCACCAACTCCAGCAGGAGGTATTCAGCCCTGGAGGAACAGTGCATTTATGCAATCTCAATGAATCCTCATTTCGAAGATGGCAAAAATTACCTTCTTATTTGGCCTGTGAGCAGTGAATGTGCCAGGGAGGAGGCACAAGGCAGCTGGAGGAAAAACAGTCCTTGTTTTGCAATACAAACCTGTTGGTAGTTCCTAACTTTCTATCATAACCTTTAAGGCAGGGTAAAGCTGGAAGTGCCAACAATATTCCCAAGTCCATAGGAAATAGTCCCCATCTTGTGTTTTCTCTGCATGCTTGGTAAATGCCAACACTTTTTGCCTAAGTTTGAGATAAGTGTGCGAGAAAAAGTCCATCTCTTACATTTGGGTTTGTAAAATATGTGGAGTCTTTCCAGGTGAAAAAAGAGCTGCTGAGAGGAGCCATCAGCATCCACCTCCCCCTTTGTGGAGGACAGGAATGATGCAGTTGCTGACCCTGCTGCATGAAGTTTTGAAGAAATACAAATTTCTCTCCTGATAAACCTGCATTTTTCCCATGTACAACTGGATTTGAAGGAATCTACCCCTATCAGCTGGTTACTCAGCAACTTCTCAAGAACCCAGAACAGCGTTAGTCCGTAAAACACTTTCTTGTGCTCTTTTCCTGATGACAAGAGCTTAGAAGAGGAGGGACTGGATACTTCTATTTTGAGTTCAGTTCAGTTGGTAGATAATTCTTCCAAACATGTAAAAGGACATTAACGAACACAGAAATAAGAAATTCTAACTGATAGCTTTCTCCAGTTAGAAATTGTATGGTTTTGTATGATTTTTTTCCCTCCTAAATATAAGCCATTTTCTCCCACAGAGATGATGGACAACAGTCTGACCTCTCTTGGCATTTACTGTTTTCCTTTAGAGAGGTTTTGAAGGCTGGAGCCTGATCCATTCACCGTCAGATTTTATACTGTGTTAAATGTTTTCTTTTGCAGAGATATTACTTAGACAAGCTTCACTGGCACAGGAAAACTGTTGCCATACGTTTCAAACGAAAAACATTTTCCAGGAATCATCCCTTCAATTAATTTTTCTGCTAGAACAGTCTTCTATAGCTGTCTTCCCTCATGCTCCCTTACAAAAGGAAGCCAAACTTGTGTTGCTGTAATCCATCCCAAACCGTGATGCACTTCAGACCTGTCCAGTGGGTTTATCTCACAGTGCACATGATCTGTGTCTGCTCCCTTCATAAAAATCCTTCCCATTCCTGGAATTGTGATATGAACTCCACCCTTTCCTTGAATACCTGTCTTGGTAGGCTTATCCAACAAACTTTAAATAAATGCTGTCATTTTGATTACTAGGCAACTTACTCCTCCCCAGCAGAGCAAATTCCATCCCTTTTTCAGTTGTTTTTCTTCTTTAGGTGTATGGGTTGCCTTGTCATAACTTGTTTAGTTTCTGACAACTCGCCACAACCAGAGCAAAACCATCATTCTCCTGTTGCGTATATTAATTTAAGCCAGGCTTTTGATGAGTACTTTAGACAGAAGAAGGACTGAACAGCTTCTGCAGGCCAGGGGCAGGAGGATGCAGAGATTGTGAGTTCAGCAGGGGCTGGACTTCTCCTGCAGGTAAAATCTCTCCCAAACTCTATCTCACACTGCGCTGGTAAACATAGCTACACTAAATACAAAAATCCAAGCTAAATCCAAGTGTGAAGGCTTTTAAAATTCAGGATAAATTTCATTCTTGATGTTTAATTTCAAGTTTTGGCTGCACACTTTCTAAAGCAATAGAAAACACTTGTTCTGCATGCCTCCCTTTCTGCTCACTTACCTCCTTGCCTGGATCCAATAGATCTACAATCCCTTGGTCCAGATTCCTACCTTGACCCTAAAAGGACTTTTTACAAGTTATATAATTCGGGCCCCTGTTTTTTCCAGGTAGGTTACATGGTGGTGTTACAGTGTCAGCACCAACAGCACCACAGTCCAGCAGCAGAAACACACGTGTCATAAAGAGTTGGTTACTACTTACCAAACATTTCCTCTCCCTGCCTCCTCCTCCCCCCCATCTGCTGCTCATTTTCTTATCCAGCCTGGCTCGTATCTTGCAAATGGCATTTGCCCAGTCACGCAGGCTTTACAAAAGCATCCGTAGTGATGCAATAGTATAGTAATTAAAAATAATGTTTACAAGCTCAATCCAAAGCTTCCGTGATGGGAGGGGAGCTGATGCCAACAATCTGCATGTGACAATGTGTAGTTAAGGAGTCAGAGGATGATGGTTGCAGCTGTGGAGTTGACAAGGCTGATACAGTTCAGGCTGATTTTCTTTCCACAAATGTAGAAACCAGGCTTTGGAGAAACTGTCCCATTTTGCAGGATTCTCTGGTGGTTATGCAGAAATGTCCTCCGTTAATTGCCACAAAAATGTCCCCTCCAGGTCCCTTCTTGCAGACAACTGTTGCACACAGGTTCTGATAGCATCTGTGTGGGCTTTGAAGGACCTAAACATGTCAGCTGGCACATGGATAGCATGGACTGGAGAGTGATCAGCCATGGTGTAAACTAGAGATCAGAGCCTGGCCTTGAGCGCAGCGGGAAACAGTGCCAGTGGCCTTTCTGTGCTATTTTACAGACTGTAGATGCTGTTTTGTGCAGACATTGTCTGTAGTAAAACACATACAAACTGTGTATTACAAATGTTGCTGGATTTAAAAGTTTCCTGGAGAAGCAGTGCAAGTTTGCAAATCCGGAAAGAATATTACTGGGACTTGTTGAAGAGCTCAGTATAAACTGTAACACACAAGCCATTAAAATGAGGATATTTGGCATTCAGAGTCACACATATGAGCCTTTAAAAACCATTCTTCTCGTTTGGCAGCTCCTACGGTCCTTGAATGATGCACAACCTCCTTTTATATGTTCCTGTAAGATGCTTCTGCAAAGTTGGCATTTTTAAAACCAAATTGCGGAGGAGAAATCTGACTAAGAAACACAGACCTGGTCAAAGGGAAACTTTGGAAAACTACTTCATTTGCATGATTACTTTTGCAAATCCTAGCTGATATCTGTGCTTTGTGCTCAGTTTTCCCTTTGGCTGCTACTAGACGTGCAAATCTGGAAGCCTACTTGTTCGAAGCAGCCCTGAGCCAGGCTTTGCAAGAGAAATGTCAGCGCTGTCCAAGGCTGGGGACACTTTCTGTGCTGATAAGCACCTCCTCTGAGTGGCCAAACTGATCCATCTCCCGCTCTGACAGTGCCATTGTCTAACCTGACTGTTGAGCGAGGCTTTAAGGCTAAGCAAAGGATAAAACCCTACAATTGACCATGTCCAATGACTGCCTCCATCATGTGACATTTCCTCCACGTACATAAAGGCATAATTGACACTTTGGACCTTGCAGATGTTTTGCAATTCATTTGGTTCCCACAAAGATACCAGAAAGTAAGTCTCGTGAACTGGCAATACTGTGTTTTCCTCTGAACACGTTCTTATCTCTAAAAGGTATTTAGATGCAAATTGCATCACGTCTCGCAGCCCCACTTGTTTTGTTTTGCTTTTTCCTCTAAACAGACTGTGCCATGATTTTTTTTTTTTTTTAAAGTATGAAAGTATTCAGATGTTCCTGGAAAAACTGAGTACTTTGACTTCTTGGATCACATGCAAACAGCAATATATTCTTCTGCCCTCTGCCCATGGTACTCTACTTTATGCTTCTTAATTTAATTTGCTTTTCTGACTCTTCAGTGATCCTTCCCAAAGAGAAACCTCTTTGCTAAGAGGCCATTTGCTATGCTGTCAGTGAAACTGATTATATGAAAAACTGGTTGGCTTCATCTGGCTCTTGGAGGTTTGGAAAAAGGCTCAGCAGCATGGTCAAGAGTGGCCCTCAAACAGTACAGAGATACCTTAGTAAAATCCTAGAAAAATGATCACTTCCTCATGTAATTGAGCAAAGCTTTATACTCTGTGGCTTGTCCTTCCTCTATGTAAAACCGGAAAGATGAAGGTTCCTTCCTGGATCAGCTGAGATTTTTCCTGCAAGCAGCCTCTTCTTTCACAGATGGAAACCCCTTGGGCTTTCTTTTCACCCCCATTTGCTCCTAATTAGCTCCCGTGAAGTGACAAGACAGTAAAGGCAGGGACATTTTAATATGCAGCATCTGCCTGGCTCACCTTCCTCACCCTGGATTGATGAGAGGCAAGAAAATGGCAGCTCCTCTTTTCCTCAAGGGAAATAAAACCAGCTCCTTTGGACAAACCCTTCTAGGCTGAGTCTGCAGGCAAGAACTTCTAGAAATAAAACGAGTTCTCTCATCTGCTTTCATACTGCATGTAACACTTGTGTCTCTGTGTGCCTTCNATATATATATATATATATATATAATGTTTCTTTCTCTGGTGGTGGTAAGATAATGCTTAAGTCAGACAAGTTGCTGGGCTCAGCAAAGAGTAACTGGGTGCGATCTATGGCCTGCATCATTCAGAAGTTCAGGCCAGATGATCTGATGGGCTCTTCTGCCTTTTAAACCAATGAAATACTGGAGAGGCAGAGATGTCCTGAGTCACGAGGACCAGTTCCCTGCCCTTGAGGGCAATCAAAACCTCTTCTCTTTCACAAATTGATCAGGTGGCACCTTAAAGCTCAGAGGTTTGGCTCCCCATATTTTCACCAGAGTTCTGTTGCAGAAAGCCCCTTCTCTGATGTTTAGAGATCTTCAAAAATCTGTTTGTGGATAACTTATGTATTTGTTCTCACCTTTGGGTGAAACAGCAATTCTCTTTCCTGTGTGTTTATGGAAACCAACCTTAGCCTTTTCCTTCGTTGGGTTAGACAGAGAAACTCCTAACACAGGCCCTTAATTTTTCTGACCACCCTCGTTACCCTTCATTTGCTCCGTGCCACTTTCAGGAAAGACTCACCCAGCTCAAGTAACCAGGCTGCTACTTAGTGCTCCAGATGAAGGCTCAGCACTGGGTGCAGCTTCCACAATTCTTAAAGAAATACCTTACCTGGCACCACATGGAGAGCAGAGCAGCTTTTGCAGGAGGGGACGGCCTGCTCTAGTTCACTTTCATTTATTCTCATGCTCTGAAGCTAGAGAGATGCTGAGGCACCTCAGGGCTGAAGCTTCCCGTCCCTAAAGCTGGGAGAGTGGAGGTAAGAAGGCTGTGAGAAGTGGAGAAAGGCTGCAGGACTGAGCCCCCTTTTGCAGTCTATGGGCCAGCCTGGGTGTATGGACCTTCACTGAGCACTCACAAAACCACCTGAAGCCCAGGGGCTTCTCCTGCACCTTCCCAGCTGGCCCTGCCTGCTAAGTGGAGAGTTTTGCACCTACAGAGACAATGCAGAGGCTCTGCTGGGGCAAATTGCTGATAACTTTCAACACTTAGACAGGAAATTAGGAACTCCGTCCCTTCCTCCTCACTGTTGAAAGCTGCCAAGCAAAACATGGCTAAGCCAGACTTGCCCAGGATCAGCTCCTCCTCCTCTTGCACATGCACCCTAGTGTGGTCTCTATTTTATGATCAGGTGCCATCTCAAGCATGTGATAAAACAAATTTATTTACCATGGCACACCTCATAAGCAGGTCAGGGCAGCACACACTGCAACGCAAAACTGAATTTCATTAGAATATTTAAAACCAGGCTCAGGGTTGCATCTCATTGTTATTTTCTGCCAGCAGTCTACAAAAAAGGTGTTGTTTCATGATGGAAAAACCCTAAATTTTTTTTTTCCTTTTTTCCTCATAGTAGATCTGAAACATTTTAGACAAATTAAAAACAACTTTTAAGGTCATATATCTTATATATATCTGCAAGTATTACTTTGAAAGTAAAATCTCCATTTATAAATACGTGACAATAATGTATCAGACTTGATGTTAAGGCAAACTTATCACAGGATCAATATATACAGTTATTATTATTTGATGCATATATACAGAACCTCTCTTAACTACTATTGCTGGTTCTCCAGAACTTGACCTGAACCTGAGATGCAATGTAGTATTTGAAAGTTACTTACCTTGACTGAGGTCTGCAGTTAAGCAAATTTTGCTTAGGCATCAGAGGTACTTTCTCAGTTGTGTGTTTTTAATGCTTAAGCCTCATGCTTGACGGTTTATATTTTTGGACGGGTATTTTCCACTCCATTGAATGAACAGTCTACTTCACACAGATATAAGAAGAAGCTGGGGGAATTTTGTCTGGCTGTGACAATTACAGATATGTGAGAAAGGTAACACTGTTGGTATAGTTGCTCTGTACCAGGGTAAATGATTCAGTGGGGCACATGTCTTTTATTGGTGGAGAAAACACCTACTACTTCTTTTTGCTGATTAAGTTTAGCTTGCTGAAACAGAATTTTAGAGTGCATAGTGCTTGGTCATGGTTATGAGCCAGACCTTGGCTCTTTATTTAAGTGGAGAAAATGAGCACTCAAACCCCAAAGTCACTTCAAAACAAACCCCACAGAAAATTAAAAGGAAGGTGAACCCCCTCCCCCTTTTTTTTTTTCCCAATCCCAAATAGTTTCCCACATGGAAACATCCAGAGACCTCCAGTCAATGAACAGAGCTACTTCTTCAGAGCTGACTTCTCTATGGAGGCTTTAAGCATTTTTAAGGTCTGAATTAAAGGATGAGAGCACCTAAAAAAACCTGAAACAGAGAATTAAATAAAGTCACCTCAGTGCTTCACGGATACCCTGCCTTTTGCAAATGCTTGTCCAACTACAACCTAAATAATTCAAACCATCGTTGTCAGGCAGCAGCACAGCTCTCCTCAATAGGCACTTGCCTTATCACTCTACAGCAGATGCTTCAGTCAACCATTGGATATTGAAAACATAAATAATGAAACAAAATTTGGAGACAATGGTTTCTGGGCCGGGGACAAAATACTGATGGATATTGTCAGTCTCGGTGTAACCAAGCAGCAAAAGCTCAAGTGACAACAATAGGGAGGAGAAGAATAGGGACAAGTGAGGAGCCCTGAATCTCAATAAGGCCTGGAGCTGCACATGCTGCTGTTACCCTAGAAACTAACCTCTCCCCTGAAGAGGTTTGCCGGGGCATTGTCCGGGGGACACAAGATGTGTCATACACCAGATGGTCGTGTGCTGTATAACTCAGTTATCTGAGCGCTGGAGTGGAGGAATGCACGCCGCCGAGCGCTCCGGAGGGCCGCCCAGGGCACCATCTGTTCTTTCAGACCCCAGGCACTGCTTTGGCGATGCTTTTTTTTTTTTTTTTTTTTTTTTCCTTCCAAGAAAGGAGGGGAAAACAAAATTAAAATGATTCACCATTCAGCAGGGAAGGGAGAGAGAGAGAGAAAATAAAAGCAGCTTAATACAGTTGCCATATCTTGCTTTCATTTAGCTAATTTTATCCCTGGGTTTTATGTCAGGTGAATTGCTTTTTTACGCCTCGGAGAGCAGCAATTATTTCTCTCTCAGGAGTCTATCATTTATAAATAAAACCCCTTTGAGACCTCATCGGTCATTTACCATCTGAAAACCCCCAAATGCTTTTAGCCATATGTTCTCCAAAGTCTACTCTCTCCTCCCCAGAGCTCCCTGCAAAGGTTTCGGCAATGCAGGGGAAAGAGCATTTTTCTTTTCCAGGAATTGTTCTCCCCTTTGGCTGGGAAGGGGGGAAGGAGGAAAACAAAAAGTCAGAGTTGAAGCGGCGGCGGCGTGAAGGACTGGCGGAGGAAGGAAATGCTAATCAGGGGCTGTGCCGTGCCAAGGAGCAGTGACTAACGTGCCTGAGAGGGGCAGGCACTGCAAAACATCCCGGGGCTCCAGCTCCAGTGCCACCAGAGCCAGCCAAAAGCCCTCCTGCCTCCTGCTGGCTTTGGACTGAGACCTGAATCAAGTGGTGGAAGTGGAAGAACCAGATGGAAATTAAGGCTCAGGACACTTCAGGGTACTTCAAAGATGTTTTAAGGCACTAAATACGTTTGGGTGCAAGAAGATCAAGCCAGGGCAGTAAAAGAGATGCTCAGGCTGCAAGAAACAGGGACTGAAATGTGTGTGCTTGTGGCAGTACATTTTGCTTAATGACAAGACCTGTCGTTTGGAGCACCTTTCTGCTCCCCTGCTTCTGGTTTCTGTCTTGCAGCTGCAGAGTGTTCTCCCACTTCTCAGCACAGGAGAGAAAATAAAAGGAAAATAAAGTACTGGCTTGACTGCCAACTGAAATAACAGGGAAACATTTGCAACCATTTAGGCAAAGGCACTGTTTCAAATCTGCTCTATAATGGCTGCAAGTGAGCACACGTGGTGGTGGCTGCGAGTCTGCAGCTCCTGCAGCACAGGCAGAGGAGGGATTCAGCAGGGGAAGCACATCTTCTGTCGTTCAAGCTTTACAAGACAAATTACGATTAGAAAGAGATTGTGGCTAGCAGAAGATTCTCTGGTGCTGTTGTGACCAGTCCTCATGAGGGTAACTCTTACCTGATGGTTCCCAAAAGTGATCTGAAGGGAATGAATCCCTCTGCCAATCAAACCCACATACAGTGTTTCAGTGAACAGAAGGAACTAAGAAAAGGGACATAATCAAAGCAAATTTACAAGCAGCATAACAGCCTAAGATGCAATAGGAGTAAAACCTGAATCGCATTTACATTTGGGTTCCATGTATAGACAGCCCAGTTAAAAACCCAATTAGGTGACCATTAGGCCTAACAAATTATTAGGCAATGCTTAAACAACAGGCAATAGCATCTCACAAACTGTTTGTAACCCTAATCCCTCACACGCGGTTATCATTCTTACAGCACTGGTACTGCTTGTATCAACTCTAACATATGAATGTTTAAAAATTAATGATCAATATAATCCTAAAGTCATAACATACAGCAGAACTGAAAACTGAATTCATTTTCCTCCTTGGCTTCTTGTTTTTCATTTCCCTGTAAGGTTGCCTGCACAGAAAGCAGCAGAGGTGAATTTCAGCACAGCTGGCTTTAAAGGTTGCGTGAAATGCACAGGCATTGGGGGCTCAGTGTGTGAGGCTCCCAGACTTGGGAAATTATGGCAAGAAAATCTCTATAGATTTGTCTGCACACCCCTGCTGGGAATTCGGCCTTCTCTGATCCAAGACAGCTCACTGAGGGCTGCCTAGCCTACTTTCTGCACCTGGATGAGAGATTGACCAGCAGCTCGATGGGGTCATGGAAGCTTTATTCCCTTTGTTCCATGGGTGTCTGCCATGGAGAGCCAAGCTTGGATTAACCGAGCCTAAATCCCCGGGCAGCCTGCCAGAGCAACGCTAGCTCTGAAGCAAACACAGCTCCAGGATGGTTTCAAGGCTGGCTTTATAGATCAGCTGTTCTTAGGTACAAAACCACAGGCAGAGAGCACAATGCCTCGTGTCAGATCCCCGGGAAGTCTCTCCCCAGAGGCAGCAGTTGCAGGCTCATGTGGGCGCGATGTGAACTTGGACAACGCCACTCTTTTGGGCCAGCCCTTCGCCAGCAATGCTCCCCTGCCGTGCTCTCTGTGGACACTGTGCCGTGTTACAGTAACGCACATGGGCGTGGTTCATAACCTGCCCATCCTGCACCTGCCTGTTCTTCGTGGCAGCACGAGCATTTAGATGTTTTAAGTCAATGCCGTTGGAAGCAATGTGAGGAAACACATGTTTTCCAGCATCTTTCAATAGCTGATCCAAAGGCAAGGGGAATCAAGCCTTGCAGGAACCAGCAAGTCCCGAGAACATGTCTCCTGCACGTCTCCTCCTCACCCCAGGAGTTAGAAGTTGTCTTCTACTCCAAAGTGAGGGGTTACATTTCTTCCAGACCTCTGTGTTTGGGCAGGGAGAGAGAGGACTTTCAGCCCAGTTCCTGTGAAAACAAGGTTAATGCACTCATGCTGTGTTTGTTTTGCCTCCCCCTAATAACTTTTGAACCCGTTGGCCTTGTTCAATTCAACTTGACAGAAGGATAGAGGTCTAGAAAATAATTAAGTTCTCATAAGTTTTGTGAAAAGAGGCAGTGATGTAGAAGATAGAGGGGCCTGGTGTCAATGTCCTCACCGAGGAAAGACTGAACATGAAGGCGCATCTTGTTGGGCATCAGGAGAATGACACAGAAAACCAACCGGCAACCACAAAAGAAAAGCTCCAGCTGGAATTCACACTTCTTGGTCATCAAAGTCAGACCACAGACAAGACCAAAAAAGCCAGTGTTCACAGAAGCCCTTGCTAGTTTCAACCTAAACTCAAAACCTTCTGGCTATTCCATGGGCTCAAAAACTTCTTGGGATGTAGCTAAGTGTCACCTCCACATCATACTGGTATAACAGCCTGCTGCCTTCATCACAGCTGCTGCTGCTGCTCAGGAGACCCAAGATGCAAAACCTTACAAAAGCTATTTTAAATGAAACTGGAGGGCATTTTAAAGGCCTTTGCTCTGTGTTGTGTGTGCAGTAGGTAAAGAAATTCATGTCGCTGAAGTGGAAAGAAATACCTGTAATTGTTGTGGCTTGAAAACACAAGTGGCATGGAGGAATATTAGAAACCAGTAATTTGAAAACAGAAATAGGAAGCAGAAACTTGTGAATTCACATGATTCTGTGACTCTGTGACCGTGAAGAAAGCAATGCTGCCTACAGAGCTGAGCCCAGCTTCCACTGAAAGGCCATGGAAAGGCATCTTTACTGCACATTTTCAACATCCAAAGGCTTACACTGCAGGGACTGAGCAGTCCCACTGCAAGCAGTATCCAACTCCAAGCCAACATAAATCAAGTGCACAACTACATTTTCATGGAAGCTGCATCATACCTTCAATCTTTTTCCTTTTCTTCTCAATGCCTCTCCTCTTCCCAAACCACCACCCCAGCAGTAAAACTCATCTCAGCAGGGTACATGACGATTAGCTTAAAACTGCTTTGACCTTTTCTCCTTTAAACTCCCAGAAAAGAAAATCTTCCTGTGTTTTACTTTTTCATTTTTCAAAAAGCAGCTTGTTTCTTGCCCAGACCTTTACAACTCAGCAGCCTGGAATATTTCCTCCCTTCTCAGAACTGATGGGTGCTAAATCAGCCCAGAGGTATCTGCTAGCAACAACAAACCTTAATTTGCTGTAGCAAAATGTCTATTTAATCCACTGACATCCAAAGACTTCTGCCTTAGCTTGGTGTTTGAGCATTGCAGTGGCCCATTGTGTTATTTGAAATGAACCTGCTTTAAAGCAGAAGAGTGAAAATGAGTGATGGCCAGGTTTCTGATCTCTTTTTGTAAGATATTGTGTGGAAGGGGACCTAAAACCCAGCCTCCTCCAACTGTTGGCTTGGCAGCAGGCACTTCCAAGTGAAACTCCTCGGGCTCGGAATAATTAAGGGTTTGCCTGTAGCAGGACTCCAGGGTGGGTAATTATTTATCTGAGAGTGGTACCTCCAGTCCCCAGAGGGCAGGTCCCTTTGTGTAGGCACTGAGCAAACACACAGAGAGGGGCCCGCCCTGTCCTGAGGAATTTGTGGTCTAAACAAACAAGTGGGCCGAGTGCAGGAGAGGGGGCAGCAGATGTGGCCAAGCAGGTGAAATGGCTCGCCCTGAGGTCACACTGCAGATTAAAGCTGATGCCAGGCAGCGCTTCTGTCTCTTGAATCCCAACACAGACCCCTCACCAGGAGCCCAGGCTTTTGCTCATGCACTAAACCTCCTCCCCTGCACAAATCCTCTCCACCTCCTGTGGATCTTCCTTTTTGCAAACTTGCACATCGTCTGCCTCTGCTGTGGGCTGAGGCAGGGTGAGACTTCATCACCACCTTCAGCTGGGCAGCCCCATGTTTTTCCTCCTCTCTTATTCCCCGGCTTCGTACCTTCTGTATCTGGTATAAATCTGGCATGCCCCTGGTAGGCTGGGGAAGCTAAGCCAGCTAACACTTTTTTAGGTTACTTTTTTTTAACTGATCTTTATTTTTTTAAGCAGGGATGAAGTTCTAGGCCTAACTTAAACCAGTCTTGAAATGCAAACTACTATTGAGCTGCTCTAAGACAGCGGCTTCTTTTGCAGCCTCAGATGCATTTATTTTAACACAGTTCACAAAAGCGGGGCAGAAAGTTATGAAGTCAAGGTTTGGTCTACCTTACAGTTTCCTTTGCTCCCCTTCAAGATATTTACAAACATTTCCTACCCACTTAAAAAATCCCAACTCTGGACAGTTTGGCTGAACGGGAGACACCAGTAGAAAAGGTTTTAGCTGAAACACGTACTCACCACATGCTGGTTACTTCAGGCTGCTCCAGTGTTGGACTGCTCAGCTCATCTTCCCTCTGCTGCTGTTCCACAGTGCCCTCTGCAAGAAAGATGCTGAGGCACCTGCTGCCAAGAGAAGTCTTTGAGGTATGAAGCCCCAGCAGGGCAGATAATTCCAGTCAGTCCTCCAAGCAGAGAGGTCAGATCTGTCTCTGGTGAGCCCTTGGGGATGGCTGGCTCCAGGCAGCTGCATGGCAAATTTGGATGGCTCATTTTATAACATCTCTCTTCAACAGGGAAAATGGATCATCGTCTTTTCCTTAGGGAGAGGTGGATTACCAGGTTTGAAGTAGTACATCTCAGAGCTTTGTACTTTCTGGAAGGATAAGCTGGACTCAGGCGAGGAATCACTGACCTCACAACTGGCCACCAGCCTCAAACACCTGTAAAATCTGGTGATTCCAACAATTCTGGTTATGGAGGCTTTCAGATGGTTATAGACCAACTGACAAGAAAGAGAAATTATGTTTTGCATTAAGTGTTTGCTGTGCCAGACTGTTATCAAAACAGAGAATGGATGTACGGTCTTGCGAACAAACAGGCAGGAATAGACACATTTTCTGCTTAAAACAATGCCCCTAGAAATGCACAGACCTGTCTGCTTTCAGCCAGGGCCACGTGACACACCTTTCTTTCCAGTCATCCCAGCTGCTAAAATCCTCATTTTCTTTTATTTCTCTAGTGAAGAATCAGCAGAAGGTTTACAGTCATGCATTGCAAGTAAGGCATATTTACAGTGTACAGTGGATTAAGAGAGAAAAGAGAAGAAAAGCCATCAGCTTTCTTGTGTATATCAAGTGTCTGGATTTTAGAATAACCAAACGACATGGCACTCTTGTCCTGTATTTTATTAGGAAATTAACAGGCTGATTGATAACCTGAAATTACATAATAAATCTCATTTTAAAAAAGTTCAAAATCATGATGATAATTTTGATTTCTATGAAAACATAATGCCCAGATACAATTCTTCTTTATGCCTGTAAATTTTGACACCCTTAACATTTATCTACTGTACAACAGAGAGGCTGGATAACTGTAACAGAATCTGGAAAGTTAAATACAGGATATTTAATACAGGAATTTCTCTGCAGTGCAAGTGAAAGAGAGTCTGAAATGTTGGAAAGAAAGCCCAGAATGTGAGCAGCACTATGAGAAGGTTCCCTGTGATCTCATTCATTATGCATCAGTAATTCAGATTGCTCAGAGATATTAAAGACTGGTAGTAACTGCTGTGCCAAGGTATGAGGCTTTAGGGCATCCCCCAGGAGAGGGAGACCACTGTGGGGTACAGGCTCTGCAGTGAGGGGAACAGGGTGCACTGGATCTGTAGGATGCTCAAAGTGCAAGAGCTGATAAATCTGTTGACATCTCCCTTTTCCCCAGCAGTTTGAGCTACCACTACCACCACGCTGGACTAGAGAGCTTTTCCTGAGGCTGTCGGCTTTAAAGACTGATATAACTGAGGTGCTGACTCTCTGCAAGGGCTTAGTAATTTCAGCCTTAGTAATCCAAGCCCAACTCCTGCTCACGTTGCGTATGTGAGAACTCACACTGAGCCAGCGCTGCTGGTTTCATTGCAGTCATCATGTTGGGCAGTGGGGTTCAGCCCCATGGGCTGCAGCTGAGGCCCTCAGTTCTCTAAATAAAGAGCTGGCACTTGTCTATACCAACCAGCCCTTGTAGGGACTTGAGTTTCTCAAGACATTATTAATGAAAATGTTACAATTGTCGTACGTGCTGTGTGAATGGGAGAACTTCCTGAACTGAAGCCTTGATTCCTGCAAGGATTATGGATGTTCTGTAAGGGGCCAGCTCAAGCACTTGACCAGAGAAGTCCAGCCACTTCAGCCTCTTGTATTATTCTTGGCATCTGTAAGCTAAAAACCAGTAGATTTAAGAATAAGAAAGCCTTCCTTTTAAAATGCTATGTCAGGACAAGTACATTCAGACCACTGTGTTTTCTATTTATATATAAATTCTTTGGCAACAATTTTCTAGAAAGCAGAATGATTTTTTGCTATATAATACTTTATTGTCTCCCCATGAAAAACTGATATCTTAGAAAATCTATAGCACTTTCCACTATAAATAGTATTGTTCCAGACTAAGGATTAGTTCCTCCCTGAAGAAAAACAGATTTAAAAAATCTGGTCATTATCTGATAACTGTTTATGTAGTAACACTAAAATAAAACAAAAAGAAAATCATTCAGTATGTGGTTTGTTATTGTCTAGAATGTTAGTGTATGTTTATACAATAAAAACAACATAAGTTATCCTAGTTTGTTTTAAAAACCTTAGTAGTAGAAATAAATTGCTATCTGCAGATTCATAAACAGAATGCATTTTTTTCCATCTAAGTTCAAGTATTATTAGAATATTATTATTACTATTATTATTATTATTATTATTATTATTACAGGAGCTCTAAATCCTTGCCATTTTGCCTGTCTTTACATCATTTTGGTCTTTTTGACAAAGAACGAGTTGTGATCATTTGTTCAGGAACAAAATCAACCTGGAGCTTCTGGAAGTTTTGCGCGGTGGAAGACAGCCTGGCAATGCTTTGGCTACTGTGGGTAACTTTAGCAGAGCATGTTTGAGACTAGTGGTGTAGATAGAGCAGTTGCACGATTTCTTGGTAGGCTGATGAACTTCATTTCTCCCAGGTTCCCAACACTCAGTCCCATTTAGAGGAGAAAGGTAGGAAGAACCCAGCCCAGGCGTGCCCCACATCAGGATATGTCATCTTCGTTTCTTGCTGGCACTGTCAGCTGCTCGTAGGTGGGCAGGGTGTTGTTAGGGAGGAAAAGCTCCGAACTGACGTTGTTGTTGTTGCCTCTCTGAGATGACCTGTTGTTCCCCTGATCCCCCTGCTGACGGGAAACCAGGTGATGCAGCATGTCCGTGATGAGGTTCAGCTTCTGGTCCATTTGTGTGACCTACAAAGGCAAAGAGGAGAGCTGTTTAGTAGCAGCACGCAAGGAAAGTGCAACAAAGCAGGTGATATATGTGCAATATTAATTAGGATCACAACAACCCCTGTGAAGGTATCAGAGATTCATAGTTCATCAAGCAGATCACTAGAAATTTAATGCAATAGGTCAGGGTTGGATGAGGACAAGCTTGTTAATACTCACCTCTGGTGTGCACTTTGACACTAATTTAATTTCTGGGTGAGCACATGACAAAAGAGATTTTAAAGAGATCTGCTGGAATAGAGAACTAAGTCCCAGAACTGAATTTCTGTGGGTTTCTTTTTTGTTGTTGTTGTTATTATTGTGTCCACATTTTTTTAAAAAAACATGATAAACTCCTAGCATGCTTCTATGCCTTAATAATACCAATATGCTCTAGCAAATAACTACTTGACTTGCAGTGATCTAATCAACTCTTAAGCTGGGACTGAGTGATGCTCTTTGTAACATTTAGGCTCCGTTAACAACTCAGCCCACAAAATGCCCATAGGTATTTTTGCTGCCATGAGTAAATAGCACCTGGGGTCCCTGGCAAGGGCTGGGAGTGAGATATGATTCAGTTTTATGCTCTCAAAACCCAGTGACACAGCATTCCCTAGGACTGCCATATGAATGACATGATCCCCAGCAAGACAGAAACTAAGAATTCCAAGATGGTTGAAAATTAAGTTCTTGACTGGAGGACTCCAGACGTTCAGCCTGTATCCATAATGCTCATTTTCTTCTGCCTTTAGACAGAAGCTCCTTAAATTATTTAATTTCTCTCTTCCCCCCACTTTTTTCTGCTCTTTTTTCTAATCTTTAGGAGAAAATATAATGAAAAAACTGATACCTAAGAGAGGCTAGGTTATGGATGCTTTTTGGCATGTATTTGTGGTACTCAGAGGAAAATTGAGAATTAGGTGTTTCTAGGAGCGCCACAGCTCCAGTTTCTGGTTTCTTGCTTCTCCCGGTCAAGAAGTAACCAGTCACCCCTTTTATCTGGCATTGGGAGCCTCCTCTCTGTGCTGAATCCAAAGTACTGAGCAAGACATCCCAAGGGGAAGATGGGCACTTCCAGCCTCAAAGCCCTGCCCACTCTCTGACCCTTGGGAGGGCAAAAGCATTGAAATTAGGCAGTAAGACTCGCCTTATGGCTCCCTATTCCCTTCTTCAAGCATAATAAGAAAGCCACGGTTTTGTCATTGCAGCCTCTGACCCACTGATCCACAGGAATCCTAAAACACCGAGTGAATTCTAGGCAAAAAGATGTAATACATTTTAGAAAGGGAAAAGAAAGCAAGCAGGAAAAAAAAAAAAAGTGATAGGAATAAATTGCTGCCTAAAATGTCTGCTAGAAAGTAGTGAAAAGCACATAAAATTGCCAGAGAGAGCATGAGTGGGAGCAATTTATATGTGCCTGGCTGTCATCCAAGTATCATACAGGATAGTAAAAGACAGTAAGGCTGAGCAGAACATCAACGAACCTGGAGGATTTCAGCAGAGACTAAAATGTTTTTCCACCATAGAGAAAATGCTGGTTTTTTTCAAACACTTTGTACAACTGGTAGGGAAGCAGATACAATGATTTAAAAATATGAGGTGCCAGAGATTTATACTTTGCAGCTGGTTTTGAAAACATTAGGCAAAGCACCCTAGATGGTACATGAAATACTAGTAATTCTGGATGGAAATGGCTGTTGAAAGATGAGATTCTATGAAATGAGGAAGCTGAAGAACAGATAAGTTCAAGACTTCTAGAAGGAAATACAGATGGAAAACTGAGCAGATCATCAGGTTCTCATTTCACCACTACTTATTCCCTCCCTTAAAAAAAAAGACATATTTTGCCCAAATGGTGCCCATTACAGATGGCAAACTCGTGATGCTCCACGTGTCACAGTACAAACCAGTGGTAGTGAAACCTACAAAAATACCTCATTTCTGCATCCCCCACTGCCCAGGTATTGTTTGGTTTCTGAGACAACTGTGCTGGAAGGACTGCAGTGAAAACTGGCAGACAAACAGCTATCTTCAGAGTCTGAAGGACATCTTCTCCTTCTACAAGAAATGTCTTTTTGCTAACTATTCTAAATGAACTGGGGGATTTTTATATGTATATATTTCTTAATTTGTGATTCCAGGCAGGGATTACCAGAGGAAACCCAGACTGGAGATGTATCTGGAAAATGTGCATTCATGAAACTCTTGCAGTGATGAACTATTGAACATGACAGTAGGTTGGACTGAGATCTGGATAGTCCTTCAACAGCTGTGCATCTTGGTGATGAAGTACTGGGGAGAAGTGAGAAATGAGTATTCTTGCTGGGAAATAAATTCCCAGAGATAATTGTCTAATTTTTTCTAGGCAACAAGGTCTGGCTGCTGCAGCTGTGGAGTGCAGGAGGCCCACAGAAGCAGAGGCTAATTGCTATTGAGCTGAGCCATATGAGATTAAAAGTAAAGACCTTTGTTGTCCATATTCCTGCTTGTTGGGGTAGGGCTCTAAAGCCACAAAGCTCTTGTGGAGGGGGGTCCAGAAAGCTGATTGTGTTTAGTTGTTGTTTAATCAGTTTTGCTTTCTGTTTCCCAGGGGGTTCTGAGCCCGTGAAGGGCTTGCTCCAAGACACACTGAACTCAGTGGTAGATTTTGGCAATCACAGGCTCCCAGAGGCTTCAGTGGGCTCTGTACCAATCTTGGACTGAATCATCAATCCCAAATAGTAACACGTTCTTCGGCTATTACAAGAGAAGGAGCAGTCTGGATTTCTGTACATGGATCTTCTGCTTCTTGGGGCTCTATCAGAAAAGATGACATTGGCAAATGAGGGAGCAGTGGGACAATGGGCACCCATCCTTGATTCTGCCAAAGGATTATCTGCTTAATGTATGAGATATTTTAAAGGGAGAAGTAAAAGCCACCAGAAGGCAACTCCTACTGTCATCTCAGGCCTCTGATGTACCAGAAAAAGAGGCCTGCTGGTGAACAGCCTGGCTTATTATTGTGCCCAATCTGCCTGTCATCATCCAAACACACATCCTGAAATACATCATTCACTTGTTTGCTGCAGAGACAATTATACCCACTAGAAAAATGCCATTGTGTGCAATATCCTTTTTATTAAGCCAGCTTTACGCACTTAGCATGGAGAAATGTATCATCTCCCCTGAATCATACTTTCAAACACATTTACTTGATTAGAAATTAGCTCTGATGCCAGAACGAATAAAAGAAAAGCAAACAGAAAAACTGCTGATGTTGCTCTAATCTCAACCGCTTTGAACAACTCTGATCTCTCTACTTAAAACAGCAAACATTGTTAATTACATAGAAAATAACTCAGACTGATTTGTTTCCTTTAGGAAAAACTAAGTAAGCTCTTTGTAGCTGATTTATGTTTCATTAGAAGCATGATGTTTGAATGATCAGATTCTTTATATGCAAATAATTTCCTTTGTATTTCACAGTTGTTGGGAAGAGAAAGCAGTGTTTGAAACTTCAGAAATTACACACCACAATTATTCCTAAGTCTTACTGAAATATTGTATGAATACAAAATTTTTCCAAGGATCATAGATTAAGCACAGATGGAGAGAAGAAGATTTAAACAAGTTTTGAATCTAGCTCTTAGATATGAATAAAATCCCATCCATGCAATGCACTGAGAAAAAAAAAAAAAAAGAAAAAGAAAACCAACCCAAAACCAAATAGTTCTTCGTGAAGGCTGAAAGGTTAGCACACAAATCTTAAATGGCACATCATGAGGAAAAAGGTATAACATGCTGTTATAATAGTCTCTGTTCATTTTTCCTGTAGGCTCCCTTCAGGTACTGGAAGGCCACAAGTAGGTCACTCCAAAGCCTTTTCTTTTCCAGGCTGAACAATCCCAATTCTCATAGCCTTAGTGACATGCATTTAGAAAGGTAATAATATTTGTAAAGGGATCAAAGCATTCCAGGAGGTGCTACTGAACAAGACAGAGACTGTTCTCGCTGAGAGAACAAAATAATTTTCAATAAAAATTGTCTATTATTTTCATCTATTAAAATTCTGTAATCTTCATGCTGTATTAACTTGAAACACTTCGTAATTTTAAGCTTTCATAAGAAGTTCGTGGTATGATCTGGAACATAATATGTAGCAATGAATTTATTTCCCTGCTTTTAAAAACAAAACAAAACAAAACACAGAAGCCTGGTTGGCTCCAGGGACAGCTCCAGGGATAGAACTGTCTCTTTTAAGCTCCCCTGTAATGGAGAACTAAAGGGTAGCACTTTGGAGACCTACTCCCAAACCTAATTATAGGAATTTACCAGAAAAAGGCAATGACAGACACAATTACAGAGCTGAGTGGAACAGTATTTTCAGCCACAGGAAGCTGAAGGACAAAATTTTGAGTTTGGCATAATTTCAGCCATAAAGACCACAAATTATTAATAGGTTATTCCAAGTATTGCTCTACGATCTGGAGAGATCAAGGTTGATTAATGCTGTTGATTAAAGCTGTGTCATCTGCCCTTCATTCTCATCCTCAGAGATTTTAGAAGTAAATATTATTAAGGGTAAAAATCATAGTCCTTTTGAACAGAATGGTGTTTTATAACTACCTCTGTTCTTAACATGGTTGACTGATTAAACAGATTTTTTGTCCATAATGAAGAGAATTTTTATCAGCACATTGCTCACTCAGTGCGTTCAGGGGGGCTGTCCTTGTTCTCAGTAAAAAATGTCAAGCATGAAGCTGCTCAAGGAGAAGAGGGAAACCAGGACACAAGCAACTCTTAGCTGAATGAAAATGTGATAAAGGGAAATTTCAGCTGCTTTTACAACATCAAACTCCCAAGTCTGCTGCCCTGACTTAAGTAGCATTCATTCCTGAGGGTGCAGCTTTTCGGCTCAAAGTGAACTAATTCTTTAAGGCACTTTTTCAAAATAACCAAAGAGGACTGGGGAGACCTTAATGTATTTATCACTTCTGGTGGCCTTTTATTAAGGAGGATCCTGTTGCTCTGCTGTGTAGCAAACTTCCAGGGGAAAAAAAAAATGATGCTTGCTTTGAGCATTTCTCTATGCTGCATCAAATCCTTAATGTGTTTGCTGTTCAATACCACACTCAGTAATAAGCTAGCTTTATCTTTCATAAAAACATACAAAAAGGAGGTCCTTTCTGCTAACAAAATCATCACCAGGCATGCTAATGACTTGGCTGGAGAGACGATGAAAGGTAAAAAATATTCCAGAACTTATGATACCTGTTAATGGCAATGTTACGAGGGAATGTATCAGTATCCAGTGGTACTTAAAAACGAGTCAGTTCTGGAAGAAAAGGTGTGGTTATAAATCACATTTGTCTTCGGTGGGATTCTTCCTACTTAAGTTCTTCAGAATATTTGAGGAAGCTTCAGAGAGAAGCTCCCCTGGCTCCTCTTCTTGCTAAGTCCCCACACATATTGGTGTCTCAACATTCCTAAAAGTTAATGCTTTATTTTGGGTGGGCCTGTGGACAGGAGCAGGTACGATGTTAGGAGTGGCTTTCTAGAGGAGCTCAGGGATAGGTATGGGAATCTTCTCAGAGAGTTTATTTTAAGGATTTCTCTATAGTAGTGGCAGGAGACCAATGATTTCAGTATTATTAAGGAAAGTTTCTTCAGGTGCGTGATTCTTCAAAAATCATGGAATGCGCCTTCCTTGCATTTGCAATATCCAAGATCCCAGGTTCCTGCAAAACCCCCTATTAGAACTTCTGGCTTCCATGTGTTTATTCTGTTGCCCACGATGAGGCAGCAGATTTGCTGGAGGTTATATTCCCACCACTGAGGTGTTTAAAGGAGAATGTAATCTGCATGAAGGAAGATTTGTTCTCCAGACTGTCTGTACTTTCTCTTGAGAGCTGGCCAAAGAAGGAAGTATGTGAGTGGTGTCCAGGGGAAGGATAGAAGTGGAGCCAGTGAAAAAACACTCTACTGTAAGATTGATAATTGCTTGCAAAACATGAGGGATGAGCTTCTGAGGAACAAAACTAACAGGTTTTGAGGGTTACATGGATAAGTCTCTCCCTAGTCAATGAAAATATTACATGAACAATGTAACCGCTGTCTTAACTGACAAATAAAATGGGTAACTTTCAGACAAAAAGCATCTTTGGAAAGAAAGGCACTTGCTACACCCCGAGCTCTAAAATCAGCTCTCTTGCATAAAGCTGTCAGTGACAATCTCTGCTTTGAGATACTAAAAATTGTTCTGTTTTTTCAATAAACTGAGACTGTTGCTGCTCTTGTCTTGCTGTGTATTTTTATAGGAAAATATTTATCTTACACTTCTCAAAAGCATAAAAAACCACTTATTTTTTGTAGTAAGAGCCCTTGAACAGCTGCTGAGAATTCACCATTGATCAGGGTGTGCTGCTTGTGCATTCAACAGAGGGTGATGGCCCTGGGGAGAAAATTCTGAGTCATTAAGTCAGGATCAGAGCTCAGCAACAAACAGGATTTATAAACCAGTTGCTGGCTCCGATTCTCCAGAAGTTATCTTGATATCAGTGAACGATTACAAAGGGCTTGACTTCTACAGTAAATTCCTAAAGGACTGTAAAGAAACTCAGTTTTCGCACATGTTTTTAAAAAATTGTTTTGGGAATTAAAAGAAACTGGCAACACCAATGTGTAGCCATTTAATTACTGACTATAACACTTTTGGCATTTTAAGGTAGTATTAGTTGCTTTGAAGAATTTTGTCCTGGTTGTGCAGCACAAGATCTAGGGTAGCAAATGCTCAAGCTATAGGAAATGGGAGAAATTACACTGCTGATTTATGTATCCGTTCTTTCCATTAGGATTGGGAAAGCAGTTTTGATAAGCAAGTAACTAGACTGCAGATAATTATTTTTCTCTTCCAAATGTTCTTTTTCTCAAAGAAAAGCATGTTTTTCTAAAAGTTTCCTTAAAGTTTCTAGAAAGATGACATCTCTGGTTAACTATTCACTCAGCACCATTTCTTTCATGATTCTTAGAAGAGTATAGGTTACGACTATAAAGTCATTTTTCAAATTAGGCGCCTCTCCTGAATTAAATTTGAAACGAATGGTAGTAAGAGACTTGCTCTGACGGGTCAAAGCCTAAAAATCTGATATGAAAAAGCCACTTCAGTAATATGTGATGGAATAAATAATATAATATGAAATACAGCAGACCAAATACAGAATATTAGCAGCATGTTATCAAACCTGTCTCTTCTAAGATACCACCACTTTTCCCTACAAAGAAATAAGCGGCAACAATAGTTACGCTTATGTAAGAGAGCAATTCCTTCAAGATCTTAAAAATTATGAGGAATAAGTAGAAATCAGGAGTAAAAACAAGTTGGTTTATTTTTTTACAGGTTACCTTCATAATATTATTTGCCTATAACTTGCTGCTCGACTAACAGAAGCAAGGTAAGGTGAATACAAACCACTCCTTCTAACAAAGAGATTGGTAGGATGCTGGCAAATGGGAGAATTAAATTACAGGAGACTGAAATGCATTTGGTCAGGGACTGTTAGGGAGTACAAGACCTTGAAAGGTGGAAAGATTTTAGGACAGCACTTCTTTTAAGCACTCTTTTTTTTTTTTTTTCTGGGTTCAAACTGGAAGAGGGGAAATTCAGGCTAGGTGTAAGGAAGAAATTCTTTGCTGTGAGGCTGGTGAGACACTGGAGCAAGCTGCACAGAGAAGTTATGGATGCATCATCCCTGGAAGTGTTTGAGGCCAGGCTGGGTCTGGACAGGGCTCTGAGCAACCTGGTCTAGTGGAAGGTGTCCCCATGGCAGGGGGTTGGAACTGGATGATCTTTAAGGTCCCTTCCAACCCAGGCCATTCTATGATTCCATGATTCTTTTAGAAGTGGAGAGGATTCAAAAAGGCGTGAGGGTAAAAATGTTAGAAGGGGATGATGTAAAATGCTAGTAAGTCAAGAGAGAAATGAGGGCAATGATGGATGTGGCTGCAGGAGATGGTCAGAAGCAGAGACTGGAAACAGCTGCCACTTGTGAACGGAGAGCAGAGAACTGTGGTCTCGGTTCAGCACTTCTGTTGCTGTGATTAACAACTTGCAAAAATCCTTGGCTTATTTAAAGCACCCAAACTGTTGGAAATCAGCTTTTCCTGAGAGCCTTTCTTTAGTTCTAGGTGTAGTTTTGGGCCATGAGGCCCCTGTGCTTGCTCACCAGTCCCCAGGCCAGTCCTGCTGGCCTCCCAGCTCTCAGCCCATGCCCAGATGTGTACAACATTCGCAGATCTATCTGGCATCCAGAAGGCTATAGCCAAGCAATTAAAATTTGTGGTTGACTCTTGTTTTAGATAAATCAGACGAGACTTAAAACACATGGAAATTTTCAAGTTAGAACAGCATCCAAAATCTACAGTCTTTGGCCCAGCACTGCCTCAGGATATAGCATTTTTTTTTCTCTAAAATATTACAAAGGTCAGAAATTTATTTTTTTAACCCTTTCCTCTAAATTAACAGTGTATCAGTAGATAAACAAGGGAGCTTGGAATATTTTTATCTCCTTGCATGAAGCCAGGAAAGTGAAAGTCTAGTCTCTAAATATGGCTTTTATCAGAAACTACTACAGATCAAATCCCCCTATCCTATTAACTGAATACTCTGATATTTTCAAGAATTATCTTCATTAACTATAGTCCCACCTTCGGGAAACACTATCTTTTTGACCAGACACAACTTTCCTCCCTCTCTGTTTAAAAATAAGACATGAGTTGGCAAGAAGGGAGAGAATCTCTTTTTTACAAGTAAATCAATGATAGCAGAAGTATTAGAAGTTAATGTATCTGCAAAAATAGCTGCATATCCATCCAGCACCATAATAATAAACAGCTTCTCAAATTATGCTTAAATTGAAACCCAGCTTTATGGAGGATGGAAAACAGGCTTGAGATAACAAGAAATAGAGTAGATATATTGATCAAAGAAACCAGGAAAAAAAAAAAAAAGCCCCTTATCTCTGTGCAAGAGTTTGCATAGAGTTCTAGAATAAATGGTGGTCATGTGCAGGGCCAGGAACTGGACTTTAATGACCCTTGGGGGTCCCTTCCAACTCAGGATATTCTATGATTCCATGATTAGTGCATCCACAGCACTGTGTAAGCCTGGGTGCACCTAAGCACAGCAAAGTCCTGTTATTGCCAGCACAGCATGGGGGAAACTGAGGCAGCACAGTCAGCAGCCCACTTTCAGATCCAATAAACATTCTTAATGTCAGCTTGGATGAGTGGCTCCAACAAAACCTTAAAAATATTCCCCCTGTCCTGGGCACATCTTCCAGTCTCAAGGAAAACTTCACAGCATTTTTCTGGTTTTTATGATCAAGACAGGAGGTTGGAAAACAGGTTGCTTTCTCATTCTCAATCACATTCTTGTCCAGCAAAACGTTTTTCCGTGGGGTCCCTCTGGTTGAGCACCCTGGTACCTATCTGCAGAGGAAAGAAAGGCTCTCTGTTTCGCTAACAGGCACTTGTGTTTCAGATGCTTCAGTTCCACAGATGTGAAGAAAACTCCCCGTGGTTCTTGCCTCTGGAGGACCCTTTCTGCTGGCTCAACTGAGGCAGTACAGCCTCTGAATATTACTCCATATTTTCATTGTCAGAAGTTTGGCTGTCAGACAACAGCTTTCCCCTAGCTGTAGATTCCCGTTCCTGGTGTGGAACAGTGGCATATTTACAGCACTTTAGGGTTAAAAAGCGAAAAGTACAAGACCCAACTGGCATAAAAATATGTCCAAAACTCTTCTCCACAACAAAATAAACCCCAAATCAACCCAACCCCCACTGTCCCCCTCCCCCTATTAAAGAAAACAAAAGTGACTAATCTTGACCTCTCTCCAAAGGGGAATGTTTTGCTTCTTGAATCCTTGGCTCTGGCTCTCATATGATACTGGGACTATGACTAATAACCTCTTGCCAGAGTACTGCTGATAATTTCACCATTGAGTAGCTGCTCTCATTCTGGACCATCACAGTATGCACTTAAGTTGCCAAGATTTTATTTTTAAAAAAACAAAGAATAAGATAGACACTCATAATCCCCAGTGTTAGAAACACATTTTTCAGTTTTAACTGTAAGGTTTTGCCTGACAATTCTTCCTCCTTCCTCCAAACTGTTATTTTTCAGATGCCTGCTACGAAATGGTTCCCGTTTTCCTTTCTTTCCCTCAAACACTTTTTCTAATTCAAAACAGATTTGAGACTGCTACTCTTTTTAAAGCAGATCTGCCATGTATCATGTTGTGTTAGGTGAGCACTGCTTATGTTATGTTTTGCACTTCTCCCAAATGAGGCATTCATGCTGCTTTTCAAAGGGAATAAAGCCAGACTAGGTGCAGTGGCTTTTGTGGCTGGAATAGATCCACAGGTTATGGATCTGATCTCATGGCATGGCACAGGGAAGGACACCGCTATCTGCCTTTTTGCTTAAAAAGTTAAAAACCAAGATAACTTCAACTGTTATCTCAAAGAAAGTGGGGTTTTTTTTGCCAGCTCCTTTTTCAGCATCCATAATGTACTAATTATTTATAATTTGATAGTTACTATATGGGCAAAAAAGCACATAAACCCCTTTGTACCTAAAATGAGCTTAAAAAATTAATAACCATAGGATGACTTCTGCAGCAATCAAAAATGGAAGGGGAAAAAGAGTGGGGGAGAGAAAAGGAGAGAAGCAATTACAACAGTGAGTTTTGAGTGAGTTTTCCCTGAGGGCTGCTGGTAATTAAACCAACGGCAACATGAATCTCTGTTTGATGTGGTCATGAATTTGTTTTCAAAAGAAAAATCTTTAAAAAGATTCTTTCAAGAGAAATTTTTAGAGAACAAGCTCAGCATGAATAATTAGACCAGAAATACTTTGATAAATATTATTATGGAGAAGTCATTTATGGGCCATGGCATCTGAAGGTTAGAAATCCTGTTGATAAATAAGGTGGCAAGTTTGTGCCCATTTTGAACACACAAAACCAGGGCTGTGTTCTTGTTTTGCTTGAGCCTGCTTCTCAGAAAGGAGGTGGCCTCTTGTTTTGCCATTGCATTAAGCTTTACAAAGACACAGATGCAAGACAGAAAATTTCAGTGGGAAAGCTCAGTGGAACGAAAGAAAACCACACACAATTCCAAAGGCACTTTTCATTCCCAGGGGCTGCACAGAGATCAGAGGTGAAGATCAGTGGTGATAAAAAGTCTGTGAGCCCACTCTACTCCCCCAGCCTTTCCAACCATGATTCAATTCAGCTGAAATCATATCCCTGGAAATATCTCCTTCAGAATCCTCTAAAAATAAAATCACTTGCATTTTGTAGAAATTTAAGCATACAGCAAAACCCTACTGAAATCCAGAGAAGAGGCAGGTGCTCTGCACCCTCTAAAATCAAGTTGCCTTGGACATCCCCAAACTACATTTCATTTGTTTACTGAGCGCTTCAAAAAACGGAGGCAGATACAATCAATCACGAGCCAGCAAATAACCAACGAGGGAACTAGAATGTAATATATTTACCAGTGGAAACCCATGTTTACAAGGAAAAGAAACTGCTTGTTGGCTGTCATGGTGTTATTCATAAAGGCAAACTAGGAGATCTTACAGATACCAGGAGCAAAACTACAACAAAGGCAACCAACTGCTAATGAAGAAGGGTTTTCAGTCAAATTTCATGGGTCATACAAAGTCATTACCATGCCTGCAGGAGTTCAACAGCTCTGCCACTTGAATTCGGGGGGAATGCAGTGCTTATTTTGTTAGGCATTTTGCAGTTTTAGACATTTTTGCTTTAAATTTCAAATTCTGAAGCCAACTAGCTATGCAAGAATATAAGCTTCAATTTCCAGAGTTAGCTTCTGACCAGCTTTCTTGCAGAGGAAACCCTGAAAACAGGTCTTCTGTATACACCAAGGTCTCAAAAACTAGATTTTCAAGACTCATATCTGTTCCCTTTCTTTCCTACTGCTTAAATACAACCTTACGGTGTTAAGCCAATTTCCCAGCACTCTGGAGGCTTCGTACATTTTGCAAACTAAGAGACATAATTTGGCTGCTACTGGTAACAAGTTCTGCGTGGGTTAACTTTCCCAATTGCTCCCATTGCAGGTTTCCCTCTGGTTTTGAGTCAGTTAAAATATCAAGGCTCTTTTCGATAACATTTTAAGCTATAGTGCCTTCAAAAGTAAGCAAATGTTCCTGATAAAATAACATGCTTGAAAAATTTAATGGATGACAAACATAACAAAAAATCCTTAGTGCTTTTCTTTGTCAGTAACTTCTTCTAGGAATACAGCCAGGCTGGGCATTTGTTTGGACTGGTAAACCATGACTCAAAAGTGGATCTCTTGGCAGCATAAGCAACTGCTATGTGGTGGAAGCAAAAGGCTCAGTCTTTCCTAGCTGATTAATCATTATGACAGGCTTGAAGACTAAATGATCTGCCCAGCTCCAGATGTTCGATGTGCATCCACCTCTTATTCTTCTGGTTCTGAGGCAGTAGCCTGAATTGTTCATTCCGAAGATAAGGATGAACATTACTGCTCAAAACTAAAAAGGGCTTTGGGCTTTGTAACATTATATTATGATAGAGGAGGCTACTACACAAGATCACACAGCGCATATAGTCTAGACACGATGAAATGCTGGAAGACTCTTCAGGCAGAGGTGGTGACAGTCTTTAACATAAACCTTTGTGACGTTTCCCTTCTCCATTTCCACCTCCTACCAGGACTGTTATCAATCGCACAAAGGCGGAGCAGGAACACGTGGCTGGCTCTCTCCCATCCAGCCCCTGCCATCGAGGGCTGCACTAACCCTGCTAAAACCACAACAAACTGTAGCTGCTCTGTGATGGGAGGCAGCATCTGTTTCACAGCACAGCTTCTCGGCATTTACAGATAGGAACAAAAAGCAGTGATAAAATGAAAGCAGGGGAGAACATCACGGTGGCAGAAAGAAAGTACTGAACCCTGTCTGGGACAGCCAGAGAGTGCTACAGGATCTGCAGCGGCTGCAAGTCATGAGAGACACCGCTGCAAGTGTCACTTAAAGGGTGGTCCTCCACAGAGGGACCAAGTTTGCCTTGGGCATCTGCCAGGGAGACTTCATTGACAGTGGCACTCCAGGAAGGGAACACCAGAGAATCAGCACCCTGTGTCTGAAGCAAGCTGAGCCTGCTCCTCCTGGAATCATTGGTGTTCACAGGGGCCAGACCATGCTTTACGTGGAAGATTTGGGTATCGCCACACAAACTGGTTTAGCTGCAGGCATTTCCTATTTCCCCTTTGCATGTTTTCCTTGAATGAGTGAAAGAGGTTATACCGGATTTTTCCTTTTTTTGTGGTAACCTCTTTTGTTAAGTAGTATTTTTGCCCCAGTCCAATAGAGAGAGTAATCAGCTACTCTGAAGAAATTAATTCACCCCTAATCATGCAACTCTTGAAAAAAAGTTGTCATATAGTACCTACTAAGGACTTTACAGATTAAAATGCTAACATAATTCAGAATTAATAAAGATTTTTTCACCCATTTTCATGGATGGCTTTATGTGATTTGACTAATAACTTTAGCTCTGACAGATCTGCTCTGAAATGTGAAAGGGCTTTACTTCAGTCTCAAACATCACAGCTCCTTTCAAGTGTAAGATGCTTCTATTTATAATACCCGAACTGTTGGATTTATATTTTCATGGAATCACAGAATGTCCTGTTGGAAGGGACCCTTAATATCTTTCAGTTCCAACACCCCTGCCATGGGCAGAGACATCTTCCGCTAGACCAGGTTGCTCAGAGCCCCATCCAGCCTGGGCTTGAACAATACCAGGGCCACCAAGAAATAAACTTCTCAAGTTGTATCCAAGTTTTAAGAAAAATCCAGAACAGCAGTGGGAATAACAAAAATTATAAAAATAACCAAGTGCTTCTGTTTTCATTTTTGACCTCCCAGCCTCAAAATGCTTTATCATACACAGTACTCATGGCTGAGGAAATGGAAACAACAGAAAGTGAGAAGGCTGCAGAAAATGATGTCTGAGCCAGGAATGGCACCCCACCGCCCGAACCCCCCACAGTAACCACACCAGTGCATCTTTCTAGAAGGGACATGGACTGTGCTGATGACACAAGTGTCTGACACTGCCTTTTAAAAGCTGATTTTCAGAGAGGACAGAGGAGGTCTGGTTGCACTTACTCCTCTCTGGCTCTGGGAGTACTCATAGTGTACATTTGCAAGTGAGCAGACCATGTGTGACCAGCTCTGATATGCATTATTTATACAACGGTTCTACCGACTTAAAAACTAATAAATCCACGGCCTGCAGATGATGTGCAGACACACAGACACATCATCACAAATATAACTTTATCTTGATTCTTTGTGTTTTTTTCCCCCTGCTGCTGCACAACAGAGCATCTAGTACAACAGCTAAATAAGCCTCTGGCTAAAGCGTAAGCTTGCTTAAATCACAGCATTTCTCCAATGCAACTGACACATAGAAAAAAATGTCATTTTCCAGGGAACCATTTCTACAGGAATATTTCACAGAGAGGAAACGCTGTCAAACTTGTTTGCAATGCAGTGCTGCAAAATGCTTCACACTTCCCTTATTCTCTGAGTGCCCTCGACTCCTGGTGAGCTTTTCACTGAGGAAGATCCCTGTGTTTGGATAGAAGTGAAACACATAGTCTGTAACTTTGCACAATACAAGTGAAAGCACAATACAAGAGGTCAAAACGAGGTTTCTCTCCTTATGTATTGTAATTATGGCCTGTTTATAATTCTACAGTTAATTTAGGGCTTGTATGTCCCCACTGGACAAAGCAGCTTGCCCTGTGTGGAAAATGACATTAACTCAATCTTTGCAGACTGTCCTTGAGCCTACAAATGCTTTTGTTAGTACAGTGAACACCTGTACTAATTACGCACTTCACTCACTCGGGGGTCACTGCTCATGGCAAAGGTTTTAAATCAGCCACCCCAGGAGACAGACATCATTATATTTCTGGAGCAGTCATTCCAGTGCTGCAAAACTAGGCAACCCTGGAAACAGATTCACAGTCTGAAGTCTCTAAAGGTGAAAGACTGGGATACCCCATTGCTGGACACAGAATATTGGAATGAACAGAGAAAATGAAGAGAGTAATCAGAAACTGTTGTTGAAATCTTAAGTTTAGCATTATTTTTAGTGATTCCGTGATTCTTCTGACTTTCATGTAAATAACATTTTTTCCCATCTCTCACTGTAAACCAATACGTGACCCAGCAAAACTTGTAAGCATGTGAGAAATGTCAAATAATTTAATTTTATTCACTTTGTGATTTGCATGTGCTATTTATGCACCTACAATTATGCTGGAACTCAAATGCCAAGGTCAGCATTCATTTCTTTCACTCATGTAGTTCCCCATGAAGTCGTGTTCAGCTCTTTCCAGAGGGTCCCTGTTCACACTGATGCTAATCAGTGCTGGTACTTCCCTTAGCTGAATATGCAAAACTTGCAGAATCAATGGCATATTATGTGAAAACCAGCATCTGAGTGGCTGTAGGGGGCAGAGATATCTGCATTTCCCATTACTCTTCTCCTAATCACTGCATGTAAAAGCTGTCAGCAGGTTTGTCACTGGGAAATCAGAGCACAAGGTTACTTTGGGTAGGTGCTGCCTTCAATTAAACACACCCCAAGGTGTCATGCTGGCCTCAGAATACAAGTAACAGCATTTACCAAAGGCAAGCAGCACTGGGGGCATGGGCAGGGCTCTCCATCCAGGTTTTTGCAGCTGCTCTGCGCCCCATTGCCATATACGGGGTAAATAAAAGGGAAGCAGAGGCAGGATTTGTTCATAAATAGCCAAGAACAGGAGCCAGGGCAGAAAAATAATGGAGCCAGGGCAGAGAAGGGATCCTTGAAGCATTTGGCATTTTCACAACTGCCTCCTATGTGAATGCTAAAAAGGTTTTCAAGGATGCAAATGACCAAATACACAAATTCTTCCTAAGGCGCCTAGGAACTCTAACATTCAAGCTAAAGGCCATGCATCAATATATTTTCTGTCAAATTATCTCCAAACTCTTTAATCTGTACTTCATCTTTACAAGCACACAGCATAAGTTTTCATGGACATGTAGATGCAAATTTTTTTTACCATTTGTGGGGCCCTTTTCAGTCAGATTCATTAGGCAACGTTAGAAAAACAATAATGCCTTGAGCTCTGTGTGTTGCATGAGCCTCTCTCTCTCTCCCTCGGCTGAGTCAGGAACGGGACATGTTTTGCAACAATGTCGCCTAAATATACAATAGTCCCAGTTCACTCCTCTTTCACTCCAGAGTAAATGAGGAGTAAACTCATTGATGTCAATGGGATTAAGGTAATATAAATGCCCTGAAAAGATGGATCACAGTTAGCACTCAGAAGAGCACACTCCAAAGGTTTGTCCACTTGCACGCAACACATCCCCTACAGTAACAGAATATAGGAAATGACACATATCACTGCAAAGAGCTCCTGTGACTAAAGGGTGCATTGTGTAAAGCAGACCTTTCTCCAGTGCACAGAGACAGTCTTTTCTTTTACTTTTTAAATCCCAACCCTGTCATGCAAATTCTAGCCA
>WEKY01048613.1:97508-115746 GCA_013390045.1 Picathartes gymnocephalus | reverse complement strand
AGACTATGACAATGTTATAAAATAATGAATTTTATTTGACTTTTACCTCTCTGCAGAGCTGGAATCAGTAGCCAATACATAATCAGCTTCCCCATTCATCTCTTTACCCCAAAAGTCTCTGAAACAGGAAACCTTCTGGCCAATGTTCAGAGGATGTGATGATGGAGCAGAGGTCCTAAGTGCTTTGGTACCCACGAAAATCACTTTCCACAGCTGTCTCCCTTGGTGTGTTCATGCAGTTTAGTGCAGAGTGGGCAGCAGGAACTGAAAGGATTTTTTCCATGTGGGATGTATCACACTGTGGCAAATGTGCTTAAAACCTGATTGTGCAATATGACTCTAGCTGTCCTTTAATTCCACCCTGAGTAGTGACACCATTGAGGAGGAGGAAAGAAAAAAAAGGAAAAAATGAAAGCTAAGCAGTTTTAAAAAAATAAGGTTTCAGACTCTGCTATGCACTCATCATAAATACATCATTATGCAATGGAGTCACTATTGGACAAGGTAAATTGGAGTGCATTAACCATGTTTTTCTATGGCTTAGCTAGTGCCTTTTTTCTTTTCCAATGTTTGTTTAGAAGATAATTGCAACCACTTGACATATTTGTACCCTTGAGTTATTGATACAGATTTTTAAGTCATAGGAACGTTGTTGAGATCAGCAAATATTTAGTAATATTCCTGTCAGAGAGGATTTTAAGCAACAAGCTCATAGAAACTTTGTTGCTTTATATAGGTTTAAAATCTTTACAAAAATAGGTGTTTAATTAATGAAATCTGTACAACCCATGGACAAGTGAGCAATGAACTGTCATTAAATTACTCCTAGGAGACGAATGGGATAAAAGTCCTACAACGTTATTGCAAGAGTGTGTTGAGGACACCAAGAGCATGAAAGAAGCTAATAGCTCTTATCCCAACACACCTCATGAGCCTAACTTAACAACTGGCAGAAGTCCTGTTTATCTGCTCTGGAATCATCTGTGGTGCCTGGTGCCATCATGAGCTCCTGTATGCTGCAGATACAATCCAGACCAAGGGTAGCTGCTTTAGGTACACTACTATCCTTGCTAGGACCCTGGTGCTCCTCAAATCCACCACAGATAGATTTTTTTTCTCTGGGGACACAATTGTGAAAGCTGAGACAGTGGGAGGCTTGTGCTTCCTGGCCACAAATTTCAGCTATTAATTGCAATATAGACAAAAAATCATCTTGTTTTACATGATTCAAGGAAGACCGACACTAGACCAAATTATTTGCTGGAAGCTTGTGAATTCACATAACTAACCATGTTTTGAAGATAACTGAAATACACCTGCAAGCTATTTAGAAACATTTCTGTATTTACATGAAGCAATCTCTGAAAAGCTAAAGTTAATAGCTACATTTATGAACTTTGATTCCAAGTGAAAAACTAGTTCAATCTTTTAAGTCACTGAGGCATAGACAAATAGTGGAATGGGTGATTTATTTATTTCTTAATCCAGAGAGATTTCAGAGATCATCCAAGATATTAGTTACAGTTTTTGACAATGAATCATGGGCAAATATAAAGACAGATAGACAGTTATGCCACTCCTGGTGCCAACGAAAAGTCCCTCTATGTCCCAACCAGCACATCTCAGATTTAAACCTGAAGTGTGTCCTTAAACGTGAGAAAGTTCTGTGATTGCTTTGGGCAGACTGCCCATCTGTCTCAGACTGGGAGTCTGGGACATGCTCCTCAGTAGGAGCAGGATCTGCTGCCATCAAACCAGGTGCCATCACACCATTAGAGCAGATAGGTGATGACATTTGTCTGAAGATAAAATTCACCTGGAGTACAAGGTTTGTTTACCTCACATGCTGTCCAAGTACGTGTGCACGGACCTCTGAGTGAGAAAGACTTAGCCAAAACAATGGCTTAAAGCAGCTAGGCAGTTTGAAAGCTTAGAACTGAGTATCTATTTTCCATTTTTGATTCTTGTTAGCCTGGTGCCATGCAAGTTTGCGAAGCTGATGCAAGACAAAAGGGCCCTCCAGTGTTAACTATTTCCAGAATCCCAGCAAAACTAACTTTGCTGCTGTTGCGCTTCTGTACATGCATTATTCCTAACACAGTTTGCTCTGCAGCCCACAAGCCTTGCTGGCACTTTGAAACATTATTTGGATGAGAAAAGCCAGACCTGGCAATGTGGTGATATAATACACTAGTAAGCAAATTCTGAGCAATGTTCAATAGGAAACATATTTTATTTTATGAAGAATTCTTATTTAATGTATTTTTTCTTAAAAGCAGTGACACTATGTCACCCATAATAAATCATTCTTGTGCTCGTTAATTTCTTTTTTACCCATTTCTCTTTCTGAATTATGGAAACAAGTTTTGGAGTTCAGCAGGAGACAGATGAAAGCTCCAGAGTTCTGCTGTGAATCCAGAGTATTTTGTTAAACTCCTTGCACTACTTCCAAAAATGTTAGAAATACTTTCATGGCAACGGACTACAAGGGCCTGTCTTTTTCTATAAAATTCTAAACACACACACACAGACACACACATTTTCCTTCCTGATTTTCTCTGCATGTGTCAAAGTTAGGCAGGAATTCCATAGCACTTAGTACTTGCTGATGTAGAAATCACTGCCAAATGAGTGGTTTATTCTGGAATATCTCATTATTTATATAAGTATGTTACAGTATGGACATTTAATTTAGTTTTCATTCCAAACCCATGACAAGTCACTTTGACACCTTTAAGAAATGTTTCACATATGGTAAGATAGAGCACTCAAAACTGTAAAAGGAAAAAAAATAGATGACTCAAATTAAAACAGAGATTTTTAAACAATCAAAGGAAATACTTCAAGCTTGTAATAACACATCTCAGCCATTTACTGTTTAATAATTTTAATGATGAATTAACATTTCTGGGGAACAAGGATGGTACAGTAGTTCTGGAGGCTGGCTATTTTCACTTCCAAAAGATGCAAGGCCAAATTTCACAGGCATTAATGGAAATGTCTTTTTGAATATGAGGAGTGAAACCTTTCATGGAAGGTTCTGATTTGTTGTAGTGCTGCTGTAGATCTGAGCATGAGAGAATTCAGGCACCAAGCCCAGGTACTGAGACAGCCAGGCAGGGATTTGAAACTGCACCTGCACTCCCTGTGCCTGCCTGTTACCATCTCACAGCCTTTCACTTTACAAATAAAATAGTCATGTTTATCCCCCACTCTGTGAAAAATACCATTTTAGCTGAAACACATTTCTGCCATAAAACTAAATCAGACTACTTGTGTAATGAAGCTGGATGGAAAGTAGCACCAAAGCTTGATTTACTGTGTAAGCTAAGTGGGGAAGGGGTTGGCTTCAAAGCTGACAATTTATACAGGGCACTTTCTCTATGAAGTGTGAGTTTGAGCCATGAAGTCTGGCTCTGAAATGGCAACTGTCTGGGTACTACCCAGATTAGGAAGCTCCTCCTCAGCAAGGTGAGCTGCCCATTTGCCAGGATCCCTCACAGCAAGGAGCACACACTAGTGCAACAGACTCTGAGGGCTAGTAGGCTAAGTATAAGACTGGTAACACTGGTTTTCTGCCATGTGGAAGCCTGCTGTGAACCCTTTCCGTGCCTGCTTGCTTAGCTACAGGATACCTGAGGTGTGGAGCTTGAAGGTGAGCATGGCCTCAGCAAGAAACTGAAGCACTTAATTCCATGTTGCGCTCTTGGACCACAATATTGCACCAAAGCAGGAGTGTTGTGACCCTTGGAGGGCAGAAAGCAGGCAAGTACACATGGGGAATGGCCTCAGTTACAGCCAGATGGGTCTCCCAAGGCACCCCGCCTTGGGCCTTCCTTGGCACGTCAGGAAAATGCCTTTCAGCATCTGCCACTGAGTTGAAAATGAATAGAGGTGACTGGGTTCTCACCTGGGCCAGCCACGGCCTGCTCTTGCTTTGCAGGACAGGAGTGGGCTCCAGGGTCCACTGGGTTCTGTACATTTATACAGATAATATATACAGAGAGAAATAGATGGGTGTCATATCAATCAGAAAACAGAAGTATTTTCTATCTAGAAATACTTAATGTATAATAAATAAGACAGCAAGAAATTACCGCTGAGACAAAGACTTAAAACACATGAGACACAAAGTGTTTAGTGTGTCTTTCGTTTACATTTTTATAAAAGAAATTTTTGACAGATATTCTGAAGAGCAAGGGCTTTTAGCCAACTGGAATGACAACATTACCCAGTGTTACCAAAACAAAGATCAAATTCTTTCAGCTACAACTTCTGAAGCCTTTTTAAACCCATTTTATTTTTTTTTTTTCTGCTCATCTGGATCTCCCCTAACTCACATGTGCTCACTCTCCGGCCGCATCCTCACCCATCCATTACCACCATGAGCTGCTTCCTTGACCCTAAGTAAAAGAATCAAGATTTTCTTCCAAGAGTATCTAAGAAGGAGTAGGGGAAAGACAATGCCCAAATAGTTTTTGTAGGGTTTTTTGCATTTTCCTCTTGAGAATATCTTCTGTGTCCCTGAGAAGGGTGGATGCACTCCCTGCTGTCCCAGGCCTTTCCCTTTGGAGAAGCAGCCACCATCCTGGCCACCTGGGAAGGCTCCTGCAGTGCACCACAACACTTTGCAGCCAGGAGACCTACTGGAGTACATGGGAATATCTCCAGGAAGGCCTGTGGGATCAGCTAGCCCAGGCACTATATTTTAAGGTAACCTAGAATCTGTAATAAGGGAAGATGTATTTTTTCCAAGGAGGCTCATGTGTGTCCCAAGACAGTTAGTTTCTTATAAGGCTGATACTGTAATGGAGTACAAGTATGTTCATGCTAAATGGAAAATGAAAGGGGACTACCCCACATTTAATGAAACAAAACACAAGTGAGTCAGTCTTTAAATCTTTCACCAGATAATTTCTCTTTCATAATGTGCTCTTTCTATCCACTAATTTGACAGTGTGTTCTTTTAAATGTAGGTATTTGATCAATGTCCCTGGGTAAGTTCATCTGGCTGATGAAACAAAACAGAAATATCTAACGACAACATCTGGCACAGGTACAAACACAATCAGTATCTCCAATTTATCTTGAGATTGCATGCAAAGTACCCTGAAACAAAAACACACTACAGCTCTTCCATTTTTTGATGTTGAAAAATTTTAAAAAGTGTAATCCACATGAAGCTTCTGCATTTCACCAGCCAAGGCTGACTGAAAAATGTGTACTTTTAGAGGGTAACAGCACTATTCGTTGTTACTGCTAACCTTGTGCAGCTATGTAGGGATTGGGGTTTTTTTTTACTCTTCCTTATGGAATTCCTGTAAGTGCTTTGCCAAATCCTATGTAATGTTTAATTCATACAGCTTTCCTTTTCTCCTGTTTCTTAAGTGAAGTCATTAAGCTAAAACTTGAAATGGAAACTCATGCATTCACCTAGAAGGCTGAAGAATAAACCACAAAACAGACCTAAGCAAAGTTAAAACTGTGCATTTGAGGAATGCTGGGGTTATTCTGAGTGTTTCCAAATCAGGCTCAGTCTTTCTAGTATTTACAACTGGATCTGTGTGCTGTTTTTAGAGAGCACCTAGGGGTTAATGATGTGTGTTTTAAGAATTTAGTCCATCACAAACAATAAAATATCTTTGAAATTTTTTCCCGTTAGTTCCACCAAATGGATAAAACCAGTAGCAATTTCTATGCCTGGAAGATTCCTACTGGGTGAGGTTATGAACTATCTTCTTGCAAGGAGCACTTTCTGAATACAGAAATTATTTTTGCTTGGTTACTCTATTTTCAACACAAAGACTTCTAGTCTACTCAAGTAGACTGGTCAATCTCTAATCCCTACTATCCAACAAGTCACATCATCTACCTCTACTCCATCTGCCACAGTCCCTTCTCCTACTGTCCAGCTAAGAGGAAAAAAATCTAGTGAACTTCTACGTATAGCTCTAGATTCAGTCAAGAGTGAAGGAGAGGTAAATATATTAACAGGTTTCCTTTTAGATTTACATCAGCAGAGGCCCTGATGTTATTAGGGAGCGTCTAATTTAAACTGAACAGTGTTTTTTCTTGATCTAGTATATCAGAGAGAACAAGATCACAGTCCTGTGTAAATGTGCTAGGGAATGTAGAAACACTGAATTAGACATGTGTTTCACTTTCTTTGTGCCTGAATCACCCTTGTCAAGAGCTTCTTTACAGACATAATAGTGCAATCTGTCATTCACAGAAAGGAACACATGGAGTGTAAAATGCCCTTACTGGAATTTATCAAGAGCAGCTTCCATAACCTGCTACATTGTAAAAACGTTCACATTTTAGCATGCCAACAGAGCTTCGGCATTGATGCCTCCAACAAATAGGAAGCACATGGCATATTAAGCTTGTTTCCTCTCAATTCCACAGTTCAGTTTTAGAGGATACACATGAAGAGAAAACCCAGTCATCAACTACCCAGGTTAAAAAGGCAAGGCCTTTTCTTGTGTGACTGAGATGGGGAGTCACATACAGCAAATGGACTTGGCAACTTTCCTTTTTGGTTTCTGAGGTTGAACAGCCATGAGAAGATACCCAGAAAGTGCTGCAATCAGTCAATGACCACCTGTCCATGAGAAGTACACAGTGTCCGAGTGAGGCCAGAAATGGGGAATTTCATGAGCAAGGTTGTTCAGCCTTTCTCAAAAAAAGACTTCAGGTAATCAAATTGGGTCTCTGAATCAGAGACAGATGAAACAGCACTAACAGCATGCTGAATAGTCACATTATTAGAATGAAATAAACCTGCCTTGAACTCCAGAGTTTAGACTGGATTTAAAATCCTGCATCTTTTCTTGGTTTTGACCCTAATGTATCAATTCAGACTAAACTATATTTTCACATGTCCAAAATGGTGAATCTTCTTAATATGAAATTATTATCTGAGTCCATTTCTACAAGGAACTCAAAATACAGACTCAAAGGAATGGAGAAAACCAGTTCCAGCTGGCTGTCATGGGGTTTGCTGGTGGTTTTCCCATTTGTTGGGGCACATTATTTCCACAGGCAGAAAAGGAACTTGCCTTTCTGTTGTAGGTGAACATGAATGCTTAGTGCTTTTCATTTAGGAAGAGATAAATGGTCCTGCATATGCCATAAATTTTAACTAATGAGAATCTACTCACTCGTTATCTTTCCTAAACTGACACTAGATTAATGTAATGCATGGCAGCAGAGAGCATTAAGAGAAGTGCAAAAAACTCCTGTGTGACAAATCCACATTTCAAATGTGTATTGCAACATGTATTGTTTCCTGCTGATTTTTCTTCTTCTTCACTGGCTTTCTCGCTCAAGTTGGTAGGTCAATGAAGATATTACAGAAAAATCTATTCAGTACTGACTCACTTTTTCACCAGGTTGTTCAACAAACCAGGTGGCAATGAAGGAATTTAACTTACATATCAATAAAGAGCATATTCTGTTTGCCGGCTTCAAATGGTCAGTAGCTCCACAACAACAGCATCTGTTTGTCAACTCTACTGCATTTTTCATCTTTGCGAAAGAAATAGATCTGATTAGAAATAGACAGAAAAAAATAGATATTCAGAACACTTTGTTTCAGCAAGCTTCCCAGTGATTTAATGAGAAGATGCAGGGAATGTTCAGGCCACATTTATAAAAATATGAAGTCTAGATACACAGGTGTGTGTGCAAGTGTGCATACATTATATATGTACACATACAACACATACAGGCACGCAGAGAGAAGTCTTTCCTTTATTTCCCTGGCTAAGTAGTTGTTGAATAAAATGGAAGTTTGTAAGGTGTGAAGGCTTGAACTTCTGTAAGAATTTACCCTGGGTTTCACTTCTGAGGTTTATCTGATTTTGATCCCCTGTGGCAACTTAAAATAGCCCCTTGTACTTTACTGGGGATATAAGGTGTATCAAGCTGAACAAGACACTGGTCTTCTCAGATATGGGTGTTTTCTCTCTATTTGCACTCTTTCCCATCCTTATTATGAACCTAAATTGAAACTCTAACTGGTCAAATCAAGTACTGTTGGATTTCAGCAGAGCAAATACTGGACATTGTTTCTCCAAAAGTTCTACCCTACATAAAGACTTACTATTAATTATTATTGCTAAATAGGATGGCTTTATTGTAAAGTTTATCATTTAAAGATAGGATTACTTAAGTTCTAACTTCTAATGGGAGTTTGGAGGGCAAGGGTTGACCCTTGGAAGTAAGGTCATATGGTTCTTTCGGTTTGTTTACATGAAATGGGAAGATTCTGCTGATTATTACAGAAATCTACACTCTCCTTTTTGTATACTAACGGAAAGTTTTTAGAAGGAAATACTGAGAGTTCTGTACCTAAAACAGATTTCATAAAACTATACATTCTTGGCAGACTAGTTAGACATATTTAACTTATGTGTGCCTAATCTGTATTTTTACAGGATTTCTCTATCCAACAGTTCTGCTAGCTGTACATTAATTCCATGCAGAAACACACACATCTGGGTGTTAACATTTGTGCAAGATTTGATTGGTTGCATATTTGCCTATGAATTTTCAGATGTGGGCAAAGAAAATATTATTTCTTGGGGACTATATAAGGAAATAGTTTAAGTCTTCACATGACATCATATTATTCAGCATCAGATTATCAACCTGTATCACCATACAGTACACAATAACTAGTTGTTCATTTAACACATGGCAGGAAACATATCTGCTTCATCTAATTCTACATATTATGATCATTTAAACTTTGCAGCTTCTATAGTACTTAGAAAAGTGCCCTTTTTGCTCAAAATGACTGAGCAAGAATCACATTATGGGTCTTCAGAGATCAAATAAAATTGCTCAGAAGAAAAATAAACACTTACTAGTGCTTAATAAATGAAGGCTACATAATATCAACAATATCTCAACACCTTCAGAGTCTTGAAAGACTAACGCAAAGGAAATACACACCAGGAAAATGATCTTGCACTTCTTAGCTGCTTTTAGTATACTCTAAGAGACATAACCAGAGACATAAATGTTCATCTTCTTGTCCCCAAGGAATAGAATCCATTTAAGAGCCATAATTTTATAATAATTAATAAGAATGTGAATTCTCTTCCTAAAATGCTTGCCTGACACTGAAGAAAGGTTTATGCATTTTTCAGAAACAGTTCCTCTGTGTGACAATGCCTGAGAGAGGTTCATCAACACAATTTCAAACTTTCACTTTCATAAAACTCCTTCTACTTCTTCTCACACAGCAAATCCTCTTTCCCCCTACTCTTTCAACTGCTTCCAACCCCCCAGTAGTCTCTCACCTAGCTGAAGACTTCATCTTATTTAGGGCCAGAGATCACTGCAGTCACCCTCAGCCAGCATCCAGCAATCCCTGCATCATTTGGGATGTCTACACCCTCCTCTGGGATGTTGCTGGGACAATGCTTGGACCTTTCAGTTTGCAGTCTTTGTTCATTCTATTTGCTTTAAACTAATGGCCCTACCTTTGTCCTCTATATTGAAATGTCTCAAAGAACACTTGGATGGATTAAGAAAACCATCATCCCTCTCCTTGAAGTATTCATACCACTCATTCACCTCTGCCAGCCACAAATCTGGCATCCAGTTTGGCACTGAACATTTCCTTCCCTTATGTGCGTTAAACATGCTCATTACATTACAGCTTTCATGTTATAATTCACATAACTCACCCAATTATACTTCTTTACTTCTCTTCTTGAAAGCTGAGGCTCACTTCATGATGACTGTAAGGCCCAGTTCTCAGACTTCTTCAGTGCATGCCAAATGTTGCTCCTAACCTCCTTCCACTTAAAAATAAATAGGAACATATCACTCTCACCCACAACTGTATTTCTTTCAGAACGTTGACTTAAAAAAAAAACAGAGAGAGAGAGAGAGAGAAAAAATCATCTTGTTCTTTAAAATCCTTCCTAGACTTTGTCCAGATTATCTCAGGTTCTGTTCATTTCTCCCACCACTTATATTATTGAAGTGAAAAAGGGTTCAAAATTAAGGTAATGTTTTCCAGGTTATAGCACTCTGGTGTGATTATCCTACTGTTTAAGAAAAGTTTTAGATTTAATAAATAACAATCTGTTTTTCCATGAATTGAAATTAGACAAATGTTAATTAAAACAGCCAGACTACATAAATACACATAAATACATGTGTGCATGTGTGTATGTTTACACACTTTAAAGAGTAATTTCCTTATTGTTTTCTGCCCATAGCAGGTAGCAGACATAGAAAAATCATGGTTGCACAAGAGTCCCATGCTTTGCAGCTCCGTGTCACTCAATGAAATCTTCAGCCCTATGCCTCACATCAACTTCTTCAGCAAGCTGCGGTGAGAATGAAACAACTAAAAATTACTGCAGCAGTGACTAAACTCTGTTAGAAGAACAAAGAATTGCTCTGTCTCAAGACGGTGCGAAGTTTAGTCCCATTTTGCAAAGGGGTTTGAACTATGTCTCTGTTGCTAAATAAAACAGGGCTGAGAACCTCTCTCTGTTCCTGATGCTAAGTGGCATTTATCACTAGGTATTAGGGTCTCTTAGTGCCTCTGTGGTTCAAATATATATATATATATATGGTGAGGTTCTAGTTCTAAATGTCAGAGATAATGTAAGGGGAAGCATTGTCAATTGTTCAAGCGATATTTTCATAACAGGAGGACAAAGAAGGGAGTGGACTAAGAGCAGGGAAGGGTTCCTGGGACAGCAAAAACTTCTGGAATTGTCTTGGAGGACTTGAATAGTGCAGGACAGAGGGAGTCGTACCAGGTGCCATCTGATAAAATCGAAGTTGTGCCTGGGTGCAGGGTAGCAGCCAAATGGTGTGCTTAGCTCATGCCCCCTCCTGGCACTGTGTAGCATCAGTGTTTCCTGCCATCAGCATCTGCTTCCAGGGGAGATTTTGTGCCCTTGTGCACCTCACCGTGCACACATGACATGGCTGTTGGAGAAAATATGATGTGAGTATGGTACCCCAGCAGCAAATTGTTTCTTAACCATTGCAGTACACCATCTTAGTCCTGCCTGCTGAAGTGACTTTTCAGTGAACACTGAAACCAATTCAATGTTCACTGGGTTGGCCTTTCCTATATCTTAAATAAGGCACAAAGTCAATCTTAGTCTAGTAATAAAAAGTCTTTGTTTATATGGAGAATAAAACTGATGAAAAAAAAAAAAGAAAGGCATGAAAAGGGATACCAGGTTTTTCTCTGGGAAGTAAAAGGTCCCCAGCATATTTGAGCTGATTCAAGACCCTATGAAATAAAGTGGAGAAGACATCAAAGGATAGAGTCAGAATTAACTCAGCAAAAAGGAGGTTGAAACAATCCATAGAGGAAAATACAGAACATTGTCACAAGTTCAGAAGTAACAAATTTTCCACAGGAAATTTGATCCATTTTAAACTGGTGTTATTTAAACTGTCTAGTTTTCCACAAAGCTGTTCCTGTAGTTTTGATCTGGACACAAAACTTCTCAGAAAATTTGCAAGATATGACAAACAACTAAATTGCGCGTCCTAATTTCTGCAAATAAGGCAGTTTACTTATTTAATACAATAAATAATATGCATAATATTACAATAAATATATAATAGGCATTCTGAAATACTATGAAGTTTCCCTTACAACAAATAAGTGTTTTAGTTTTAATTGAAGCTATCGTGTTTGCTTTTGGTTGGTTTGGTTTTTTTTTTCCCAATGGCAAATCATAGCAATTATTTAAAAAGAAGGAAAAAAAAAACCCAAAACTTCAAAACTTAAAAACTGTCACTAAATCCGTAAGTATTTGACATTAATACCTCTGTGGGTTACCTGCTAACACTACATTACATTTCAGCTTGCCCCAATCTTGCAGAATTTAAAAGATGGGTACGTTTATGAGCATATCACATAACTCAGACCCTGGAAGAATTTACACAAGCTCTTTCTACAGTGAAGGGAAAATAGTCTACATATCTGTGTATAGTGCTTAGTGCCTAAATCTTGGCAAGGATACCTCTGTCTGGGGTTTTAGAGGCTGCACTTCCTTCTCTTGCCGTGGATACAGAAGAGGAAGGGACCCCCAAAATCCTCTTGTATTACTATGCACCAGGAAGGGGACATGGGTTCCACTCACTTGCAGCTGGGCAGGAGTGTTTGTGGCTGCTGTTAAGATAAGGGATTTCTTGTCATGACGATGACATCTGTTAATCACCTTTGACAGACTGGGGAAGACTTTACCAGCCATAATCTATCTGGAAGACTAAAGGATGTTAAGGACGAGCCTTGTTTCCTCTCAGCAGCGATCGGAGCTGAGTATTAGAGCCCTCTAGTGAGGTTTCTCGGAGTGGATCCCGGCCTCCGGCCCGTGGGGCCGAAGGAGTCGCTTTCCTTCCTCGGGGGGAACCGAAATTCCCTTTGGTGCTGCCGGACATGGCCGGAGTTTTCTCCCTTTGGGAAAAGGCCCCGCGGGAAGGCGGGTTCACCTGCGCCGCCGCCACCTGACTCCCCCAGAGATGCCGGCGGTGCCCCCGGCTGCTGCTGCTGCTGCACGAAGGATGCCCGCGCTCGGCCCCCGCGGCGGGGATCGCGCACCCACGGAGGGACAGGACTGTGGCAGAGCCCCCGGAGCTCTCTGCTGCCTGGGGAGGGAAGGCAGGAGGAAAAAGAGGGCAGCCTCTTCCTAAAAATACTCCCCGGTCAAATCCCCGTGAGCCACGGATGGACATGGTAACAAAAATGCCTTGAATCGGTAGGAACAGTGAACAATCTTCGTGCTTTCCTCATCATCTTGGAATAATCAGCGGAATTAACTGAGGTCGAGGAAACAGGCTCTTGGGTTAGTTGTGGGAGGCTGTGAGAATAGGGGGCAGCCATTAAAAGAAACATGATCGCTATTCATCAACTCGGAAGAGGGGAAAGGAGGAGGGGAAAAAAGAGACCTTCGTGGCTGGAGCTCATACCAACCTGGTCTATCTCTGATCAAGAAGATCCCTGGAAACAAGAAGTTTACAAATATTGTCAAATTGATGCTTGTAGTGTGATTTAAGTTGTCAATCCCGCAGAAGCCCACCAGAAGTTTAGATTCAATACCCTACATTTCTGGCTAGTTATTGCCAATCCCCTAAGGCAGAAAGCTCTCTCTCTCTTTATTTTAACCATATGTGCCTTTTGTTGTTGTTGTTGTCTTGTCTGTTAGCTGTACACTGTGTGCCGAGGGAGTCCCCTTGTGCCGCGGAGCATCTGAGGCGGTCCCCGCAGCCGGGAGCGGGGCGGGGGCTGGATGGACACCGGCCCGGGCCCCCCTCCTGTTCCCCCCGGTCCTCCCCTCGGCCGTCTGTGGACTCCATGGGACCTGTGGGAACACCCCAAATAAATATCGATGCTGGGGGTAACGGCCGGGACGGTGTTGATGGCAGAGCTGGGTGAAAACTCTCAGCCCCTCGCCCGAGATTGAGAAGGGATAATATAAAAGTAATCAGGACCGGCCGCATTAATCGGCTGGGGGGGGCTATCGTGTTTCGTGGGGAGCTCGGGAGGTTACAGAGCCCTGAGCCAGGGACACAGTGCAGGTCCCGGAGTCTCATTTCACCGATGGGCGGCCGGGGGCAGGAAGGTTCACCGAGGCCGACTCCGCCACGTCCCATCAGGCCCCCATCTCCTGACTAATACATCTCTTTCGAAGGCGTTATTCGAGCATCTCCGGTCCAGCCGGCGGGGAAACGGCTCCGTGCTGGAGAGGAGCGGCGGAGCTGCGGGCGCGGGGAGCGGGGCGGCTCCGTGGGGCAGAGGCTGCGCTCCCGTCGGCTCCCAGCGGAGTCCCCGCAGTCCCCAGCACCCCGCTCCGCGCCCCGCACCCACCAGCATTCGCTTTCAAGCGGAGTTTGTTAGCATAATCGAGTTACCCGCTACATATCTGAAATCCTTGACCCGTCCCCTTGAGGAACGGCGCGTTGCGCGCAGCAAAATCTTTGAATTATTCCTTTCTCCCCAAATCAGGGAACAACAACCAATTGTTGTTTGTCTTAATTTAGTTATGTGCAGTGATCATCTGCCGTGCTTTCTTTTTTTCAGTCGAGACAGGAACTTCGTGCCATCTCTGATGGGATAGATTCGAGTTTTAAACAAAACTCAAAAACAAATAAAAGCGTGAATAAATAACTTGAGGGCAGGGAGAACAACCCGCGAATCCGGGTTGCAAAACTTCCTCCGGGAATCCCGAGTGAGCTTTAGACGCCTAAAGGAGCCCTGGTCCCGCCACGGAATAACGTGTGAGCCCGGGGAAGCTGCGCTGAGCCCCCGGGTTGGGGACTATGGGGCAAGTAGGCCCAATATCGCGGCAAAGGTCGCTATGATTCATTAAAAAAAAAAAAATCTAGACAGAGTAGCAATTTAATTGCTGCAGGTTTTCTTTTGGTCTCGGTAAACCTCACTGGTTTTAAGGGGAAAGCATATTGCAGTCCTGCGAAAAGGAAATAATAATAATAATAACAAAAAAAAATTAAAGAAAGGAAAGAAAGGAAGAAACGAAAACTTGGAGTTGTCTGTCATTTTGGTTGCTCTCCCTACAGTCCTCGCCACGCTAGTGGACATCTGCGGGGAAGATGTGTTTCTTTCTGGCATGTGAAAGTTGTGGGGTTTATCATTTGTTCGCTATCCCTGCCGATAAAAGCGCCCTTGGAGAGGCCCTGTCTCCCTGCCCTGCCCACGGTGGAGCCGAGGCTGGCTTGCAGGAGCGGACGTGTCCCCAGTCCTGTGAGAATGGGTGACAGTTTTGTCCCGAGCCCAACTCCGTGAAAAGGATAAGGGACTCCGCAAAGACAGTGGTCGAGGAGGCTGGCGGAAAGGTGTCGGGCAGGAGCTTGGGTGAATCGGCTCCTGTGTTTAACAGGAATGATGCGGGCTTTCAGCCTCCCACACAGGCTGTTCTCTACAAGGGGACCGTGAAGGCAGAGCCGAAAAGGCGATTTCCAGACAACTGCAGCTCTACTTTGGCACTCACTCGTGGGCACGGAGCAGCTCCGTGCAAGCAAAGGCTCCTCGGAAGAAAAGCGGCCGCCCACAACCCGTTTCTCAGCCAGTCTATGTCACAGCTAATGAAACGAGTGTAGCAATAAAAATCACCTTTTTATTTCATTCTTGTTTCCCAAAGATTGTGTTGACACTGACGGTCTCGCACGCGGAGGGCTCAGGCAAAGTGGGCCCTCGGCAAAGTGACAGCCGGGCCCGGAGCGGGGTGAAACCCAGGCCTTCTCCGCCCGGCGGCAGCGGGGCCGAGCAAAAATTTGGGTCGACTCAGCTAAAACTTTCCGTGACAGCTAAAGGGGAGAGAGCTGACAGCAGACAGGCGAAACGATCTCGGCGGTCCAGGAGCAAATACGAGCAGGCGATTCGCTCCTCCTGCTCTGAAGTATAATGGCAGGGAACGAGAGCCTTCGCAAATGCCAAAAATAAGCTCCTCTCCCGATTGCCGGTTTCCCTCTCAAGGCACCACAATGCGATTCGCCCCATGCCGCGGCTTTGCAGCCAGTATCTGCTCTGCCTTCTAGCACGCAGGAAAATTTTTCTCTTTCCCTAAAGATAAAAGCAGTTATGCAGAATTTGGATCCAGATGTCACTAATTTACGATCGCTCTAGGACGCAAGCTGATACAGGCTGCCCGGGAAGGGGGTAGCCCTGCCTCTGCCCAGCTCTCTGGGAAGTGAACTTACGTTACAAGCAAGCTGCAGCCCGGTTAAGACATCCAAAAGTGAAAGCCCCTACGGAGGAGCTGGAGTGTAAACCCTGTACTCGCATTTTAGAGTGCTAAGAAGACTCTTTTTCAGGTCTAAATCTATGCAACAGGTTTTGACATCTCCTTTCTAGCTAGGGCTAACAGCTGCTCCCGTTCAGATTCAACCACTGTGATTGCGAGATGGAAAGAGAGGAGTCAGATATATATCCCTAATAAACGTGGAGCAACCGAGCATGGTAGTGGGGAGGCGGGAGACATGGCTCAGACCTCGCTAGCACTTTTCATTATTTCCACGGTCCTCATTGAGGGACGGAGGAAGGCACACGTTGTGTGCGGGCAGAAGTCGGGGAAGGAAGAAGGAATTTGTGTTTCTGTTGCCGTTTCTGCTCAGAACAACCTTTGAAGTGGAGCGGTTGTCCCGTCCCGTCACTGTTCGCTACAGCTGCGGCTGTGAACTATCCAGCCGCTTAGGTTGGCTAGGAAGCGCTGGGACTGGGATGCTTTCGTTTACAAACAAGCACAGTTTGAATCCTGCAGAGATCGGCCGGAATCGACGCACTAAGCGGTCAAGAGCTCATTTTGTAAAGGAATGGAGGAAGCATCATGCGAGGGGGCTTTTCCAACCCGCCACCAACATGCCCGATTTTGTTTTAAACGAATTTGAGCTGCTCTTTTCTCGACCTGAAAAAGAAGCCTCTGTTTTCCATCCCCAGAGGATTCAGGGCGGGAACCGCCCGCTTTCCACTGTTTCCTTATGGCAGCACTGGTGAAAAGGCTGGACGGACAGGTAGGAGGACACGCAGCTTCTACAGCGGAGTGCTGCTCGAGAAAGTACGGGCATACGCCGCGGAGACGCATAGGCGTTCGGACATGCTGGGAACTGGACACGGTTGATCCGCTGCCCCCCTCCCCCGCCCTCTTCCTCCTCCTCCTCCTGCCTCCCTCCCCCGCCGCATTTCCCCCGGCCGCAGCCCTGGCGTGGCTCCTCGCCGGGAGCCGCCGCCGCCGGGAACCGCCGGCCTGCGCGCCGCCGCCCCAGCCTCGCCTTCCCCGGGGACGGCCGCTCCGCCCGCCCGGACCGGCACGGAGGCTCGGTCCGTCGGCCGCGGAGGCTCAAGCTGCGAGGCGGGGAGCCGCAGTCCGGTCTCTTGTGGCTTCGCTAAATCCCTGACGCGCCGGGGCGGCTAAAAAGGTACCGTGGCAGGAACCCACAATTGCAGAGACCTCTCCTGTCAGGACTGCAAAAAGCGTAGAAAGAGCTTGTGGGATTAATTATTATTTCTCAGCAAAAGGGGAACATAACAGACCATGGAAACTACCCTGAGTTTGTGGCCGGGAGGCTCCTCCCGAGGGTCCTCACCTGGGCAATCCTCGGCGCCAGCCTCCGCCCCGGCGGTCCCGTTTGGCCGCCACCCCGTGAGCCGCTGCCGAGGAAGCACCGCGGCTCCCTTCACCCGCTCATCGCACCCTCTCAGAACGCGACCTTGCAGGTTGCACAACCCCTCTCCCTCTCCTTTCACTTTGTGCAGACCGACAAGGGACGGGAAAAGATGCGGGTCCCTGCCCCGCAGAGTCGGTAAACATAAAACGCGGTGTGCAAAGAGCACGCGTGGGTGATAAGGGTCCGTTTAATCGAGCGAAGTGTTTCTGAGTTTTACACTTTTACACGTGTCCTCTCCCGGATGAAACACCACGACACGTTCTTGGAAACTGAGTATAAATAAAAGTCCGGCGTCCAGTGATAACAAATGCCAGCGCCCCTCACGCCGGAGCGTGGGCACGGCCGGCCATTCGTGGAGAGACAATCGCTCTCCGGTCCCGTATTATCGTGCCTTCTTCTCGCTCCCGGGCAGGTACGAGAAGCGTGTAATGGGATCCCAGGTCACGAACAGGGTCTCCATTGTACGTGAGAGGCCCCTTCCTTATGAAACTCTCCAACAGTGGTTACTGGGCGCTGGGGAGAGGGGCTATAAGGGAAGGCATTTAGAAAGAAATTTTTCTGCAAGGGCCGGTGACGGGCTTTTCCTCCCACCGCAGCCGCGGGACGGCAGAGCCCGCTGTCCGGAGCGGCGGGGCCGGGATGGGGCTACGGGATCCAGACGGGGCGGCAGGGCCCGGCTGGGACGGCGGCTCCGTCCCGCAGCGACGCAGTGCCCTGCGGCGAGGAGCAGGGGCCCGGGCTCCGTTCTCCCCCTCTCCTCAGACGGGCGCCTGCAGCGTCAATCACGACGGAAATTTCTCCCTCGCTAGCTAATATCTCAGCTCGCAGGGCCGCCTCTGAGTGGATCTGAGCAATCTGTCAACCCAGCCGGGGAGCCACCTCAAAACAGATCGGGTTACCCCTGATTGACAGCGTCACCATGGCAAATAATTTGACTAAAACTATTGTCTTCTCCTGGCAGTCCCCGGGTCAGATAACCGGACCAATCACAGCGCGGATAATCACTTTTCATACCAGCTTAGAATAATATTATTAAAAAAAAAAAAAAAAACAAAAGGGG
>WEKY01048613.1:77672-88815 GCA_013390045.1 Picathartes gymnocephalus | reverse complement strand
AAAAAAAAAAAAAAGCAAACAACCAAACAACAAAAACAAAACACAAACTAACAAAACCAGAAAGACCCAGGCAGACACTCGAAACACTTTTGGACCTCACCAAGAGTCTGGGACGGAGAGGTTGGTTTAGTGGAAGGTAAGGTGGACAGACAGGTAAAATGTCAAATCAGCATTCGGTGCCGGTAAGGAAAGGACGGTAGGAGAGGACAAATCACTTGGAAAGATGAAAATCGCACATGTGCTTCTGATGACCCCATCAGATGCGAAGTCCTCCAGGAAATACATATTTGAAACAGCCAGGAAAAACAAACATGCCTTTTATAGACTTACTTGTCCCGCCATGAAAAATGCAAACCTCGGTATGGTGCGTGTGTACCCAGGGGGTGGGAGGGAGGAAGGGGGAATAGATTTTGTAAAGGATCCGTTGAAAGCTACCTTCATCAGGAATATTCATTTGCACTGCCCTGCTCTCCAAAAATAGGCTGCAGCCTGAAAATCGAGGCAGCATTTGGAGTTAACGCTTGTAAGACGAACATCGGAGTCTGAAAAGTGACTGTCAGGAGCTCGTCTGGGTTTCAACCCAGGCAAGACTGGCTGGCAACAGGGAGGAAGAAAAAAACCAGGGTGTGTGAAGAGTTATAAAGAGGGACTTTATCAAGTCTGCAGTTTTTTGCAAAATTGGAGAAAGTCCAATAAATCATATTGGAAGAGCGATTTCTAGTCGTGCAGGAGTTTGGGACTGAGCAGAGATACTCCCAGCCGCGCCGTTTCAAAGTGATGTAGTCGTGCTGGAGGTCAGGGGAGAGAGCAGAGAACTAGATCAGAGAGCACTTTAACTGTAAAGGTTTCATCGTCCCGAACCCCGACCACCCTGTCCCCGGAGCCGAACACAGCGCGGGAAAGCTCCCATGGGACATGTGACCCCGCTCCCCTCTTTTCTTCCCTTCCTTTCCCAACTTCTCTGTTGTCCCCGCTGAGGGGCCCGGCTTTTGCTCGGTGCTTTGGAAACGCCAGCGGCAGGTGCCCCGGGGGAAGGGGCCCCTCGGCAGAGGGTGGACCCGCGCTGCGTGGGGACACACGGTCCTTCGCAAGGAGGTGGCGAAGGTGCAAGGCCAATCAGTCACCCGCGGGTGACACATCTCTCCCTGCACATCTGGAGTGCTGCCGCGAGGGGGGCAGGTGACTGAACACCTCTGGTTCAGTGGCATGTGTTTAATCAAAAGTGGCTAAATATCGTCCCCCTTTTGTCACCGGGGAACTGTGTGACAGGGCTTTACCAGAGACTGAGGTAGTGACATCCTCGAGGAAGGCCCGATCGGACAACCGAGCAGGGTCGCTCCGGGACCCCTTGTCCGTTTACCCCGACGCCGCGGGACCAAGCAGCTGTCGGGGGCTGCCCCTGCTGCGGAGTGCCCTGGCTGTTCCCCACCGCGGGCGCACGCACGGGGCAGGAGCGGGATCTGCACCCTGCAGCCCCTGTGCTCCCGGCCTGCTCCGCTTCGCCGCCCACCGCCAAAGCCGGGAGAGCGGGGCAGGGGCACAGCCTCTCCTGGGCACAGGGACCCCTGGAGCCGGTGAACGGGGATCCCCGGCTGCTGGGGCCGGTGAAAAGAGGCTTCCGGGCTGCTGCGGGACCAGGGACGGATGGGTTTCTCTCCGTGCCCAGCGATGTCCGGTTACCCACGAGCCCAATAGCTGCTCGGGGCGAGCATCCACAGCGCATTGCACCGCACAGCGAGCAAGGCCACGGCTGGAGCTGGGGAAATGAGGGGACGTTGAAAAATTACGAACAGTTTGGGACATCGTTCTTAAGAGAGTGTCGAGAGCACACGCAACAAAAATATCAACAACTGGAAAGCCAGGACTGTTAGGAAACCTCCCTGAACCAAACGAAACCAGACGTGGGGCAGTGAGGTGTTGGCAGCGCTGAGTGGGGCGCGGAACCGGGCGGCGGGGGCCCCACGGGTAGCCGTGGAGAGAGTGGAGTGGGATTGGGCTTTGTCCCTGAGCAGGTCACCTCGCTGCTTCCCCGAATTAGTGGATGATCCCACCTCACTGGCACTTTTAGCAGAAACCAAGGCGGTCAGAGGGAAGAGGAGTCGCTGACTGACACGGGGCTCCGCTGCTGCGGGTGTGTGCGGATCCGGCTCCGTCTCCCCGAGCTTACCCAGAAAATGCTTTCTCTCCCATAGGTGCGGCAAATACCCCTAGGTGTGGTGTCTGTACGGTGCGGTTTCGGTCGGAGAAAAGCCCCAGATCCCTTTCAGCTTAGAAGGGTCCTTTCTTTCTTTTTTTTTTTTTTTTTTTTTTTTTTCTGGCGAGACTAGCACGGCCAGAGCGACGGTGTTTCCCACGTATCGGGTATTTGAGATCTGATGGCCAGTCTCCGAGATGCTGTTCCTGCGGGGGATCTCCGTAGGTGGAGGGCCGCCAGTCGCTCTCCCGTAATTACCCTAAGTCCAGTGTATTTATTACCTCGGCTAGTGTCGGTGGGAAGGGGTCACTGCTTCCTCCGCATCGCCCCGCCGGGGCACAACGGGGAGCTCAGTCCGGGGGGTGCGTGTCACCAGCCTGCCCTTGACCCCCGCCACCCTTAGAGGACACAGAACGCCCCTGCGATCGGCCCCGAGGGTTGCGTGGTAGGGAGATCCCAGTCCCCGTAAGTGCCCAGCGGCGCCCCGGTTCCGCCTCCCCGGGGCCGGCGCTGCTTGTATGGGCTCGCTGGAGCCGGGGCAGCCCTGAGAGACGCAGAGAGCGGCTGCGGTGTTAGAACGAGGGAAGGCTTAAGCCTGCTGCCTACCCGCTCGCTTGGCATGCGTTGCCATTTCGATGGTATCTCGCATTTGGAGTCATTTTATGGCTGAGGGAAATCTAATCCAGTGAAGAGAAAGGAAGAGAATACTGTTGGCATTGAATGAACTCCGTGTGGTAATTTTCGGGCAAATGTGCGAGTTTCCATGCCAAAGCAAAGTGTTTTCTCGTCGGGTCTGCTCATATTCTGAAGGGAGGCGAAGACACCATTTAAGAAATCCAGCTGGTTGCAAATCATACATTTAATCTCTCAGCTGGAATGATTTAATGGATCAGTATCGAGTAACAGCCCTGGAAAAGTAGCCTCCTAGAAAAACAGAGATAAATCCTGATTGAATAATAGTAAATGAAAACCGTGGATTACAGTGACTGCAAGACAGTATTTTCTTTGCAGTTCTCGAAAGATGCCCCCTCAGAGGGGCCAATCGAGCCGATAAAGCCCCGTGTGCCGGTTCGATGTTGGCGGGGGCAGGTTCCGGCAGCTGCCGTACCCCCGCTTAACCCGCCTGGGTGCGGGTTCCCCACTCGCTCCTCAGGCCCTGGGCACCTTCCGACACACCTTGTGTGCTGCGCCAGCAGCAGGGACAAGCTCTAGCTCCGGCGCTCGGTGGCCAGGCGAACGCCGAGGTGCCCGGGCCAGAGGCGGGTCTGAGGCGGGGGACATCGGCGGGGACACCGGGGAGCTCCTCCTGAGGCGACCCCCGGCCCCGAGCCGCGGCGCCGGCCTTGCCGTAACCCACCAGTCTGCCTTGGGCCGGCCCAGGGCCCTCGCCGGATTTTTCTTTTTCCATCAGAGAAGACGTAGGAGCGGGGGAAGGAACTGCTAACGCCGGGAAAAGTGGAATTTTTCCTCGAAACGTGAAAACAGGAGAATAAACCCGTTGCCCCTCTCTGTCATTTTGTGTGAGAGACAGAAGGAGCGGGATCTGCGCCCTGAAGCGGTATCGGGGGGCACAGGGCCCCGCCCGTCGCCCCGCGCTGCCGCATCCCGCTGCCGGTGGGACCATCGGGGATCGGTGAGGCGGCGGGGGCCCCTTCGGCGACCAGGGCGCCGGGGGCTTGTTTTTTAACCCTTCTGTTGCCGCAACTTTAAGAGCAGTTCGAGCAAAGCCGTCATTGAAGCAGGATCGCTGCCGGGAATGCAAAAGCACTTGACTCGCCTCCTCTGGCCGAGGAGAAGGTCATTACCGCGCCTAATTAAAAGCAGTTCCTCGGTAGGTAGGTGCTTCCCTTGCAGCGGCCCCGGGAGCTGGGCGGGAGGGCACTCACCAGCCCTTCCGTGTCGCCGCTCGGGCCTCGGGGTGGGGGGCTGCCAAGCGGGACCACGGCCTCTGACCCCAAAAGTCCTCGGGGAAGACCATTCCGCACCTCCCTCTGCCCTGCGAGCTGGGCGAGGGAAGGACAGGACCGAGGTGTCAGCACACGCGTGGCCGCTGCCCGCACACCTGCCCGAGCTGCCCTTCTCTGTCCTGCGGCGGCGAGGGGCCGGGGGTTATTATTATTATTATTATTATTATTATTATTATTATTATTATTATTATTATTATTATTATTATTATTATTATTATTATTACTATTTTCCAAACACACTTTATTATATCTTCGCAGCTCGGAGGAGCAAGAGTTCTAAGGTGAGAGGTGGGTTTGCTCTCACGTTTCCCGGTGTTTCGTGTTCCCGACCGTGAAGCACCGTCGCTGAGCGTCACTGCAGGGGGCTGGGACGGGGTACCCTCGAACGGTGGGGGCACACACCTTTGCTTTGGATTATTTCACAGAGTGAAAAGATGAGAGGGTGGCGACCGTAGTGAGGCAGGGGCCGCCCCGCAGCCCGCCCGGCCGGGCCGAGCAGTATCGCCCTTATAAGGAATGTAATTCAAGGGCGAATGTCGTCAGCGCGGCATTAGCACATTTTTGTCATTAAATGTACTCCGGTAGTAATAGTTGTTTATATTTACAGGGCATTCTTGAAGGCAAACCACACCCCTAGATGAATGTGGAGCCGGTGAAAGTCAGTACTTTCCGAGGACAGTTTTGGTGACAAGGGCAGCTCGGGTTAAAACCAGTTTAGTTCTATGTCACTTATTTTTAGATATGGAAAATCTAAAAGAAGTTAAATAAACGGGATATAGAAAAAATCTCAGAAAGTGTTGCGAATCTCTATTTTTTCTTTGTTCGCATAAGTGTGAAAACAATCTCAGCCTCTTTCTAAAAATATTACTGTACGTATGCACTGTATATTAATCTAAATCTAAATTTAAAACCACTCCTCCATTTCAAAACACCTCTCCAAAACTTTTCAACCATTTCAATGTCTTATGAGGCTTTTGCATAGAAAGCTTGTTAAAATTCTGATTTCTTTTTCTGCAGGTGATAAGGACTTTGACAAATGGATATTTTATATTTGCTACTGATACTTTTCATATTTTCTCCAATTTATTAGTATAAGCCTTTGAAAAAATCTCCACCTGCCTGGTCTGCTGAAATCATAGCTACTGTCACCCAGCTCATTTCTGTAAGAAAAGTTAAGTAGAACAGCTATTCTAAAAAGTGATCATTTGCCCTAACAAGAAAACCGTTTATCTTAATTCTGAAGGACTCAGTGGTGCTATTTATCATGTTACTTTCAATCTATTCAATCTTTATGACTACTTTTTCTATTAAGTTACTCATGTCCAACAAACATGTAAGTGGATATGTGTACAATTTCTATTTAGGTACAATATGCTTTAAAACATAGATTCACGGGTGTTGAATGCTATTAGTAACAATACAGCTACAGAAATTCTAATAATAAATTCTTTCTAGAGTATTTGAAAAAGATTTGTGTCTTTTCCCTGATTTGTTTTTCAGCCAAGGGCTAAAGCCTGGCCCTGTTCTTTTTGAAGACCGTGGCAAAGTTCCCACCTACACCCCAAGGAGCTGTGAAGTCAGTCAGAGTTTTTCCATGGACTTTGGATCAAGCCCATTGCATGAGTCAATTTAAGAAGTGATTAATTCTTCTCCCATAGAAGTGCACATTGCCTTTGCGTAGATAACTGCATCTCGAGGATTTTTCCGCCCCCATATTCTAGGATCCTAAATGAAGAAATTCTTTGGTAAAAATTTCCTTGAAATGGGTCCAGCCCTCTCTGCCCCCACCAAGTACTCACCTCCAGTTTGGGACTTGCTCTAGGTGGCACACCCTTGCACAAACACATTATTTTTGTCACTGTTTGCCTTCTGAGCTGTCTTCCTCCTAATCCTCCAGCAAATGTATGAGGAGACGCAGGGAGTCACTGGAGACCCAGAACCAGCACCAGCCACAATGACACGAAAAGAAAGACCCACCCTCCCCATTCTTTATTTCTGGCATTAAGTCCTCTACTTTCTTCACTCTGCAATCTCCTCAACTTCCCTTCAATGAATATGCCCCAGCACAAGTGGTTTTATGTGAGTAGGAAGGGCTTTAATGCCCTCTGCTAGTTACAGAAAACTCATCCACCCCTTGCCACTTACCACGGACTAAAAGGAAAGAGTGAGGGTCTCTTTGGATGCAATCTCTTTGGAAGATCAGGCTCTTTGGGTAGATTTTGGTAATGAAAACAGCTGACTTTGATGAAATCATCTACTATTAGATTCTCCAAGGACAACAATGCATCCAGCACCAGGCAGGAGCAGGCATTACTGGATGACAGGCCCCTCCTGCAGCCTGCCCTCCCCTAGGTGTCCCCCAGCAGCTGGTGCATGTTCATATCTGCCATACCTATCTCTCTCTGCTCAGCCAGCTTCAGCAGGGGGGGAAAGGTGAGCCCCTTGCTGCATTTCCAGCTTGCCATCCGTCTGTGCTCCACATAGTTTGGCTGGACCCCAGAGCCCGCCTGGGACTCTTCAGATCACATCTGTGTTTGATTACATCTGTTTGGAGCATCTGTTTATGTCTATCTGTGGCATTATAAAGGAATCTCCCAGGCCTGTTTTGTTGTGTCATGCAGAAATGAAATGGTGTCAGCACTGCAGCACCATCAGTGACCCAGCAACCAGAGCAGAGCCCAGGGAGATGAGGAGAGGGAGAAACAGGGAGGAGCAAATGGGTAGTTGGGTTTTATCCACCAACGCCAGCACATGGACCCACTGCCACCAGCACTCACTGACATTTCAGCTGCAAGATCTGCTTGTGTTTATGTATGTCCAGAGGAGACATTGTAATAATTAATGTTTCCTCATTTCTTGCAAATCCCTGCTGTCCAAGGAGTGAATGAAGCTGAGTATGTTGGAAGAGTTTGTACGTTTGTGTGTATTTCCCAAATACTGACTTGGAAACCTGTGGTTGCTGATCCCAGTGCTTCCCACTCAGGTGTAAATCACTGGCATCTCCAGCTGGTGCAGCAGTACTGGCTGGGGAAGGCCAGAGGGGAAGCAGTGGGGACAGAAGCCAGATAGAGCTTATAGAACTCGGCATTTATTTATGACATCATAGCAATTAATCTCACCTTTTAACTTTGTGGCAACTGTATCGAGTCTCTGGATACATTCAACCAGAAACAAAATCACTGTGTACAAGCAGGTTGGCGACACTGATATTTCATAAATCTTCTTCTCATTTACGAACAAGTAAGTTTTATCCAACTGAAATAGGTGGTGGAAGGCAGTGCTGCGTTTCATCTACGGTTGTGTTGAAACGGTGGATTTGCAAATGCAGTGGGTTGGTTTTTTTTAACTAGATGTGGAGATCTAACTGACGATGTAAAAAAAAAAAAGGGACAAAATATTTATGAGAACCCACACTCAACTCTTCTAAACAGACAAGAGTGCTAATCTGACTGCCCATTACAGAGTGAAGGTCAGCAAGAAGAACACCCTGTGTGACCTGTGTACTTCAGGATACTGGTACGGCTACAAGCACCTGTAAGCAAAAGCAGCATAAGCATTTTACAGCTGAGAAATCTGGGACAGGGAACTAGCTAACAAGCCTGGAATTCCAAACTACTGATAGCCCAGTGTTATCTCAAACACCTTTTAAGACTCATTTGTAGATGAAAACTCTCAACCAAAAGAGCCTTATAAATTTGAGAAAGACAGGTGGAAGTGTCTCTGGCACATTTTCTCATGTGCTGCACCAAATCTTGCCCCCTTTGCCCACCAAGTGTAGCTTTGTCCACTGGGGCTGGCATTGCTGTGACCTCTGAAGAATGCTGCTATTAATTACATAGCTTTGTTCTCTCACACTGCAAAGCCAAAAACCTGTATTCTACCTTTCACTACCATCAGCATTCTCTGTCACAATACAGTAATAGAGCAGGTTTTGTGATCTGATAGGACATAACACAGTGTACCGTTAGCATTTCATCAGAGCCTGTTCTCCCAGAATTCCCAATCATGTCACCAAAGAAATGGTGATTAGGGGAGAGTTTCACTGGCAAAATGCTGTCAGTAAGTAATTCTTTCTGTGATGAAAAATTTTGCAGTTGATGTACATAGTATCTAAGAGGTGGCCATTTCCTTTTATCTATTGATAGAATAGTTCCTTCTGGAAATAAATACGGGCTTGAGGAGAAATTCTGTTTTGCCACTCTAATTTTATTGCATGGAATTCACAGATTGAAGTCCCCTGTTATAAGCTTATGCTTTACCTTTCAGTGTCATCAGTGATGGAACTGTCCACCTCCAAAATTAAACAGGAGGCACCCATAAGTGTAAGGTATAATAAGTTCTAGAAGCAGTGTCCAGTGCTTGGATTGTGAGTCTTGTGAGTTGGCACAGCCTTGAAAACTGTCTAGGTACAAGTTCTGTGCATATGGGATGATATTTTACAGTTCTCTGTCTTTACTAGGGAAAAGACACACATCCTGATTTGCCCCTGCTGAAGAATAAATCCCCTTAAACACCTCTTACATTTTATGTAGTGTTTTACAAATTCATACCCATCTCTTTTCTGCTACATCTCAGACTGCTTCTATTGATTTTCCCCAAAGTTATGCCAGTTTGTTCCTACAGTTCAAATAAGACTGTGCTGAATTTAACATAGCATGACAGTGGAGTGGGATCACATGAGAGTTATTGCAACTCCCTTTTACGAGATAAACAAACATGTAAATCAGTTTCCACAGCTTGGACTGGTACAGCAATGAAATGAAGGGGCATATCCACCCTCTCATTCACTAGCTTGCCTAATTTTTACTATCTATTAATTACTTTTCATTGACATCTTTATGCTGTGGGTTTTTTTCTCAGACAAATTTCTTACAGCTAATTTTTACCCACATGTTTTTCTTTCTGGATTTGTTTGCTTCATTCTAAATTCAGCAACATTTCCTAACCCAGTGTCATTTCAAAGTGTCTGTGATATGCATTGTGTGTTCCCTCTGATTGTTAATGAAGATGTCAAATATGATGTCAAATACTGCTCTCACTATCTTTATTTGATACACTATCATTAACCCTGATGCCTTTTTTTTTTTTTTTTTAGAGCCATTCAGGTACCTTTCCAACTTCATGCNAACTTCATGCATTCTCTCAGGAATTTAAAATTAATTTCCAGGTAAGATTTTACTACGAAACTATCTAATAAAATGCATGTATCGTTATTGTATCTCTTTCAACATCCAGTTTTGCGACTAGATAGGAAAATGAATGATTAATTTTCCATGTCGGGATTCTTTCTTGACAAACCTGTTGCAATCAGTTTGCACATGTAAAAGAGGTCCAATGCTTCCCTGAAGTCATGAATTTATTGCACATGTGATATAAAATAAGGACTAACTTTAAGTCCCAGGTGTGAGGAGTATCCAGGAAGGATGACAGCAATGAGGGAAAGCTGTCATGTGGAATAATTAATTTAGTGCACTCCCAAACAATTGATTTTTTTTTTTTTTTTCCCCTTCCTGGAACAGTTTGAGCTCAAGGAAGGAGCAGCCTGTTGGCTGAAGGAATTGTTTTGCCATGGGCCACTCCTTGTCACTGTTTTTCCTTGAGGATTTCAGCATTTTCCTCTCATATGACTAATGTCATATTAGGGAGAAGATCCTTGGAGGTTCCAGGACAAGACTTGGGTTGGATGCACACCCATGGCAGGTTGCAAACAGCCAGCAAGGCAACCTCAAAGTGGAAAACTCCTGTTGTGGTCAAAACTAAGAGGAATTCACAATAAAAATAGTTTGGTATCTGAAAATACAGAATCATTTAATCAAGAAAGGCCAACTTCCTGGGGGAAAAAGGGGAACAAATTCTTGATGACAGCTGTATTAAATTTTTTTTTTTTTTGGTGAATATCTCATCCTGCTCCTCCCAGCATCAGAGGTTTATCTTTTAATGTACTGATTTCAAAATGACATGGCTCTAAACATCCTATATAGAGTAGGCTGGGAGAAGCCTTCTGGAGTAACCAGAAATCACATGTTAGAAAGAAGGGAGAAGTGTTGATGATGAGCAGGGTACATGCAGAAGATTTGAATGGACCTCTGGGACTATGAAATCTAGACATCAAAAGCAAAGTAAACCAAATCTTTAATTTGGTTTGGTCTATGTATCAGTGGAGACATCAATTCTGCATCCATCAACTGCATTTTACAAAAAAATGGTCTTCACTAGTACCAAAAACTAACCTCTCCTCCTCTAGCACCTTCACTTTTTATCATTTGCCAAAAAAAGCATTTAATTTCTTCAGCTGCCATAAATAGCAGTCCACTTGCCAAAGTTGCAGGTCAGCCTGGTCAATAGGCCCTCTTACGTGCCTCTTGTGTTTGCCTCTTGTGCAGCTGGTCTGACTTTCACACCACACTGTCAGGGTGCCTGTGTCACCCAGTGCTAGATTTTGGCCCCAAGCACGCCAACGAGGGCCATCAGTCTCCAAGCTGACTTTAGCCTTGGACTCTGCAACTGTGGAGCTGTTCCCCAGACCATTTCCTTGCTGCAGGGTTCCTGTCCGCCCCAGGTGCCTCATGCTCAGCCTGCTGTAGGCTGGCGTCCCTCGTGCTTGGAGCTACTCCACTTTTCCAGCTGCAGCTTTGGGAAGAGCGAACCAGTCCCAGGATTCTGGTGCTGACTGGAGCCGTAGCATTGCCTCTTCCAGAAAGACGCCTCCACGCCACAGTGTTCCGCTTCCTCCTCAGTTCCTTTAACAACTCCTGTCACAGTACCTGACACGGAACAACACATGCGGGCATGAAGATCATCCACGCAAAACACGTAACGCAAACGCTTGTCCGTCACCTGTTTGTCCATTACTCATCTGTGGCCGCGGAGTCAGCCCGTGTCCCGACCGGGCCGCTCCCAGACGTCGCTGTGGCACGGCAGGGCTCCCGGTGGCAGCGCAGGGCTCCCGGAGGCAGCGCTCTCCCACCCCGCGGCCACGGTG
>WEKY01048613.1:42172-77556 GCA_013390045.1 Picathartes gymnocephalus | reverse complement strand
CGCACCGCCACCTGCTGGCCACGGGCGGGCACGGCGGCAGCGGCGGAGCCTCTGCGCGCCCCCGGGGCGGCCCCGGGCGCAGCCCCGCGCACAGCCCCGCGCTGCTTCGGACACCGCGGGAGGAAGAGAGGCGTTTCTGCTCCAGTGACATGCGCTGCTAGAGACGCTAATCGCAAAAATGAGTTTTCCACTCTTAGAGACAGACAGACGGCTGGGAACCGATTTTTAGTGGTGTTCTAAAGAAGAAAAACTTTGCGATTACCATTCTCCTGGTGTAGTAATAAACACCAAATTTTACGATATGATGATACTTTATGACACTTGAGAATCCATTAAAGCGTAGTGAAGGTGTCACATTCCAGACACTTGGTCCTTGTATGACTTAGGCACCCCAGATCAATAATTGCAGGAGAGCTAGCCTGTGATGGCCTCAGGCTCACACATTGTACGTCTGGCATGTCTTCAGTGTGTCTCAGCAGCAGCAGCAGCGAGAAGCAAAACAACAACAAAAAAATGATGAGAGGGCTCCAGTTCTCATTTTGCCTCCTCCAATTCTCATTTTACCTTCTCCAATTCCGAGTTTCTCAATGGAATCATCTCCAGCAGAGTTGCTCATCGTTTAAACCAGGGTGAGAGCAAAGCCACAGGTTTTCTGGTCCAGAGGTGAGACATGAGATGGTTGTAACAGAGGGAGGGCAGAGTCCTGAGGAAAAAGACCTCTTGCTGACACTGCTGCCATGGGGACTGGAGACTGGATAGGGAAGACCGGGGCAGCCTTGGGATGAGAAGTGAAGCAGGAATCAGGAGCCAATTGCAGGTAAGTGCAGAACATTGCCTGTTCATTCAGGTGAGAAGGGTCAGCAGCTCCAGTCCAGCAAGGTGCTGATTCTTAGGGCTGTTTTCTAAAGCACTTTTTTTTCTTAAGAACAGAGGAATAGGCAAACTGTATCAGGCTTAGCCACTCAATCCACTGACTCACTGCAAGTGCTGCAGAGAGAGGCATGGGAACCCTCTTGTGTCAGTGCCTTGCAAATACCTGCCTCCTTTCTGTGCCCTAAGCAGGGACTAGACCCCAAGACGAGAGGTTTGTTCTAATCCATTTCAGTGACTATGCATGTGTAGGAGTGTTACCCAGTTCCCATCTGAGGTTGTTAGCTATGGTTCTAACTTCTCCAGGTAACTCATGAGGGTCTGAGGACACTCAAGTTCAGGTCATTTGTCCACACTCCTTCCAGCCTCTTTCCCAAGCTTCCCAGACACGACAGCAAATACTTCCTCTGTTACTCATTAAAGTGCTGGATTCTCATCCTACCACCCAGTTTCTATCCAGTGGGTGATGGTTCACATTGCACACGGTGATCTTAAAAGCAGAAACAGATGCTGTTCATGTATATTTCATTGTGCCGACCTGTTATGCCAAGCCAGGCAGTGACTGATAAAGCTCACAGATTCCTTTGTCCATAAATTCATGACGTGCCCTACATTCTGCCGCCATGCTGCCGTACACATCTCAGCTTTTCATGTTAAAGCAGCTTCTCCTTTAACCTGGCAAATGTGACAACTGTTAAAATATGTTACATTATCAGTAGGAGTCACGTGTTCCTTCTTTCTAAATGAGCTAATGCAGCTACAGTTTAAATTTTTTTAAATAATCCATTACCTGCTTAACTGATTAGGTGTTGACATTGATTTCATTTGAGCATGTTGAGGGGGTCTTGTCAGACCTTGTTAAGCTAGAAGTGCTTCTGCCACCACTCATACATGACAGCAGCCTCATTTTCTAACTTAATGGCATTGGCTTTATTAGGAGCGCATTTGCCATCATTCATCTGTCCAATCAGAGCTCTATAGCACTTGGCAGGAACTGCAGCAGGGAACATTTCTCTTCTGTAATGATATGTAGGTCAGTCATCCAACACTGCATTTAGCCTCCACTGGGACAGGTACCATGGCACGAAGCCAGCCACAGGAATTTGCTCTTACGGGCAATTTAAAAAGAGCTGAGTGCCCTCTAGCCCAGCTATCCAGAGGTCTCAGGACCTTAGGTCCACAGTCAGAAAGGTCAGGAGTGTCTAGCACCACCCTTGTTTCATTAAAGATAGATACATCAAAATAGAATATCTATGGTGTTGGGCCATAGGAACTAGGGATTGCTTTCTCTTTAGAAAAACAACTTTTTAATTGCAAAACTCACAAAAGTTTTGCATAGATCTTATGAGATCAGAGTGGGTCCAGTATGGAGGATCTGTTGTCCTTTCTCATCTCTCATGCTGGCATTCCCTGCCCTCCTCACCCAGTCCAGAGGAAAGAGAGGTTATGTAGCTATGCAACATTCCTTCAATATATGCCAATATAGTCACTCTTAGCATATGGCCCCAAATACCCTCATGTTCAATGACAGAAGGAACAGATTTCCTTTTCATGCTCAAAGTTTGACTTAGCATCCCTAATAGACGAATGACAACTGACCAAAAATATTTAAGCAGTCTTGGACACTTTATACACAGATACGAGATACACAGAAATGAGATTAAATGTAACCAATTTAGCAGATCTCAGGTCACCAAATCCTCTCCACTTTTACAAAAACCCCAGATAATACAGTCCATTGGTCAAGACTTGGTTCAGGAGGGTTGAGAACTCAAGCATCTGGTAGCAGAAGAGCTCAACCTTCAGAGTTCTTGCTAGATTCAAGTAAGACCATGTAAGACAAAGTGCCACAATGTGAAAATTCAAAACTGTTGCAGTCTCAGCTGAGGCTGAGGCATGATGCTAGACTGCAAAAACTTGAACTTCCATTGCCACAAAAGCAAAAGGCAGACCATACTTTCACGTGGAATTAATATCTCCAAGACATGTTTTGTCCTGCGTACTGTCAAAACCTGAACAGCGATACAGAGTGAAGTAAGTATTTTCTGTCTCTCTTTCAGTACCCAACCTTTTTTCTTCTATCATGTTGCCAACAGTTTTGTATCATCATTATAGCTGTGAGGACATCTCTTCAGAGCTGTGCCTATATTGCATCATGCATTGATTAGTGAAGAGTATGACTAGGAAATAGGTAGAGTTTTGTAACTCAATGGCAATCTAAATCCAAGAAGAAGGAACCAGATGACAACACTGTGGGTAGCTACATGCTACAAAGAGGGAGTCCAGAAAGCCCAAGGCACAGGACAGATAAGCTCTACTGCAGTATAAATACTTCTGTTACTTTGACTACTAAAAAAAATGTAAGTCTAGATTGAACTAGACTCTGAAAACCTAGCTCAGGGATGCATTTAAGCCCCAGAAGAAAGCACAAGTTGCCCAGTTTTTAGCACCACCAGACCCTCAGGGCACCTCCATGCTGTGCCTCAAAGCACCCTGCAGGCTCTGTCTATGCCAGCAGAGCAGAAAGAGGGTAAGAAATAAGGGGACAGGTGGGAGCCAAGGGCAGGTTGGGGCTCTGCCCTCCCAACTGAGCATTCTGCCCTTAGTGCAGGATTGTCCTTGCTCTTGCGACCCTTCCTGGCCTTGTGACTTTGCATTCCCAGCTATGCAACAAGCTAACCTCAGCAAAAGGGAGGAACGTGGCACTGACACCAGTGGAGTGGACTGGAGGAAATTTCTGGTGTGTAGAGTCACAACACTTCAATGCAGTGATATCCTATATTCTAATATTCTAATATTCTAGTTCTCAGCTGACTGAAAGCATCTCATATTGTGAAGCAGAGTTTTCAGATATTCTGCTGTCATGCATCTAGCATGTTTTGTCTCTTCACATTTTCCCACAAAACACATCAGCTTTTTAGATTGCTATCCAGAGACTCCATATATTAACTGTGCATTTGGTCTGTCTGACTCATTTAGATGCACTGGGTCTTCTTCCTGGAGCTGAATGGGGTTGTAGTTAAGTGTTGCTGTACCTAAATTAGGTAATTTGGATCTGTTCATATGTGAAAAATTATTGTATTAGTTTACCTTCATTAGGATCAACTACTGCCTTGCTTCCTTCTGGGAGAATAATGCTCAGCCTGAGCGGAGATGTTTCAAATTGCTTATGGATTCTAGCTCCATATATTAATTCTAAATTATGGTCCAAATGTGCCCTGATTTCAGGTTTGTAGTACTGCTGTCTGCAATCACATTACACAGTGGAATTTTCATAGGAAGCCTATGAAAACTTACTTTACGTGAGGGGCTAAAGGTCTGGAAACTCACCCTCTCAGAAACATCTTCATAAATCCTAAGTGATGAAAAGTCTTTCAGAAATATGAGCCCCTTACAAAAAAGATGAAAGTTTGCCAGCCAATGTTTTTCTCATTTTTGGGTGGCTGTGACCAACGAACAGTAAGGTGGTAGGAGAGCCTTGTGATTAACACTCAGCAGACCCTGTTCACATCCCAGCTCTGTCTCTTATTTCCATACCTCTTGGCCAGTCCAAAGGAAGTAACTGGATGTGTCTGAGAGGTGCAGATCTGCACAACAGCCTTTTTGTCTGGGAGTTCCTGACAGCAGCCAGACAGCCAGAAATCCAGTAGGTTCCTGATGGAATCTAGGTAGGGCAGTGGGTTGTCTCTAAAAACAATATAGTCCTATTCAAAATGACAGACCTGGCAGCTCTGTATTCCTTGACTGGCTGTGTGCATCTTACTGTATGCATAATTTATACCATAGGGTCAGATAGGTAATTTGTGAGGTAGGAACAGTAATTATTTCTTTTTCTCTGCTCTCCTTTGGTTGTATACTTTCTCTCCCAGAAGACAACTGCATGCTCCACTGACTGTGCACAGCCCTGATCCCTTTTGGGACCTCTAGATGGTACTGTAATATAATAATATAGTGAACTGACAGATGGGTGCTTCTTTTAAAAAATGGCCATTTTGCAGGAAAATGCCACAAAAGGAAAAAATGGGTTAGCCAAGTTCTAGCTTTCATAGCTGGACTGTATGAAATATATGTAATGAACAAACATAGCCAAGAGGAGGATTTTTGCTCATCAGACATACCTGAAAGAAAGCCTAAACTCTTGCTAACCCTTTCATGTCTTACAAATCCACTCTCTGTACCCATCCTTAAATACCTTCCAGGTTAAAAAAAGCCAAGCATAGAAAATGACCTCTTGTTATGGAAGCCAATGCATCTTCACTGGGTCGCACAAAAGTCAATTTTCTCTGCTTTGCAATGGGCTTTCTCTGGCAGTCCCTTTGAACACAGGTAACTGTCAGCAGGAGGCTATCACACCCTGCTCCAGAGTTTCTAAAGAAAGAATGTCAGAGATTCAAAATCCCTGAAAAGGGAACACCCCTGTCAAGGGAAGGCTTTGAAGTGACACTAAACATATATTTATAACTACAGATGAGGCGATATACTATGCACAAGGAATAAAGACACACAGCCTGTCCTAGGGGCATGGCAGGAGAGGTGACATGCATCATGAAGCCTTGTTAAACTGCTCACTGGGGCTGAGGAAACCTGAGGCTGGTGCTTCCTATCACTTTTCATGTCACAATGCAATCCTTTTGCTTGCAGGAGTGTGCACACCTCACATGCACTATTGATATCCCTTAAATACACGACATAACTCTTAGGCCTACTTCAAGAAGGGAACATAACCTTGTTCACATACCCAGTACGGATGCCAGAAAGGATGCAGGACAGATTTTTAGGTAGCTCAGCTCAGTGTGCTCCCTGTGAGAGGCCTGAACTCAGGCAAACGAGCCTCAGGAGGATCACTTGGAAAGGGTTAGAGACATGCTGCCATTTGCCTGGAAGGCTTGGAGAGAAAAGCAAAGCCAAAAACAGCCAGAACATGTACATTTCTATTTAGAGATCTATTTGTCTCAGCCTCTTTGTGTGTGTGCACATATGCATGCAAGAGTGATTATGATCTCAGAATGCAAGCAGTTTATTAAAGCAGTCAGTTGTTTTCATGGTAGGAAAGTGTACCTGTATGCATATAAACACACACACACATATATGTATATGTCTCCTCACAAATGTGTATTTGTGCACGGACATTTTCTGTGCATAAAAGTCTGCAGCAGTGACTCCCCTATTCAGGAAAATGCATGGCTATTATTTTTTATCTCACAAAATGCCTGAGTGTGTGTCTCTAGAGGGTCAGAGCCCCTGATATCTCTTTCTATTGGAGAACAGTGATTTACCTCTATTACAAGTACTAGGCACTTGGTTCCAAACCAAATGGATCAATAGCTCCCTACTTCTCAAATCATCTTTGTATTCTCAAAGATGATTTGAAGACACATGTGCATGTGTCCAGATGTCCAGAGGACAACTTCCTTCCAACCCACCAGGTAACTGTAAGAAAAAACCTGAGTTCCAGCTTTTAGCCAAACAGGGCTATGGGCACGGTGAGTAAACATTCCCATAGACTGCATTAAAATCACAGAATTTGCCTCACTGAGGTATCTGTCTGTGGCACCTTCACTGATTTGCTACAAATAGCAAGATTTGTCTTCAGCAAGTGACATCCATGATTACTTAAACCATGCTTTCCCAGAGTGCTTTACCCTGAGGGAGAGCAGACACATGATGCCTGAAAAGGATGCATTTCCTGTGCAAATCTGATTACAGGATTACTTCGTGGATGAAGTGTCCATCTGAACTACACATCAACAATTGCTAAACAATAGATGGCAAGAATCCCTGACGTACAGCTAATTCTCGTTTATGTTTCATACATTCCTCTTCCAAGGCATCATTCTCACAGAGTTTAATTGACACTGCTCTTTGTGTTTTGCCTGCCAGTTTTGATCAAGCCCATATAAAGAAGGATGCATATTTAAACTAACATAGCAGGAGTAATTCGAATCAAAGACAGGTTTGCATGAAAGCTTTGGTGTATTATTTGATGGTAAACTTACTTTAAATCTTCAGGACTGCCATTATGAGGTGGAATGCCACATACTGGTTGGAATAGTAATTGAATGCAAATCACTCTTTATATGGCAATGTTTTTCTCTCCTCCTCTGTGCATGTCGAATATGTTTGTTTTATTTTAGGGGTCATTCAGGCTACAAGATTTTCTAGTCAATTCTTTGCAGTCAGATATGACTGTCTTCCAAAAAATTAAGGCCATACCATGGCCTTCTTCCTCATTTTCCTTGTCTTACACAACAGCCATCCTGAGTATCTTTACACAGCTTTCCAAGTGGTATTTTGACAGGACTTCCAACCAGAAAAGTATCCCATCTACACTGGTTATTCTCAGGAGCAGGTAGGCTGGATGAGCAACTCATGTGAAACTTAAACACTTTATCTTGAAAGTAATAGCCTGTTCTTCCCTAAGGAATGGCTAAACATGGTCCAATTTGCAGCACAGCCTGTCCTGCAGACTCAATAGAGATTGGTCTGGTCATCTCCAAGGCCTTTTGAAAATGCTAAGTGGTAGACACAGGACAGAGATAGTGTGTTCACCAAAGAGACCCCTCTGGCACCTGTCTAGAAGGCAGAAAAAATTTAAAGGCTCATAGAGCAACTGTACAGGTAGGCAGTGAGGTCTTGGGAGCAGTATGAACTCTGAGACATTTGTGGGGCTGCACAGCTGATGCACAGAGCACACACAGCCCCTGGGGCTGTGCAGCTCACTCAGAGGCCCAGGGCAACGATGTCATCGATGCTTTCACACACCAGCCTCTTTCACAGCACAACAAAATAAGCTACCAGGAGGTGAGTCCACACTGCTCTGCTCCCCTGCCATGTTAGCACCAGAGCCTTCTGGGGAGATCTGCAGAGCTCCCTTTATACTCTTCCCCAAAGGATATCCTCACATACACTTTGCAGACAATTTTTCATCTGGGATGTTTTACTCCATCTGGGAGAGCTAGAGGACAGAAGGAGATTGCAGCCCAGATTTACTAACAACTAGAAAAAAGGTGTAGAACGGGCAGGACCTAGAGGCTTAGCCCTTTAGAGGAAGAGCATACACAAATGTTCCTAGAGAGTTTTCCCAAACAGTTTCTCTGATCTAAGTGTCCATACGAAAATCTGACTTTTATAAGGAGTTCACTGTATGTGATGAATGTTCCATCCTTTTTTGAGAATATTTCTCTCTTATTTATGTAATCTATATGCTGCACAGGCCTTAGTGAGGGAAAGAAACATCTTATTGACAAAAAGACATAAGATGATTTTGTAACATGCTTATTTGTAAAATATCATGGTGACAGTTTTGTTGCACAGTAGTTTTCAAGCAATTTTGTCATAGATCTAGACTGAACCAATCAGGTCAGTTACAAATATTAAATAAATCTATAATTCCTTCCTAAAAGATTTACAAAAAGTATTTAAGGGCTACAAGCTGTAGACAAGAACGTGAAAGAGTCATAGTGGGTGCAATCTACCAGAAATTAGCATTTTTTAACTTCCTTATTGATTGCTTGAAGTGGAGCTTGAACCATTTCCAGCAAGCCTAACATTTCTAGCAATTGTTTAGTGAAACATGAGCTGGTTTTAAGGACATTTTTTCTACAGCATCATAGTATGTATACTTTCTTACTATATAATCACATTTTGTAGTCTTTGTTTTAACAAATTGAAAGCTTATTACAAATATTGTTCTTTCTAACATACGGGTATTTACTAATTTTGAAAAAAACCTCTAATCCCACTTTAAAACAAACACAGCTAACTTCTATTAATGTAAGTTTTATGTTTTAATCAGCTATAACAAAACTGCCTTCAAAGTATGTGGAATAAAAATCGTATACATGAAGATTTGCTCTGCTGTCATGCACTGCAGTCCTAAAATATCTGACATAGCTGATGTCTGATTGAAAGCAAACATCTAGTTCTCTTAATTGGGATGACATAGATATGATGTGACATTATCATGCTACTTTGATTGCACCTTAAGAACATTTGTTTTGATCTTTTCCTGTGGTTGTTTTCTTGCTCAAACAGCTATATCCATAGCACCGTATCTCCAGCTGCAGCATATTGGAAGGCCCTTATATTATTGGCCTAACTGTGGCCTGCTTCCACCTTCTCTGTCACTATTTCCAAGTGTTCCAGCTACCTTCCTGCATCAGCATTAGTGTTTTTGCATCACCCAGGATGTCTGATGGTTCACTGATCCAACTGAAACTGACCCTGTAAAAAGCAATGAAATATTTTTATGACAAGTGAAGCTGCACACAAAATAAAAAAAAATTAAAAAATAAGAAGAAGACGAAGAGAGGCATAGAGTTAGCCAGTAATTAAATGATACCAAGAAAATCACAGAACTGACTTCTTGTAGTCTTTTCTCTGAAAGTGAATAAGCTATATCTAGCTATAGCTGCTGAGAATCTGGCCCTGTATAGATATATGAAATGCTTTCTCTGCATAATTCCTGTAATCATATTTCCTTGTGAGCTTCCTGATTCATTTTGGCTAAATTGTATCTCCTTTATTTTTTCTGAAATCCTTACTCTTCTTTGTCGGATGTCTGTGCATCTCGTTACTGGCTGTATTTCTCTAATATGAAAATGCTGCATTCCCATAAGTAAAACTAGGGGAGTGATTTATGCATCTTTCTGCATGAAAAGGCCCCTTGTGTGCTTCACATGTAATGGCAGAACAAAGCAGATCTCTACGAACATTTGTTTTCCTTTTAGCAGTTATTGCCATAAAAAGAGGTCAGAATGAAATGAAACAACTTAATGTTTTGTCCCCTGTCCAGCTCTGGTGCCTGATCTGGTTTCAGCTGTTATAATTACGGGTCTCTTTCTGAATACATGAGAATGGACCCTGGCCCCTAAAGGATTACAGCTCATTCAGTGGTTCCCACAGCTTTGGACCAACTGGTCACAGTCCATCAGGCCAGCCATGTGTGTGCTTCTCTTCTTAATACTTTCTGCAGCCCCAGGTGCAGAGCACTCACTATGGCCTCGAGGACCACCCAGTTTTTCTGCACTGCAGCAGTGGAGCCACTGGAATAAGTAACTTGACAATCACACCCTATAATAAATAGATCTCTCTAGCCAGGAGTTCCAGTACAGCTGAGCTAGTCAGATGTGCTCATCTTTAGGCATTTCAGGAGCAGTCTGAGGGGAGCCATGGTTGGCTTCACTGTCTGGTTTTGTTCCTAGGTGTAAAACAAAGCCAAAAAGCAGATAGTTCTTCTAAATAATATTATACAATTTCTGAAAATTAAAATGGCAATTCAGAATCCATCAGGTAGGTGCTGGCACTGTGCACTTGAACATTTAGTCTGCAAGAAACACAGTGACTGGTAAAATTTCTACTTGAAACTCTCCCTTCGGACCCAGGGCAAACATCATAGGGAGCATCTCTCTGCCATATCAGGGTGCTCCCAGACCACCTGAGCAATACATAGGTGGGAGCCTGATGTCAGTCATGCTTTCTGCTTTTTGAAGTTCTCATTATTCAGGTAGAATTGACAGGAACAGAGGTGCTGGATGAAGCAGCAGTTTGACAAGGACACAACTTGTCCAGTGCTGAAAGACTGTTGACTTATATCACACAACACTGTGATGCTTCAGTTCAGATGCACTCCATCCCACCACAGCCAAGTGTGTCTGGTTAAATCCCACGACAGGAACTCAAATGAGTAGTTTAAAAAGTAGGAATTCCAGCAGGTATATATTGCCCTTCTCCCTTGTTCATCTACCCAGCTCTGGATGAGGGAATTTATGAGCTTAATGTTGCATTCAGATAATTTTTACAACCTACCAGTGGACCTATCATCCATGAGGACATATAATCCTTTTCAGACTTCCTTTAGGGTTTTGTCATATACCATATTCTGTATCAGTGAGTTCCTCAGTTTAATTTTGTGTTGTCTGAAAATAAGGGCTTTTCACTCAGTCTTATATTTGGCAATAATTTTCACTGGGGGTCTCTGTGTCCCTGTGGTGTGAGAAATAATGACTATATCCACACTTTTCACCTTCTTTATGCCCTCCATCCTTTTAGAGTCCTTAGTGCAACCTAAGGTTCTTTTCAATTTCTCCTCAAACAGAAAGCATTTCCTACTTCTCATCAAAATGTTTACCCTCTCTATATCTTTTTTTTTCTTTTTTCATGAACTACATTGGGTTTCTTGGTATGAAATGCCAGAAATGCATACGACATTTGAGATGAATTCAAACACAGACATAATTATACTTTCTGCTTTTGCCTGTCTGTATTCTTTCCTTAACAACTCAGATCCTAGTTTTGGCTTTACCAGACCTCAGAATGTCTCTTTCTTCTGCTGAATTTGACAGTGAAAACTGTGATCTGATTTCCACGAGGACAGGTTGAACCTCTAGGTCAGAGCTCCCCCAGCAGTCCTGCACTAACCTCCTGAGTTATCAGGCCACCTGTCAGTACTACGTTGTTCAGCCTTTTGTTCATCTGAGGAGTAGGTCTGCATGGATTCTATGACAGATCAATAATTCTAGGCTTCTCTTGAGAGAAAGGGAATAATTTATCATTGCTAATGGTTTGTTTTGTGTATCGATCTTCTTACCTCCTTCTGACAGGTACCTCTGCTTATGAGGAACTCTGAAATATCTCCCATAAAAATGACTCTATTTTTTGGATAGGACTCAATATGTTGGACATAAGGGTTTTAGGTCCTTCTAGTCAGGTGGGATTATTTTTGGCTACGTCCTGACTACTTTATGACCAACTAAAAAGCTGTCAGTTGATATTAGTGTAATTCTTACAGACAATACAATAGGCAAGGGAGTAAGGCCAGAACATTCACCCTATCTTCCACAGTCAGGTGTCGTTGCCCACTTAAGCACTATTGAAACTTGTAATAAGTGAACTCCAAAGCCTGACACTCACATGATGATGTGAGAATTGCAGGGTTCGTTTTTAAAGCTATTTTCTTCTTCTCATCACACTAGAAATTATAATGAAAATCTTCCCTCAAACACATTCGTATGTCTTGGAAAAACACAAACATTAAAGTGAACAGCTTTCCTCTCTGTAGGTTTAGCCTCCAAAGCAGGTGTGTGTTGAGCTTTTGGGATCTGCAGGAAGGTGAGACTGGGAATGGCACGGTAACTCTGCTACAGTCAGTGACACAGTTCCTAGTAGCTTCATTATGAATATGGTTTTACCCAAGGGCTTTACCAGCTAAGCAACTGTTACTCTATTTATGCACACTTCGAGGATGCATGATGTCAAGTGCCAAGCTTTTCAGGTGATTTCTGCTTAGCATCTGCACAGACATGCATAGAAAATGTCATAGTTAAGGCACAACCTCTGATTGTTGCCTTTGGGTTAGCTATTTTGTTTACAAAGTCAGAAGGTATGATGAGTAGGTTTTTTCTAGTTCCTAACTTTATTCCCTAGAGAAGCAGATTTCAAGGGGATTGGTTTGAAGAGCAAATGCATACATCTTCACAGGATCAGCACCTAAATTCCTGTGATTCTTCTAGCAGAGCAATTACTTTTCACATTTGATTTTAACAATGTTAGTTCCCAATTCAATTAACATCGCCACTATTTTCTCTTGACAATTTCATGGCAAGTCTATAGGGATCCCATTAAAATGTCATTATATTGCTGCTGTGTTGTAAGACTTCAGTGGAAAAACAATTTCAGTGCAAGTCTACAGAGATCTTGTTATGAAGCTGTTAGAATGTGAAATGCAAATAGCATCAATTACTTCAATGTGAGCCTGTGGAGTCCCAATCCTGATGGCATCATGACATGAAGTTGAAAAGAAAAACTCTTCTAATCTTCATGTATGAAGACACCAGAATGATGTGAGAATTAAGGGAGAAAAAGAAAGACAGAAAGGGACAAAATGCTTTTAATGCATTGCTACAGTGATGTTAAACAAAAAGAGAATGCATAGGTCATATATTATAATTACTGTGTGACCTTGGCAGCCCTAGTCCTGAGCCTTCCATATATACAGTCCTCTAATCCTATATGAAGAGGATTTACACAACTAGAGTATAGTGACAGGGAGTATTTTTAGATCCCTTCACGGAAAGGATCCATTCCTGCTGTACATATTTTGAGCAGAATGTAGTTTCCCACATCTTCCCCATGACACACATAAGTACTCCTTAAATCCATGGTAAGTCTTACCATGCCTGTACACTTTGTCTGTGTAATTCTCTAGAAATAATTAGAAGAGAAGGATCACCAAGCCCTGAGGGTGGACCCCCACTGTGTGCTAAGGGCAGCTCCAAAGCTGCCGTGATACCAGGCACATCAGGCACGCAGACAACAAACCCGTGAAAGGATGCTCAGATGTAGCTCAAACGTGCCCTGTGGAGCTCATCTGACATTGGTCCTCTCAGCACATGTACCGAGGGGGGCTTGGCTCCCTGGACTTTGCCTGGATGGTCACTTGGCTGCTCTAAACCCTGTGGTTTCCTAGTGTAGCAGGGAAAGCCACAGAGCCTCTCTGAGGAAGGCTGGGAGATGGCTGAGCATACAGTGCTCGGTTATTGCAGTCTGGGCGAGTGATGGCAGCAGGACTAGGCCCAAAGACAAGAGTTTGGTGTGGGTGTTTCAGGAGGGGGAGCAGTCATTCTGGGAACAGATAGAACAGCACAGAAAATTATCTGAATAAGTGGGAGATGTGTTTGAGTGCGGTATCTAAAATGCACCTATCCATGCTGAGCCAAGCACAGATTTTTTGGTGCGTAGAGCCTGTATCCCCATATTTTTGTGCAGATATACTCCCCTCCATTTGCCAGAGATCTACACAAAGTAAAACTAAAGTAACAGTCTTGTAATAAGCTCTGAAAAAGTGATCCAGGTTTTCAGTCAAGCCCTTTGGTCCAAACTCAGCTGGTCAATGATTGGCTACAAAAAAAAATACTAATTTTGCTGATATGGGCCAAGGATGTTGATGACTGCAACCCATCCTTCTGTCACAAAAAATATGAGTCTTAAAGGTCAGCCCCCATTGTAAGTGAATGATTGCTCTTCCAGAAAATTGTCATCATTGTCACCATCACCCCTGACCAGATCCAGAACCATCAGGGGCTTCAGCACACATCCAGGAATCCAGGACTGAGGGAGAAACAGGATTTCCTCTTTTCCTTCTTCTTCTTCTTCATCTTTCTTATAAACAGATTTGACTGTTCATAACTGTGGACCAAATGAGCTCTGTGAAGCCCTTCAGAAACACAGGACTTCTGAATATCAAAGTGCTATCTTATAAAATATCTCATAAGTACCCTAGGACAGTTGATCTGACCTTATTAAAAGTGTCGTTCTGTGTGCCTCCATGTACTCAGGATGGCATTTTCCAGGAGACACAGCAGCAGCACCACTTACGGCCCTGCACCTGCAGAAGCCCATAGTAAGTGATTCTGTAGATGCCACAATGCTTTCAACACAAAAAAAGGCTGTGTTAAAGGAGTCGTAATTGCCTTATGTTTCTTAACATCTGTTCAACGAACCAAGCCTTCAACTTTGGTTATTCTTGCTCTGAAGACAGGTATTCTCTGCAAGCAGAACTTTTTTTGTAAGGACACAATGACCAGAAGTGTTTCTACCTCACCTGAGTATGACACTGGTATCATCTATCTGCAGAATCACCTCCAGAAGTGTTAGAAAGGAATGACAGTATGGAGATTGGATGGTTGAATACTCCCTTTAACTACTTACTGAAGTGTGAAAAGGAGTGTAATTATGGTAACACCTCAACAGCTTTCTGCTGATATTGCCAAATCATGGCAAGGCTGTGGTATGTTATGCAAGCTCCTACAGTTCATCGATGCTCAGAAATCTTTATTCACAGCTCATCCACATGGGTAGCACCGGACTGGAGTATCTGTTGGGAGTTTTGTCCTCACACTGCTAAGATGCACTGAAGATAGCTAATGGCTTGACTGCAAGATTAGAAGATTTTTGCACTCTCTATTCTGAGCTGCATATGAGGCAACAAACATATTATATCCTTTGGTTTTATAGGGGTTGGTGTTATCATAGTCTCTTCAGCTGAGCAGCTACTGCAGTTGGTGTCAGCTGCTAGAACTGTGAGTTGCTCCCACGAGTCACATCTTATGGGTAGCTTTTATTGCTTATATTTGCTCTTGCCTTTGTGGATAGGCAGAGCTCAGGAGGTCTGCATCCTGGCTGACTTCTTTCTGCACTGCAAATAATACAGGCTTATGGAAACATTCTTAATCTGTGTAATCAGTACAGAAGATGAATATGAACAGATTTACACATAAAATTTCACTCTCTCCTACTTCTGTACTCTAAGATCTCCTCTTCGAACGGCCTCTTCAGTAATGTATTTTGCCATTTCTGAATGTGTTCCAAGAAAGCAGAAAAGCACCAACACTGCTCAGGGTTAGCTGAGTTTAAAAGCAAAACCCTGGAAAACAGGACTCAGACAATGTAAATTGTGTCTGAAACCAGTTCAGTTTTCTTGAGGCTATTTAACCTAAATCAGTTCACCCATCTCCTCCCCCATTTAGTTCCAATGTTTATTTTGCATAGAAATTAATAGATATGATAAGTGATCAAGTTTTGCAAGACATTTACAAATGAACCAAAGTCCCAAATTTCCATGGCCCAGAGCTGGTATTGTAAGTTCAGCTTTCAGAAAAATGCCTGCAGAGCAGGGTGGCTTGTGGAGCCCGTGTGAAATTCATCAGGCTGAAGTAGCTCTAACGAGAATCAGATAAAAGGCCAGTTAAGAGGTGCTCTGGCTCTGGATAGCTTGTTGCCAACAGCCACTTTTGCCACGGAATAGAAGAAATAAGGTTAGAGGGATGGCCAGAGGGCATGGAGGGAAGGCATCAGGAGAAGAAATTTGGAGATGGATGACAAGGCACAAGGTGGAACAAATCCACTGAGTGATACACTTCCTGCTCCTGTCAAGCAGAAAAGGATAATATCCCAGATGCTTCCCTTCCCATGGGGCTGGGTATCCTGGTTGTCTATTCCTAGCCACCTCCTTCCTTTCTCCCCTTTTCCCTGCCATCAAGAAGCACAAGTTCTGAGTCTGTTGGCTAGGACACAATGCAGCTCCACCCATACCCACTCAGACTTGGGAAGGTGTGAAGGGGGAAAGGGACACTCTCGGATTGGACATCCTGCCCCAGGGCTGCACCAGACTCTTGGGTGCAAACCCAGCACAGCGCGGTTCCTCCCCAGGTCAGAAAACCGTAAGAGATTCAGAGTGGGCCTGCTGGGACTAGAGGGCAGGCCCTGCGCTCTCCTGTCTTACTACAAGGCTCAACTTTACATCAAGTGATTTGTCAGTATTTTCCTGCGAGCATTTGGCTTTTCTCTTGGCTTTGCTTCCCACTGCTGTTAACTGTCCTGACAAATGAAAGTCATTCTGAAACTATGTGGCTTTGTAATTATTATCTTTGGTAAATGTTTTGAAAGCTGAAGAGTTGCTGTTTGCTCCCTCACAAGCTGCAAATGCCTGCCAGAAGTTCAATTTAACTGTCAACACCTCTGCTCATGAACTTAAATATTTTGGATTCTGTCTGTATGGTTACATATATTAGCATGTTCTGCTTTCTGTAGGACAGACAACTGGTTGCTAATAAGAATGTACTCCTGTTTAGTCATGTTTCTTTATTTAAGGCTGCTGTTGAACCAGTCTATCTCTGTGCTAGAATTCATGTCAGAAATAGGTTTTCTGGGTTCACTGTTGGCTAAAGACCTTTAGGGTACCGGTACCTTAAAAAAAATCCAGATCCTGGATAACCTCACAACTGACGTTGCTACCAGCGTTTTGAAGTTGGAATGGTAATGCCTGGAAAAACTTGTGATAGGTCTCTCCCATTTCCAGTCCTTTCGTGCAGATACAAGACTATTTGGTAACTGCAAGGGGAAAAATTTGTGAGAACTGAATTGGGCAAAATGACAACCAGGTGGAGAAACAGATTGAGAGTGGAGGTTTTATAGATGTATTCAGTCTGTAACAAATGAATCAACCTCTGTGTTTCACAGCAGTAGATGGCAAACCCTGTGGTCTCTTCTTTGGAAATCAGCCAGGTTATATGCAGTATTGACAGGAAATTGATACCTTGGGTTCTTTTGAAAATTCTCCCTAAGATTTAGGTCTTCAGATTGATGCTCAACTCCCATTGACTTTAGATGGGGTTAGAAACCTGTGTGGTCTTGAGATTCAGGGCCACAGAAAGATTTCAAAAACTGTTGATGCACCTAGTTGCCTTTAATTTCACATGATAAATTGTATCTTCATCTCTAGGTTCCAGAAAACCAAAGAAACTCAATCCCTCGTCATTCCTATGCATCCTCTGTCCTTATAAGGAGTAGGAATAGGAATTATTTGTGGTGGGATGTACTCAGACCTCACTGGGTTTGGCAGGATTATCAAAGGACGCTGAAAGGATTCAGTACACATTAACCTTTAAAATAAAGTGGGAGCTGGGTATGACCCTTATTGAATATCCCAGAAACTGGCTGTTAACTCTTTATTAAGCTCCTCTTCATTAAGTACCCTGTACATTCCCAAATGACTATTCTTTTACCCTGGCTAGACAATGGTCCAGCCATATCCTATTTTCCATGGGAAGAAGTAGGATTTTCTTGTTAATAGAAGAATAGAGAGAATATGCCCTAAATTCCTCTCATGCTGAAGAATGATTGGGTATGACCACAGTTCCTTTTGGGGGAACAGGCAAAGTCCCTCTTCCAGATTTTCTGAGTTTTAAGGGTCCTCTTTCTACCCTTGTCCATAAGGAAGTGGCCTGAATTTCAGGGTTGCAATTACACTCCTCTGAAAGTCATTTCTACTGAGTCTAGGTCTCTGCCTTTGGTATCTGGGGAAGAATTCAGTTAAAAAGTAGAATATTCATTGTTCAAGATGTTTCTGTGGATGACATCAGCAAATTCCTTAATAAATGCCACAGAAAATAAATTACAAAATCTCTGGAAAGATGAGCCATTAATTAGGCCATTTGTCTCATATGTCACCACCTAATCTATTATATTACATCCCTCTACATTTTCCAACAAAAATAAAACTGTTTTCATATTAATTTTGGTCTTTGTCATAGAAGGAATTGGGTTTGCATTTTTTGCTGGGATTTTGTGTGTGTGTCAGAAACAAATATATTAATGAGACCTTGAGAGCAAAAAACTCCTTACTTAACATGGAAGAGAAAAAATCTCCAAAGCAGAACAGAGCACACTGAAGCATAAATAGGACAGACTGGATGACAATAAGTACAAGCAGCTGGCCAGCACAGATTCACAGACGGAGTGGAGCTATATGGTGATAAGGGATTCATTTAGCTTTTAAAAGTGCCCAGTGTGCCAAAACAGCCCAAATGATAGGGTTTCCCTAATCACTATGGATAAATTTCATGCCATGCCCAAGGGTCTCATTGCATTAGCACCTTTAACTCACCTAGATTGGATTGGCGTCCTGTGAAAGCTCAGAGTGCTCAGGCTTCTGACACTGCCTTTGTGCACCCCTCTTTATCACTGAAGATTTCATCTTGCAGCCGCTCACGTGCAGGGTTGTAAAAGTAAAGTGAGACCTAAAGTCTTCAGCAAGGTACTTAAAGTGTGAATTGTTGGTCAATAGGGAATATAATCCCTCAGTTCAGATGTACAGTTAGGATATGCTTATGAATGTGCCTTGAACTTGATTTCTCAGAAAGCACTTACAACTGAAGCTGAGTTTTAGAAGTGTTGAGAAAAGTCAACATTGCCACCAGGGCAGTCTAAGAAAGTATAGCGGCGCATGGAGCTGATATATATTTATTAAGAATGTAAGCATAAGGATAGCATTGACCACAAGGGAACATTCTGGAGGAATCAGCAAAAACATCTTTTTAAGGAGAAGGCTGTTCCAGAAAGTGGTATAAAGAACAATTTTGCTATGAGAAAGGATGGCAGCAAACGAGCAGAAAGGTTGGGGCAACTGGCAGCTGGAACATTGTTTCTCAGCATCTATGAACACAGGTAGCAAACCAGGTGAGTTGTCTGACAAGTTAATGAAAACTCCATGAAATGATATTTAAAGAGATTTTAAACACCTTGTAGATAGTATTGAAGGAGGAATCAGCTATTGTGAGCAAAAGAGGTAGTTCTGGTGACTAAACCAGGACTGATTGTTTCTATTTTAACTCCCTAAATAGCCCTGGGCACTTTGGTGCTAGTGCTGTGTCAAACCTCAAAATCCCTGAGACACGGAGGACTCCACACAGTTACGTGAAATGGCTGAGCCAGCTAGTGATGGGGCTACCTTAGCAAGCTGTGCCTTGGGGACACTGCCTGCCCTGTGTGCCTGTGCAGCCGCCTCGTGCCTCACCACACCTAGGTGCAGTCCTTGTCACCAGCATTGCTCCTCTTTGCAGGGGCGAGGATGGGGAGAACTGTCCTCACATCATTAAGATTTTAGTCTGTCGTTTGCAGCTTGTATTCCAAATTTTCAGACAAGAGAGATGAAAAATTACAGCAAAATCTTTTTGTAGCACTGGTGCTTTACAGCCAGGTGCCTCTGTACACGGCTTCCTCTGTGTTGCATGGCCAAGAGAGATGTGCTGCAATGGGATATATCAGAAACAGAGGGATGGTGTTTCCCTGGTCCAGTTCTCGGCTGATACCTCGATTGTGCAAGGATCTTCTCAAGACCAAAAATAATAGAGATTTATACTTCAACAACAACACTCACACCCTTTGCAATTTTACCTGTTGTGAGTGCTCATGTGCATATTTTGGGCTGATTTTTTCTGTTAAATGAGCAAAAGATAGTGGGGAATCCTTCAGCTTTGGAAAGTTCTTCATCAATTGCCTTGGGACGGTGATGCACATACACACACACATCCTGCCTCAGAAGATGCTTAAGGGTTGCCTGCAAGACTCGCCTGTGCAGCTAACCTCTTGTTTAGCACTATAACCCTTTCTGAGAGATTTTGTGCTTGCACAGTTCTCTCATACACCCATCTGAAAGGCACAGAGCAGTGCCAAAATGAGTGTCATACTTGCTGGCAAGGACAGCTGTGGAAGATCCCTTCCTCATTTCATGCTGCCACGATGGGCCTTTGTTTTTCACACACACATGCACAACTCTGACTTCTGCTTGACTCTCGAGGGAAGGGAGGTGCTGAAATGCCTTGTTCCAGATGCACACTTTTGTACAGTGTATTTAGCAATGCTCATTCATCAACAGAACCTGTCCTGTCACCTTCCAAGCAGCATGAGAGAGAGGAATGTGTCAATAAGTCAAAGTCTTCAGCGCTGTGCAAAGAGTTTCCCCTGCACCTCCCTGAACTTGCAGGCTAGGTAAAGTGGCCAGAATCAATACAATGTGTATTAAAGGAGGCATGGATATGGCTTCTGGAGAGAATTCCCTTATCATGTGACCCAAGGAAGTACCATCAGCCCCTGGACCCACTTTCCATCAGAAAGCCAAATCATTCTTTCCTGTTCCCCTCCTGAGCCCTGAGGATTACACCTTGTTTCTTTCATAGGTCTGTTAACATAGCAGGACACAGTGGCTGATCTGGAAGCACCCACCTACCTTGAAACCCTGCAGAGACATGTTCAGATCTACCCTGTTTTTTGGTGGTAGCCTCACTGCTGCACTGGGAATGGCCTCAAGCTTGAGTGCTCTCAGACAGGAAGGTTTCTGAAGGCAGGGAGCTGTCCATCTCCATCTCTTCCCTCCTACCGTCTTAAAACAAGAAAAAACATATGTTTCAGAGTCTCTTTAGGATTTCTTTCAATCTCTTGCCTTGTCACAGGAGACAAACTTTCACAAAAAGTGTGGGCACATGACATCAGATGTCCAACAGGTGACTAGATTGCCCTGTAAACCAAGCTTAATATCAGTTCCCAAATGCAATTTAACAACCTTACCTCACAATCCCAAATTCTAAATTTTTCTTGATGGTCTTGGTGTTTCCTTCCACCTCAACAATGTGACAACACAGGTATTGCCTTAAGGAGGTGCAGTAACAAATACTCAGCTTAGGCAGTGACAGGGCCACATCTGAACTCAAACAAACCCTCAGTACCTTGAGGCCTCGTGCCAGCCTCCACACCAACCCCTTATTTGAACAAAATTTCCTGAATGTTGATATCTCTATCCAACCTCAGTAACATGATGTGATTGAGATGGGGTGCAGTGTCAGTAAATGGATGGGGATCAATATATTGCACTATTTCTGCAACCCGCAGACCCCAGGACAATTGCTCTACCTGAACACTCAGTAGCCACATAACTGCACATAGCTGGGCCTCTCTGAAGCATTTTCACTGCTGGGGAATTACTTCTTATTGTGTGCAGAAGCACAGTTCCCAAATAAAGTTTTTCAGCGTATGAATTCACAGGAACTGTCTTGTTTCCAAATAACTCACAATTATTCTTCAAAGTATTCATTCAGAATTCAGATTCAAGTGCAATAATTAAATGAATGGAACTCCCAAACTCAAGGATAGCAGAGAAATTCATAGTCTTTGGAGCTTTTGGCAGTAAGGCAAGCATGAAATAGCATGAATTATAACATTGTCTGAATGCTCCAGTTCCTGTCTCAGGTAACCATTTGCCTTCAGAGGAGGAGGAGGAAGAAGTGCTGTGCTGTTGAATTGTTTAACAGTAGCTGTAACCGCTGTCTCGACCCACACCCTGGTGCAGTCTCCTCACTTTCTGGCCCCTGCTGATGATGATACCACAGCAGCTTGTCTCTTAAGTACATTGATTCTTCATTCTGGCTATGTTCTCAGGTACTAATGCATTTAGAGAGACCTCTAAACCATCCCAAGCTGAAACTGTGATCCAGTCCAAAAGGTTAATGCATTGCTTTTACATAGTGGTGTGAATAAGTTGAACTTGTATGCTATCACTCATTGTTTAAACACTGTAGCACCTCACAAATGCCCAATGTCTTTCAGATAGGAACTTCAAAGCATTTTTTCCATCACCAATTTAATCCCACAGTGCACCAGCCAAGTCAGCTGGCAGATACAGCTTGCCTCTTTTCAGGTAGGTAAACTGAGGCAGGGAAAACTCAAACACATATGTCCAATCTGACTTATTTTCAAAAACACCAGCTCCTTACAGCTGCCATTTCTTTAGGATTCCTACATATTTCTGAACTTCAGACAACATTTCTTGAAATAAATAATGAAGTGAATAATGAAGTGAACAAAACATAAATAATGATGACAGATTATGAATGTATTTTCCTGTCCTTTTTGTGATCCTTTAGACCTCATAACTTGTTTTATACATCCAAGGAAGATGAATGGAAGGCCAGGGGCTTGGGGGTCACTTTGCCAGAAGGAATGGTTTGTGTTCCTGAACAAAGACACCTAATTTTTATGAAAGCTGAAAAGAGGAAGAAAATTCCATACTACTGGTATTATATATTCCCTTGTTTATACATACTGGCCTGTGTCCAAAGCAGAGCGTGTGGAAACCATATGACTGCTATTGAATATGTGCCTAAATCAAATTTGCAGTGTTTTTCCTCTGCTTGCCAAGCACAAGCCTCCAGTGGGGTTAGATACCATATGTTAGGTAGAAAAGAGGTTGCAGTTTTACTGCCTACCTTTCCAGGTACAGGACAATCTTGCCAAACTAAGTGACATCCAACTGTATAGAAACTCCATAAATGTCTGGTTTAGTCTGGGTCCCAAAACCCACCCTAATTTCTCCAAAATGGTTGACCAAAGCAGACACCTACTCCTTGAAAAGCAGTGTCTTTAAGCAGAGAGGACAATGAAGAAGGTAAGGATTTGGCTCTTTCCTCCATCTGAACTTGGGGAAAACACATTTGCAGGAGAGATTGTAGAGAAGTCATCAGGAAGCAATGTGCACTGTGCACCACTGTATTCTTTGCAGCAACACTAAAAATTTCAAAATGTGTTTTTGCTCCTTGTTGGCACAAACCCAAATCTTTTGGAGCAGAGTCTGTGCTGTAGATTAAATATATGTTTTGCTGCTCATAACTCCAGGCACAAATGGAAGAGCCTGGTTCAGCTGCCAGTTTCAAAGAGAAGGGGCTCAAATATTTTCCACTTTTGGCCAGGAGCTAAAATGGAAGACTAGCCACTGGCCAGCTGTCATTTTGTTTAGAAATACGGAGTCTTCTAACATAAATGCTAAGAGTGGCCACAGTGAATCAAAGCAAAGTTCCATCCAGCACAGCAACCTCTCTCTAAGAGACAGCAAACTCACATAACTACTTTGCAATAGCTTGCTACTCAAGGACTTCCAGATCCAAGGTAATTTTATTCAGTGGGTCTTGATCGATGGCTTTCTCTTCTTCTAATTTTCCCTATGTCTCCCTGAATCAAGGTCACCTTTCACCATTCACAGCATCCTACAGCAGAGCATTCCTGTGTTTTCCAGACATGTTGTGTAAAGGAATACTTTCTTCTGTTTGTTTTGAATCTTCCCCTTTTTTTCTCATAAAATATTACGCCATATACTTGGCCACCTGGTCACCATTCTCCAAACCTTTTCCAGTTTTGCTATACTCTCTTAGAGGTGAGGGGCTCAGAACATAAAAGACAATACACATGGCAAGGGTATGTTGTAGATTTGAGCCATTACATTAAATGGGTCATTTTTTCTCCAAATACATTTGCATTTATTTACATTGAATCTCATCTGCCATCTCAGTGCAGAATTACTTTATCTTTAGTACATTATAGAGTATGGCATTAGTCAGTTTATGGAGGTTCACATCAAAGAATGTCCTGAGCAAGAAAACACAGCCTACCTACCACACAAAGTACACTTTAAAAAAACACCTGTATGAGAGGACTCACGTTTCTGGAAATGCAGGATTTCTAGATCAAAAATTTAGTAAAAGGATGAAAGCAGGAATGCATCCTGTATAGTGAGCTAGGCATGAAGTATAATAATATAAGAATGTGAAGATTTTTTTTATATTCTCTTTGGGAGGAAAAGTTTCAAAAGCCCATCTAAAATACTGCATGACCATTGGGTTGTATTATAATGTCTACCAAGTACTTTTAGCACTTAGTTACCTAACAGAGATGATAACTGGCATCCACACATAAATTTGGAAGCAACAATAAGTTGTGGGGCACACAACAAACAGAAGCCAGGGTCACCTGGGTCTCTAACATGGAGCACTTGACATTGGCATTACACAGCTCAGCTGGCATTATCTCTGTGTCCTACTTCATTGAAGACACTCAGAAGTGGATATCCAAACACAACAGCTCTGCTCCAATCTTCATTAAAATAATTTATTTACCATATTTACTATTTACAATCTAAAACTGTTCAAAAACTGATTTTACTGTTGAGCTAGAGTTACCTGATCATCTAGATAACAAATCCTAGGCCCCATTTCTTTTTGCCAAGGCTCTGTGGTCTCCATGCTTAACTTCAATCCTCTTGAAACTCAAATGCTCAGTCCAGTCTTCTGAGATTTATGTACTAATGATCTGTGCAAGAGTTTGAAGAATCAAAATATTTCACAAAGCCACAGTGTCTCCAACCCAGAGCTGCCCATTGAGCTGCCGGATATAGAACAATTTTCCCTGGTTGATCATGGTAACCACATGCACCTTTACAGGGTTCCCAAAGATGTTGCCTGATGTCCAGTCACTGCTGTCATTTCCTACCACCATGACTGCGTTGCCTGGTACTCTCCATTGCAACTCAGAGAAAAGAATACAAAGAGACACCAGCCTGAAGCAACTAATCCAAACAGTGAGAGCAGCTGAACTGCTGGGGAAAGGGTTTCAGTACTGACAGAGAACAGCAATTCCCAAGCACTTTCGTTCAAAACAAATAGGAAGCCAAGCAGACAGACAAATGGAAAATGCAGATGTCAGAGTTCAATGGAAAAAAAGAAGGGAAAATGTTCAGCTTATAATAATCATGGGTACAGTGGAGCATTACAAAAGGACTCACGTTACATTCCAGCACCATGATTATCCCATGGTAATGGAGACCTGCCCTAGGATTGGTCTTCTGAAGAAGCAGCAGTATCTGCTGTATAATTTTACTGGTTCTGAAGGTGCTCTAGATGCATTCACTGTAGAAGAAATATATTGACTGAAGTATTGCAGCCCTTCTACTAGATGCCCTTACAGCCACTTACAGGCTAAAGGATCAAGTTGCTTCTGGATGGATGGGAAACCCTCTGAAATCCATTCCAAGAAGCACTGCTAAATAACAGCAGTCCACTGACTGTAGCTATCCTCACATAGAGGATATTTCTATTAAAAGTATAAAGCAGAGTCAATGAAGCCTTGGGAAAAATGTGTGCAGTGATTGATTATATTAAGTGAAACAAATTGAATGCCAGTGTGAGAAGCTGGGTAACGCATGAGAACAGAGAAGCTTTCTCACTGGACTTGGGCATAACTGGCACTTTGCTGGTGAGCAAGGAACTGTAAAGCACAGACCTGATTGCTGCATGAAGGAGCATGGCCAAGCAAAGACAGTTGTCAGGTTTTTCTTTACCTCAGCTCTCTGTTTGACTCATTGATCTACCTGAACACCTACAAGAAGACATCAGATCAGGTGGGAAGAAAGTCCAGACCTGCAATGTTGCAATATAAAATTTCATCCTCCCAATAACTTAGACAAGGCGGGCAGAAGAAGACGAAATCTGCTTCACTTGATGTTACAGCCTAGTAACTAGACAGAAAAACATGGCAGTCAAATGAGCAGCCCCTGAATGACTGGAGAAAAGTTCTTGAAGCAGCCCCACAATAAAGCAGGTTTGATAGTCTTCAAATTCTTTTCTAAAGCAATCACAAAAGGCAGCAGTCTAAGCTTCACTAGGAAAGAGTGATACAAGAAGCACAAACACACGACCATGGAGACAGAACACTTCAGATAACTCCAAGAAGTAAAGAAGTACATGGCTGGTTGAAATGAGTATAGAAGCCAAGGCCTTGGGTAGAAAAGTCAGGAGAAACAAGGAGATTGTGAAACAAATCAAACCAACATGATGTAGGCCAAGAAAAGGAATTCAGTGATGAAATGGAAGGCTCACAATGTCAGATGTACATAAGCAACAGGAGGCAAGCTCATGGAACGGGGTTGACAGAAGAAGTGTCAACCATTTAATCTCTGATGGGTAGCTGGTAGAAGAACTTCTTGTGAGGGTACAGACTCTCGAGTGACACTGAGCAGTACAGTTCACATTTGACATGTGTCTCATGCTCTTGTGCTGTCACACCGGTGTCACACCCATCTGCAGTGCAGTGATCCTTCCCCATGGACTTACGGGGTGAAGCCAGGCAGTTGGTCTGGTATTTGACAGGCCTTCCAGTTGTGCCTGCTGCTGGGGACTCTGGGACCATGGCATGTGGGGGTCACGTTGCAGGTCTGTGACTGGAACTGTCTTCCCAGAGGTTTCAGAGAAATCCCACTGAAATATTCATCCTTTGGCAGCAACCTCCATCTCTTCTTTTTACTGCCCACTAAGTAGTACATTTTTCCACTGGACACGAGCTCCCAGAATCTCTCATGGGAGCAGTATATTTGTGCTCTAGCCAATCTCAGGGTCTTTGTTTTGGTACCAATATCCATTTTCACACAAAATGCATGGATAGACAAAGGCAACAGAAAATTAGCTACTAATTTTTGTAGCAATTTCCAAGCATTTTTTTTCTTTGGATTTAAGGCAGGTTGGGTTAAGACTCCTTAAATGCTATAAACATTAATTTTAAAAGACAGTCTTCCTTTGGGCACCATCAGAGCAATGGAAACAACCACAGAAAATACAGAGGAATCAGGTATCACTTGTAAGAAAGTAACTGGGGATGTAGTATTCCATTACACAGGATGCATTTGTACCATTTTAGCTTGCACAGATGGAAATATAGTTCAATGTTTCAACATCATTTGACTTTCACGTGTTAAAATATTGATAAGTGCTGCACAGGATAATGCCCCTATGGTTTCAAGTAGTAATTGGAGCATGATGTTTATTGAAGTGAAATACAGCAAAGCCTTTAACAAGTATTTAAAATTCTGAGAATCGTTCTCAACATTGTCATAGATTATTTCTTTATTTTTCTTCAGCTAATCTTTGTTGATATCTTCCAGTTTGTGGACGTTAAAATAGAATTCATCTTCTGATCACCTCAATGCTTCTGTGTTACAAGAAACTCTTTAGAAAAAAATATTTTTTTTCCTATGTGAAAACTACAATGATGCTGTCATACACAAAATAACAAGCTTCAATAAAGAAAAACAATGCTACATAAAATAGGCACAAATGGACCATAGACTCTCTGTTCTAAATATTTATGGACTTTTACGCTGCAGCAAGAACATCTGAAAGCCATAAAACACATGATTATCCAAATTGCTCAACGAGGTCTAACTTGTATCATGTCAAAGCTTCAGTTCTAAAATGCACAGTATTTCCTACACCACTTATGATTGCTAAGACCAAATTAGTCCAGCCAGAAGTCAGCAGAGGCCAGAAGAGATGTCACTTCAATATATTTGAAGGGAAGATGAGCCATGAAGCATTTCCTGAAAGTGCATATCACAGGGATAAGACCGTCATTCATTCAGAATTCCTCTATCCAGTCTGCAGCCTCAGATTTAGCACAGAGATGCTTTGGTCCCCTATGAAAGCAAGGCTTCATTTTATACTTCCCATTGGCAGAAGCATGAAAAAAATCAAAGAGGAAGGTGGTTCACCAGGTATAGTTCAGTTGAACAGACTGGAAAGGGTTTGATGTTCTCTGAATGTAATTTGGAGGAAAAGAAAAGTTTTCAAGTACTTGTGCAACCATTAATTGGGGTACAGAAGTCTGCAAGGAATTTAGGGTCTTGACACTCAAACAAATAATCCTTAGGATGCACTCATTAACCACATCATCTCATGTGTACACTGAGTAGGCCAGATCTACATGGGAAGCTAGAGTAATTCCCAAATGAATATTCAGTACCAGGAGCAGTGTTTGCAATTCATGTGTAAAGGTACACAGCAAATGTTCTCCTCTCACTTATACTGCCAGTATTTTTGAAGACCAAACAGCATTTATTGTTGGACTGTAAACAGAATATTGTTTTCTTCTTCCTAAAACAAAATTTTAAAAATAAATCCTATTTATCCTATTGTGCTTTGTCTGACTATAAGAATATCAGTTTACATGGAGTATTGCTTAAGGCATTCAAAGCTCAATAGCTGTCCTCTGAATACTATTTAAATTAAATGTAAGTTCCCTTGTTTTCTAATACATAAACATATTTTAGCACATAAATCATAATAATAAGAGTTATCGGTTTCAGTGTAAATTATTCTTTTGCAGAGCAATCCGTCTCCTGTCCTTCTAGTCACTTTATTATCTGATAATTAGAACTGGTTATAAAAGTTCTAAGTTGTCAATTTCAATACTGGTTGATGAAAATTCTGTGAATTTTCTTTGCAGAGAATACTGGAACATGTAATTTCTACGTTGTTGAAGTGCTTCCCTTTGGTTTTGTAATTTCTATTAAGACATAGAAAAGTTGATATTATTAAGTCAAAAGAAATCCATACTAGCATGGAGTGTTTGCAAGCTTACTGAAACAGAAGATTCTGGTAGTTCATATAGATATTAACGTATATCTAAAATTTCAAAATTTTGCCTCTTTGTTGTCTTAAAAAAAAAGTTTGAAATGTGTAACCTTTGCATGGAATAAATTCTCTCAGTTTTGAAATCTGCTGGAAGTGTTGAACAATAGGCATCTATTGACTTCAAGCTACCACTTACAAGTGGTACAAGAAGTACTACAAACCATCTCAGAAAGAAAGAATTGTATTACTATGAATTAATGATGCAGCAAGATGTTCAGGCTACTCATTATGTTTCACAGTGTCATATGTTGAACGCTATTTAAAACAACAATAACATAATTTTTCCACTGGGCTTTGCAGAATCCTTCTTGATGTCTTCCTTTATACAAGACTCTGGGTCATTCCCTTGAATAAAATTAATCTCTGGTTTAATAAAAACTAGCCAACAGCCTCAACACAAAGACCATTGCCATGATCCCAGAATGATTTGGAATGTGCAAAATGACACAAATCTTTCTCCTGCACCACAAATCAAGCTGAGAATGTGCCTCAGCTGTGTCCTCAGTATGCTTGCATCTCAGTCACAGAGGACCCATATGATCATATGTTATACTGCCCAAAAAATAATTTTCTCGTGTGCAGAGAGGCATTTAACCAGAGGTATCGTGTAACATCTTCTATGGCCATCTGTTCAACCTCAGGAGCACAGGTATTTTAGAGCAGCACACAGGTTAAATGTGCACAGCCAGGATGTGCCTCAATGCAGCCCTGTATTGTAGTGATAGGTGCATTGGGCAAGTGGAAGAGAAAATGGCTATCAGATTAAAAAATGGGTGAGCATGGACCATAAGCTGTCATGTGGATGTCACATTGGCACAGCAGAAGTTACAATGAATATGTCCTGCTGAAAAAAAGCTAAATGCTTTTAAAGATAATGTTCTGTTTGATGATGTTCATATATGCTGAGGCAGAATCTCTGTGAACAGGCAAACTCAGACTGATAGCAGTAAAAGAAAAGCGGGTAGCTGGTAACTTCCCAGGATGGCTAGCTAGTCACTCAGGAGCCGAAAGCTGTCACATCTGCATTCTACAGGTGTGACAGTCACCATATTTCTTAACCAGAAACAAGCCACCATTAATGATGGAGTGACCCTCAGAGGTCTCATGGAGATAGATGTGATACTCTGCCATTGTGTGAATGCCTCATTCTGCTCATCAATACCTCAGGTACCTCATACCAGACTACTCCTCTGCTCAGATCTCATGGAAAATATCAAAATGGGCAGCGTATGTAGAGGGGTGAGAGGGGATCACCAAGGCATGCCTGTTTCATGACACATTATAAATGTCTTTGGTCTTACTTTAAAAATCTACAGTCTCAAAATACATATTATAATTCTTTGCATATCCTTAAAAAATCCTGTATGCTTTGTTTGATACTGAAGTCAAGGTCAGATGGGAATCTGTGGTTTGCGCTTTATTAACTGATTAGCTATATGAAGGAAAGTATGGTGTGTCCTGAGTCTGTTTCCATGTGTTCAGATCATGCTATTTAGCTGGGTTTTCAGAATGAGGCACAAACACCTTAAAATCTCTGCATTGCATCACTTGCATTGTCGGTGTTGTCCTGCCAGCTGCAGTTTTAAACTCTGCATCCTTAACCTCAGCTGGGTGAAGATCCCTGCTACCAAAGGTCAGGTGTCCCAGAAGCTGTGACATAGAGCCTGGGGATGGTTAAAATAGTCAGGCAGACTTATGAATCAAGAAATGCAACTCAGAAAGACTACCTCAGAAACCTATCTCCTGAAAATTAAATCTGAGGCATTTAAGGAATTAGGGCTTAGATAAGTCACTGCCCTAGAGGGATGTGGCCCATCCTGTCAGAACTCCTTTCCTTAAGCTGGATTTCTGTCACATGGAACTAGAAAGGTTTTCTATGGTTAACTGTGGCTATACCCTGCCTTGTTTGGAGGAAAAATCAATACCGAAGTTTCTCACATTACAAGGGGCCACGGAGGCAGCAATACTTTTAAGATGGTAGATCACTGACCCTTGAGTGGGGCCCTGCAGGTGGGCACTGGAAAGGGATGTTTGACCCAAGGTAACTGATGGATCCAAGGCCTAAAACTTCTGGTTGCCCTCAGAATGCCTCAAAGCTTCTTGAGGCCCTCAGAAAATTCCTATACACTGTGTCTCTGAAGTGTGGACATTGTGAAGGCTTTACTGGAGGGATCACAGGAACCTGGAAGACTTAGCTCAAGCCTCCGTAGCTAAGTGGCGGCAAGCCCTCAGTGGATCTGGCCCAGACAATCTACAGGTAAAAATGGAACTTATTGCTCTATAAATTTCTCCTAACCACACATTCCTCCAAGAAGATTTTAATGCGTATGGTATGATTTTCATGGGATAAAATATTAGATGGTGTCATTATTTCAAATCAGCAGTCGTTTGGAAATAGGCAATAACATGAGGTGATACTTCAGGAAAACATTCTGCTGCTATGAAAAAGTACTTCCTAAAGAGAGTGTTTGTAAAATTCAGACAAAGCCAAACTGACATTATTTATATAGTGTGACACACCTCTTCTGCCAAGGTTTGGGGGTGGAGTTCACATAGGTACTGAAGAGGGAAAGGGGAGTAGGAGAAGCTTTGGGACTGGCTGCCTTTAAATCTGACACTAGTATAATGATATAGGATATCTAAACTTTTTTTTTTCTGCAAAATGAATGGTTGTTCTTCAAAAAATATATTTTAAAACTCCTAGCACCAAAAATATGAAATAACTGCCTTATTGGTATAAAATCAGCTTACCCCTAGAGCTGCAAAGATACATGCCCGTGCTTAGTTCCAAGTAGAGAATACAGGTCCAGTAACTAAAAGCATCGTTTTTCTCTATGCTTAAAATTAACGGCGTGGTGACCTCCCAGTGCCACTGGCGACATTAGCGCGCCTTTTCCCGTTAGGTGCATGTCCCACTGTTCCCCATAGACTTTTTCTCTCCTCGGCTGTGAAAACAAGGAAGTTTGAGAGATGAAGGGCTGTCTCAGAGCCGTGGGACCAGTAGATGGCAGCAAGAATCCGCAGAAAAGGCTTTCCTCGCCCAGCCGGGCAACCTGGAAAGCAGCGCAACTTTAAACGGATTCAGTATTTGTCTTCCATATTTGGAGAGTGAAAAGTATATGTGACAATTAGAGGGTAATGCAATATTACAGTGCAAATAGGAGAGTGAAATGACTGTGTAACCACTGAATAGCTCCCTGATTTAATTTGTTTGTACTGACTTCACTTCTCTGCAATTGCAAGTTCACCTCTGAGGGACTTGGAAAGAGGGGTGGAGATCTGACTACTGCTAGTCACCGGTCCTCCTTTTCTGTTACATTTTCTGTGCAGGGTAAAGGTGATTTACACTGCTTTTGGCCTGAAAAGTCACAGAAATCTGCAAATGAAAAAAATATATCCCTATACACTCAGCCATCATGATTTTTTTTTTTCTTCATGGGGAATTCTACTCTCTGGTACAGATCCTTCTGAAAAAAAAAAAAAGAAAAAAGAAAAAAAAAAGAGGCAGTTAAAGCATGAACACAAGTCTCAAATATGCATATACACAAGTATGATTTTGGGGGTTTTTTTTAACGGAACCTAGGGTCTGGGTTGACTCATCATGTATTGTAGTAATTACAAAGATGGAATGCAACAGCTCCAGAAAACTCCCAAGGAGCAGACATAAAATCTAGGCATCCAGGAGGCAGCTGGGCTTCTTAATTATTGGCAAATATATTTATATATAAATATTTTGCCAAGCGTGATTTGGGTTAAGAGTTCCTGTGAAGTGACCTTTTGCTTTCCTTTGTTTTGTGTCTGTACACATGTCCTAGATAGATACAGGGGGAGAGAGACACAGACGCACAGACAGAGATAAATGAGCGGATTTCACACAGCCCTCCAAAATCCCAAACGATGCCTAAATTAAACGAAGAGGGACATGAAGCGAGGCATAAGTGCAAGCACAGATTTCAGAACTGTGAAAATATGTCAGCAGAGCATCATTTTTTGGTTCAGGCTGATAATCACTCCCTGCTCTCATTATAAGATCAGAAGGGCCATCTGTCCTCTCTGGATAATTTGGAGCTCAGATACAGTGAGCACCCTTGTTAGAAAATGACCCTCCTACTCTCTGTAATCACAAACACTTGCAGCCCTGGATCCACACGAAGCTGGGGAGGAACAGACTGGTTCCAGATCCGTATTGATTACGTATAGATTTGCGGTTTATTTGGTGCAGTATTTGAGTGAAAAGGTTTTTATTTTGGAAGGGTGGTGGGGCTTGTTTCCTGCCTCAGTTTTTCAACCTGTCACCTTCACTTCTTCGGACTTCCTTCTCCTTTCTCGAGATGTAACACTAGGAGGTTGCATGAGACAGAGGAGTCTCCTGATTTTGTAATGAGACAAGTAAGCATCAGTCTGAACAATACACCTCGGGAGGCTGCTTCCTAACACACGATCCCTGTTTGTAGGGAGCTGTTTCCCCCCTGATACACGGTTATTCTCGAGTGACTGACTCACTCATTCGCAGCTGCAGCAGAGAGGTGTAGAATTCAAGGATTCTTCAACGTTTGCTCTGGACCTGCAGACACAAACAAGTCTTAGTGACTTCACTGACATAGGACAAAGTCATTAGCCGAAGGGAAAAACCTTGGCCAGGGAACATAAGCTGCCTTCCTCTTCTGACCCAGTTTCAGTGACAAAGTCCCACATCCCCCCCTCCCATGTTTCCAGTCAAGGAGACAACTTGATCATCAGAAGGGCAGGACCGGAGTGAAAGAACCCCTTTTCGGAGAAGGGTTGTAGGAATTCATCCGGAATGAAATCATCCCATCATTCTCGTGGGGACCGGTGTATATCGTATCGCTAATAGCAGAACAAAGATGACAAACAAGAGGGACAGTTTCAGGACATCAGGACGCGGGGAAGTCGCAGGTGGGAGGAATCCGATTTTAGCGCTAAGAGCTTCGTTGTCTCTAACGCCCCGCTGTAAGAGACTTGGGGTTTCAAGAAGTAGTTTATTATTATTCTGACGGTAGCGGTTTCTCCTCATTTGTAAGACAATGATGTTTAATATTCACCGAGGAGTAGTGAGGTGGCATTTGAACACCCCCGCCCTCCAGCCCCGTGCCGGGGGCAGGGTTCCCGTTGCACAGAGCTGTGGCTGGCAGGCTGCGCAGAGCCCGCAGGGACCGCTCCCGGCAGGGTCGCCGGGTCGGGCTGGGCCGGGCCGGGCCGGGGTGACCGAGACTCGGCGGCAACCGTGGAATTGCTCCGGCCGGGCCCGAGTCGGGCATCTTCCCAAGCGGCTGCAAAGCCATCCCATCCGCTGAGGCGGACAGGTACTGAACGACATTTGCAAACTCAGCCGAGTTCAGAGCACGGTGTTTGCGCAGCCGGCGGGGACGGGCGCTGCCCCACCGGCGCCCCCGTACCCGGCTTTCCTAGGGAGGAGGGGCCAAGCACCCCCGGACTGGGGCGGGAAGAGGCTAGGCACACTCGGGGCAACATTCAGCAGGCATCCTAAGATCGCTGGTTTTTGCGATTGGCATCCATAAAACATGTGTGCTAAAAGTCAGAACAAAGCCGAGCCCAGGTAACTTCGCTGTAGGTGCTGGCTGGCCTTAAGGACTGGCACACTTTTGGGTAATTAAAATAATATCTTCGTTGACTTCAGACAGGTCTCTTTGTCCAGCAAATCATTTCAAGTGCGATCTCGCTGGCTGGGGAAAGGGGGAGAGTTGTGTTTGGTTTGGTTTTTTTAAGGACTCTGGATCTACCCAATCTTTAGCCTCCCTCTCTCTCTTTCCATAATTTTCCTCACTAAGAAAGGTTGTACGTGTTTGTATAAAACTCGAGTACCCTGTGGAGAAGGAGAGGAAGAGAAAGGGGGTGCAGGACATAAAAACTCTAACAACAAGTAGCCCCGAATATGCGAGTGATACATGTTATGTTTATTCTCGCCGAATACTTCTACATCTGCTAGGCAAGGCGTCGGGCTCTGTATCTGCTCACTCCTGTGTGCTCCTGTGGAAGAAAACGCAGTGAAATCGCCTTACGTGCTTATATATATGCGCGTGGGGCTATACAGACAGATAGGTAGATAGACTGCACTCACGTAATCTTCCCGTGTCTATCTATCTGGGAGGATTAGTTATCTCGGCATCTATTGAGAATTAACAAGGGCGAGAGATTATGTATCAACGTACAGACAACGGCTATGAATATGAAACCTTACGTACATAGGTAAGACGGATTCAGTCAGCCATTCAGCTGCAAAGCTTCTCTTTAAGGCTGCTCTGTCTTATCCTCTCAAAGCCCTCTGACAGCTTCCTCCGAGTACCTTCACCAGGGAATAAGGAGGAGAAGGCTCGGCACTGCACATCCCTTCTTTTCACATCAGAAAATGACAGACATATGTCACCGCCATGCCTGGACTTTGCTGGAAATGGGCCGCCTCCCCCGACCCCGCCACACACACCTTTTGTTCCAGGCAAAATAAACAATTCTGAGGAGCTGGGAAAGGGTGTTATGCCAGAAGGGGCGAGACGGCGGGAGGACCACGCTCCCCCCACCTCCCCCCGGCCCCGCGGGCGCGGGTGTCTGCGGGAGCCCGGCGGGAAGGGAGCGGGGGTGCTCCAGGGCGGGGTGGGTCCCTGCAGCGGCGGGAGAGGGGTGCGCCCATCCCGGGCAGCGGCGGCGGAGGGCAGGGCAGAGCACAAGGCTGTCGGGCCAGGCCTGCCGCACCTCCAGGTGCGGGGAAGGGGCCGGGGCTCCAGCCGGGAGGCAGCAGAGGCAGATGGGGTTTGAGGAGCGGAAGAAGGGTAGCTGTACGACCGAGGGGGCCGGGGCGCGGGGCCGGGGCCGGGGCAGGGGTCGGGGAGGCGCATGGCGAGGTCTCTCCGCTGCCCA
>WEKY01048613.1:0-25922 GCA_013390045.1 Picathartes gymnocephalus | reverse complement strand
CCCAGGGGGTGCGCGGCCTCCACCCCCTCCCCCTCGGCCCTTCCCCACCCCCGCGCTGAGGCCCGGGGTCCGGGGCCGCGTAAGGCGGGGTCCCCCTGCGCTGGCGATGGCCCTCTTCTCCAGGCCGGGGAACCTGCCGTCCGTTTCCAGTCAATCTTACTTGGTCGCACATGATTTATTGTTTCAGCTGCTAGAATGACATGTAGTTCTGCAGGGCAGGGGAGCAACCCTCCCCTTCTCCCCAAAAACCTCCCCCTAAACAAACCGGGCAAGCCAGTGCTCTCTTGTGGAGGGAGCCCTACGAAGTTGTGTGCGTGTGTGTCGGGCTGCCAACCTGCAGGACTTTTCTGGGGAGAGGAAGGGAAGCAGAGAGAGAAGCGCTTTTATTTCACTGCTTGTTTTGATGGTCGCTCCCAGGAGGCTGCGATTTTCTGCTGCCTAGTTAGTGCCCCTTAATCCTGACTCGGGAGTGACTCAGTCGACGCTTGCAAGCGCTGATTATTTTTTTTTATCGGGGGAGGCAGAGGTTCAGACCGGGCTGGGGTATAGCGGTCGAGGTACCGGCGAAGGGAAAATGCAGCACTGCAGCCGCGGCGAGGGGGAAGAGGAGGGGGGGAGAAAGGGAGACCCAGGGGCAGGTAAAGGAGAACCCAACGCGTTGGTCTTGTTAGGCTTTTTATATTATTAATATAACGATTTAATTGGATTTTTGTCAGTCTTCAGGGGCAAGGGCTGACAAATTTGCACGGATGCTATCTTTAAAAACACGTCTACCTTCCTCCTTCCTGCCTTCCTTCCTTCCCTCCCTCTTTCTTTCTTCTTCTCTTTCTTTAGTCACGATTTCCCAGGATAAATGAATGCGCATTTGATGGGTGTGTGAGATGTGGCCCATCCGGCTCCCGTAACAGAGCCCTGTGGATGCGGTGTGTATGCTGCACCGGCCGTGATAACAAACAACTGGCGAGTGATATTTTTTTAGTTGCTTGGATTGGCCTAAGAAGCCGAGGGGATATTTAATTAGTAGTCCAAAATACTGCTCCAGCTTCCAAGTCAAACTTCCGGGGACCTCTCCCATGTTTTATTTTGCATAAAGACTGAGGCTGGATGAGGGAAACGTGAAATACCAACAAATTTTTAATTACTCCTTTTTAAAAAAGTGAGAAAAGGAGTGCAGCTCGCCTCCGCGGTGAGATGACGTCTTGGGAAGGAGAAAACTTTCCCGAGGAGGTGAGGGAGCTGCAGCCGCCTCCTGGCTGGGCTGGGCTGCCTTCCCCTATCCCTCTGGGTCTGCTGGCAGCTCCCACCAGTCGAAAGTTACCTGCTCTGCAGCAGAAGCAGCCATACAGATGCTTGCTCCTGAATTAAACACAACTCTTAATGATGTAGCATTATCAAGAAGGGACACTTGATTGACTGATCTAGGTATGATATAAGTGCTGGGCGTCTAAATTAAATATTAAGTGAAACACTTAGCTCTAATTAGAAATCGTAACCTAGCGATGAAAACTTGAAGAAACAAATTGCGGGGGGAGGAGGGGACAGACTTTAAACGCTGCAGAGAGGAAAGTAGCAGTGATGTGTACAGAGTCTGACATATTAGCAACAAGCAGCAACTTTGAAATGATTGACGTATCATTAAAGCCATCAGGCTGATTTTAATAATTCTTCAAGAAAAAAAAAAAAGGAAAGAAAAGCAAAAAAAAGTGTGGAACCTCGCAGACAGGTTATTTATTAATCAGCGCATTAAACCCGAGAGAAACACAATTAGAATGGGGGAGAAGGAGAGAAGGCGGGGGAAAATCTGTTGACGACTTTAGCAAATAAACGTCCATAAAACAGCGGCCATCCATCTCGGGGCTTCTCTGGGAGATGGAGAGGTCAGAGCTAGATGCCTTCTCCCCTGAGTGTGCCTTCCCAAGGTAAACAAGCGCACAGTTGTCTCAACTTTCTCCTTCAGCACAAAGTTCCTGGTGCGACGGAAAATTTGAATATTTTATCAGTCTCTTGTAGTGACCCTCATTAGGTGGGCATCCTGCTAAGGCCTTGGCGTTACAAGAAAGCTGCCCAATCAGAGCATTTGCACGCCTTGTTAGAGATGGTTAATGAAGCTTCCCCATGCACTCAAAGAAAGGCCCCCTCGATGTAGATTTACCTTATGTCAACTCGTTACTTCTAATGAATCGCATCAAAATTCTTCCCTGAATGGGGCCGAGGCGCCCGGACCAGGATCCCCTCCCCGGCCGGCGGAGCCCACCCCTGCCACCGCCGGCACTTTAGCGGAGAATCCGAGACTAAGGTGACTAGGCGCAGTTTGGCGGTGGGGAGGGGGAGAAGTGGCCGAGGGAGGGGACGAAGCGGAGAGTGCGGCCGGCGGCGGCGGGGGCACCGCAGCCTGCGGGGGGGGGGACTCACCCCGGCCGCGGCTACCGGCGGGGGCAGCGGCTGCGGAGGCTTCGCTGCTGGCAGGTAGACGTTTGCTCTTCGGCTCTAATTTCCAGGCTCCCCCCACCTCCCCGTCCCTCCGGGCTAGCATTTTAAAATCAATTAGTATTTTCAATTCTTGAGGTGAATTATTCAAACAAATGTTTGGGAGACCCTGAGGGAGAATTTGGCCGTGACAAAAGGTTTGATTAGCTTTATTTCCCCCCAAAAGCAACAAAGGCGTAGGGCTGCGAGAACAATCCGCTACATCAGGGCATGTTCAATTAAATGAAAGTCATTAGCTTCGCCGTGAAAGCACTACCTTTAAAATCAGATGGGGCGGGCGGGAAGGGGGGAGTGGGTGTACTCTGATAATTGTGGCAGGAGGATTTAACACTCCCCCTCCCCCTATACGCACAAAGCCCTCCAAAAAGAAGAAGAAGGGCGGGGGGGGGACCCAAACCCAACACTTCACCCTTTGGAAATTTGTGCTCAGTCTAAACAATAGGAAGCCCATAATGCAGATTATAACACTCACTGACTCGAATCCATTATCTACCCTCCACACTGTCTATATATTGATTTCCATATACTTTCTATCGCTCTCAATGACTGAGCAAAGCTTCAGTTAAAAGCCCGCGACACACAGGAGCGCTGTTTGAACTACATCTCACCAATACAAGCCGGAGCCGGTTGTAAACACGAAATGCTCCCACTTTCCCGGTGTAGCTGTGAACAAGCACACGACCACCCCTCCATCCCCCCAAGGAAGCTGGCGGCCGGTCAGAGCCGGTGCGCTGCCCCAGGGCCCTCTCCCGCAGCGGGGAGCACGCGGATCCCCCCGCGGAGCCATGGCTAGGTGCGCACGCCCGTGTCCGCGGGAGAAATCCTGGGGCCGCTGCCCGGGGCCGCCCCGTCTCGAAAGCGCCGGAGCCGCGTGCGGGGAAGGGCATCTGGGTCCCCTCGGGGCGCAGAGCCGGCACCGCCGGGCGGGCAGAGCCGGGGGGCTCAGCTCCCCGCCCGTGGCCCTCCGCCAGCAGCCCCTCTCCCCAAGACCTGAGCTCTTAATGTGGGATGACGGGGTTTCTTTAACTCTGAGACCCAACAGAGCAGAACTTTCCCAAGGCAGGATCCTCCGGACGGTAAGTTTGATATTTAGATTAAGATCACTTCCTCACGGGCTCCTGTGGTGTGTGTGTGAGCATGTGAATATGAGGAAGACGAGGAGAGGGAGCAAGCTCAGCTCAAAGTGACCATAAAAGAGAGTGAAGAAACCACCAAGAGCACGACCTGATTTTTTTGGGGGGGGAAGTGCTTTTAAAGGGAGATGGGGTGGGAGCGGGAGGCCGTCGAGGCTGAGACGGGGAGCGCAGTCGAGCTGCCCCTGCCTCCTCGCAACCTTCCTCTGCAGGGCATCGCTCCAAGCGGAGGGGAAGAAGGTATCGAGGGGGTTAAAATGCAGAGCGAGAAGGAGAAATTTGGAAGCGAATATGTGTTGGGGGGAGGGAGAGTAAAGCGGTAATTCTGCTGCTATAAAGACCCCAAATAATCCACTCGGAACCTGTACAGATCGGAGAGATCCGGGACAGCGTCTTAAATGGTCACATCTCTCCCCCTTCTTCCCTCCCTCCCTTCCTCCCTTTACTTTAATGAAGATTGTTAATTTGCTTCGAGGCAGTGCGCTGGATTGATAAGTCCTCCCCAGTTAATATGTAAAAGTTTAAATACCAGCAGGTGCAATTCACTCCACTTAAGGCTATAAAAATAATGCCGAAATTCAAGAGCACAAGAAGTCAGCCTTTGTATTGTGATTTATAAAAGGGAAATTGCGCTATACATAGCCAACTATTTACCAAAAAAACCCAACCCCCAAAGCCCTGAAAGTGCTAAACTCTTCTTAATGATGCCGAAGGTGAAGTTGTTTCATATTGGACAAAATGGGAATTATTCTTTGTCATGTAAATCACCCTTCACTTGACCTCAGGTTAGAGGATAATGTTCATTCTTAGTTCACACTAAAACTTATTTAAATTAGAGAGCCTGAAGAATCATTTCACGAAATCCGTGTAATAAAGTGAAGAGGACTTAGGGATCCTCATTCAAAAAAACCCCATGGGTTAGGAAGGTATAGTTTAAAAATTGGTATTTGCCGCAAAACTCGAGGATTAGGAGGTTTTTATTTAATAAAGGTATGCTCCTTGGATTTCCTGACAAATGTGTATATAATTTCGCATAACAAGATTAAAAGAAAGAAAAAGATATGAATCAAAGGAGCTATAGATACACAAAAGACCTCCAAGTAACAATTACTGTAATACATATTTTAAAATAGGAAAAGAAATGAAAAGATATTTAACAATTGGGTAAAACAGAAATGAGGGTTTGATAAAGAAGATGCAGCTTGCGGTGCTATTTCACTCGATAAATATACTTTTGGCGTGGAGTGACAGGATGTGTTATTTTGACACGAAATGAAAGCGTTACTGCAGATACAGAGACACAGATATACAAGAAGACAGCTGTATACACTCATTTATAAATTAGTGGGTGCACGTGGAAGGAAATCTGAGCGTCTCTACTTTCCAAAGCAACACTGAAAAATATCCCATAGGTGAAGCAGTGGGCTGAGGTAGGTTTAATATTGAAGTGCTAGAGAGTATTGGAAATCAAATAAAAATTCGACAAGCACAAACCCATTAGAGGATTTAGTGGTGAGGAGGGAGAGATTTTCCAGGGCTTTTGTTGCTAATGTTTCAATGCTAGGCGCTAACTTTAAGAAAAGTGTCAGTAGAATAACAAATTGAGGGCATGAAAGGCCACGGAGAGAAAGCAAGCAAGGATGCTCTTGACTTCTTAGCAGTTGCTTAGAAAGGATCTCGAGCTTAATATGGGGACTCAATCAGCGGAGAGCACAAAGCTGGGCAGAGGGAATTTGGGCTCAGCACGTGCACTTTGGTCAAGTCGCTCGAGTGAGCACTGGAGGGGGAGCCGCGGGCGCGGAGCCTCCCCGGGCTGCACCCCCAGCCCCCCACGCCTGGCACCGGCGGCCGCGGGCACCGCCTTCCGCACCCCGGCCCGGGGCTGCCGCCGCGGGTGGGGACAGGGGTGGGCACACGCACGCCAGGGGATGTGCGGAACCGGTGCCCCTCTCTCGCCTTTGCTCAGGGCAGGAAAGAGCCGCCCGCCGGGGACAGGCGCGGGGGCCGAGATGGGGGACTGGATAGAGCACAACTTGGCCCTTTACTGGAGCGCCAGCAGTAGGTTTTGTTAAAAGACACTGTTATCAAACTTGGTCTTTCTGAGAGAAACCGCCGATTTTAAAGCCCGTCTGTAAAGATTTTTAACAGCTTAACGAAATATCAGAGATAAGGGGAATCTGGAAGATGCTCCCGGGACATCAGACCTTAACGTGCTCCTTCAGCGGCGGAGGGAGCTCCATTCTGTTCTCTGTACGTATTACACTGCAGAGAGGATTCGATATATACTCTATTTAATCTTGCTCTGTGACAGAGCTGTTTAAGTGTATACCATGCCTACGTTCTTTGTATCAAGACCAAAAGGATGCATTGTTGAAAGAAAACTATTCAAAATCTTTCATCTGATAGAAATGATCCAGCAACTGTGAGGCAGCTACAGCACAATGGTTCTGTCTGCATAATAGGTAACTCATAAAAATACAGCGTGTCATTGCAACAAAAAGTTAAAAGTCTTAAATGTATCCATCTTATATATTGCATGAAGTCAATAATATTCTAACCTCTCCTGCACCCCGCCATTAAATGGTACACGGCACTTTAAAATCGAGGGCATTGTGATTGAAATCCCAGTCTCTAGCAAAGAAAGAGGGGGAGCAAGGTAAGTTAGCAAGGACCATTACGGATGTAATGACCTCAGGGTAAATATTCATTAGGAAGAGGGGATTCCTCTTCTAATACTCAGTCTATTTTCTTTGGAATGCAATATCACGGAGACTAATGTGGTAGCAAGACCCAAGATTTAAAAGCAGATTACTGCCAAGTGTGTTGGGAAGAGTTTGGGAGATCCCTTTTTTTTTTTTTCCCAGACACTATTCTCAAGTGGGACACAAATGCCAAGANAAAGCTTTTTTTTTTTTTTTTTTAATCATCTTTCTAATTTTATTCGGGTAGCTAGAGAAGCTTGCTCCTTGGTTAGCCCCCGGTAGCAGAAAGAAGAGAACATTTAAGCAGCACGGTGAGCAGCCCTGCCTCTCTTTTCCCTTGGTAGGTGCACTTAGACGGCGGCATGAGAGCCTGCACACCCCCCAGGGACAGAGTTTTCCTCCTGAACTACACTTCTCTTACTGAAGAACAGTAGCTCCGACCTCCAAACCAACTGGGACTGGCGCTTTAAAGTAGCTGCGAACAGTGCTCCCGTGTCTCAACATGGTCACGTAGGAGATTTGAGCCTTTTAATTTCCAGACACAAGGAATAACTCCCTCGGAGCCCCGGGGTGGTTTAGGTGATTGTTTGCTGGGTGTTTTGGTCGGAGGTTTTAAATATCTTTTTCTTCCCTAAAAAGATTGAGAGGGTAGCTGGGTACGATTCCCTTGTAGACACACAAACATAATGGGGAGGAAAAAGCCCAGCCGGGGCATATTTGGCTGTAGGGAACCTCCCCGAGCCGCCCTGTTGTCCCCGGCGGGATGGCGGTCGGGGGCTGCGGGCGCTGCCGCCGACCCGGCCCAGCCCGCGCCCGGCCCTGCGCGGCAGCCAACGGGCGCGTCGCCTGGTGTGACCTTCAGGGAGCACATTTCAACTGCTAAACACCGAGAAAAGTGCTTCTCTCGCTCGCAGGCGCCATATTACCGCCGGGAGCCGGGGCTGGGGCGGGGGGAGGGCGGGTGCGCAGTTAGTCTAGTTTTATGCAGTTGTTGATTCAGACTGGACGAGCATTCGATGGCTCCATAAAAAAAAAAAAAAAGAAATAAAAAGTACTTCGGGATTATTCTTTTCTTCTTAGCCCCCCCTGCTATCCCCCCTTTTCCAACTCCCCTCGAGGGGATGCGCTTTGTAACACTGATGCCTGCTTTGGGACCCTACGGAGCATCTTCCTCGCCCGCTGGGAAAGGGGGTGCGCGGAGGGGGGGGACGCCCGAGAGCACAGGGTGTCACGGGGGCCATGCCCAAGGCCCCGACACTCGCCTTGCCGGGGGCCCCAGGCACCCCCGGGCAGCGCCCGAGAGCGCCCAGCTCCTCCCATCCTGCTGCTTGCCGGGGAGGGACTGGGAAAACTCCCTAAGCCCCGCTCGCTCCGCGCACACCCCGTCTGTGCTGGGAAGGCTATGAGGCTCAAAATAAGGAAATACCCCTAACACCCCTTCCCCGCGGTGCTAAATGATTTCCTAAGCTGTGGGTCTGCACTTTGCTGAGCTCTCCGCTCCCCTCGGCTCTCACAGAGACCTGCTCCTTAGTTAACGGCGCTCTTTTGTCTGTTTCCCACCCCCTCCCCCCCCACCTTCTTTTTTTCTTTTTAATTGTGAAAAAAAACTAACCAACCCCACCCAAAACTCGACAACAACAACTTCTGTAGCTGTGCAGAAGTGGAGGAAGCAACACCCCGATCGCGGCAGGGACACAGAGAAGCCGGACAGAGCCGCTCCTCCCCTGGGCCGCAGGGCCCGTGCCGTCCTAAAGGTTCAAGTCCTCTCAGGATTTCGGAACAAAGACAGCCCAACCCAGCTCCGCCACGCACTAATCTCCATTGTAATCCTCGTCTTATAAATTTTTTTTCCCCCTTTCTTCATTTGCCCTGTTTTCCAGCCTGCGGTTCCTGAAGGTCAGATGAAGAGGTCATAACTCTGCATCCCCTATAAATAGATTTTGATATTTAGACAGCTATTGCTACTCGATATTAACTTACAGGATAATGGTGGGAGATACCGTATGCTCTGAACCTGTTATTCACGAGTGAGCAGCATCTGTCGAATACAATTCTCGTCTTTTTGCCCTGTTTGGCTGTAGCACACATCAATAGGGCGAAGCACGTCTTGAGGCTGGGTAGGGACGGGGAGCAGGACGGCTCTGCGGGGGCACAGTTGCAAGTACAGTGTTGAAACTATACAAGGACTTAGAGAGCTGAAGTCAAGGGCCAGGTCGGCACAGCCCCGCTCAGAGCGAGTGCAGGACCAATTCAAGAGCTGCTGGCGGAAAGATTCCGGAGGGTTTTTGACACTTCACATTAAAATATAATGAATGTTGCTGAGGTGGAAGGGTCTTCCCTCCGCACATTCACAGCCAGATTTCCCCTATTTCTCACTTTTAAGATCATGGGTTCCAGGAAGATCTGAATCAGAGGCTCAGAGCTTACCACTAACCCTTTCGCTGTTTACAGAGCTTTCGAGAGAAGACAAGGTCTTCAAATGTGGGCAATACTTTGAAGGGAGCACTAAGAGTTCTCGTTTCCCTTTCACAGGTCGTCCCCCCTTCTGGCTGTTCCCAAATCCTCCTCTGCCTTTCGCGACCTGCGAGGCAGAAAGGCCTTTGCCGTCCTGGGTGCCGTCACTTTTCTTGGCGGTGGGATTAATATAAAATTCACTGCCGGGACTCCGGCTGAGGCTTTAGAGCAAACCCATCCACAGCCAGGTACCCAGCGGGATGCGCCGAGAGGGGACGGACAGCGCTTTGGGAACTGGTGGAACTGGCGGCCAGCGGCTATCCCCACGCGGGGCGGCTCGGGGTGGCCATGCCCCCTCGGGACGGGGAGAGGAGTCCGGCCAGGCTAAAAATACAATTTCTCCCTCGTTGTGCTGGCTCACGTGTGAGTCCTGCTCCTTCTGCAAAACAGATTCCCCTTATCACTGTCGAAACCGCAGCTCTAGAAACTAGTTGCGATCAAGATCTTATGCAGCAGGACGGGAAAGTACGCAAGCGTTTCCAGCTACTTACCTGGGCGTGGGAGGGGAGCGGGGTGGTCGTGAAAGGCGCCGATTGTGTGTGGATTTTGAGGTTAAAAAGAGGTAACCTAGGGAAGGGGAGGGAGGAAAGGCGCTGAGCGGCCCAATTTAATCAATAAAATGTCTGAAAGAGTTGCTGAGATTTGATTCTCCCTTTTGCTCGTTCAACTTGCCCTTTTATGCTCATGTGTAACATCTGGTACTGTGTATGTACAAGTGCATTTTGGGGGTGGCGTGCCCTTTATTTTGATAAAAGGGATAATTGCCAAGGAAGAGACACAAAAGAGGCAGTTTTAAGATGCTGCGACTTCCTAAAGCCTTGCGGGTTTACAACCAGCTCAGCAGCAGTGAAACAAACTTGCTGTCAGAAGTTTACCGACGCTCAGGAAGGAGGAGCGCGTCTCGCTGCCCGGGCGGGGACCCGCGGGCTTTGTTCCGCCGTGAGTGAAGCCGCGGGAGCTGCCACCGGCGCTCCGCTGTCCCCGGCCGGCAGGGACACTGGGTGGAGGGCTGGCGGAGCACTGGCCCGGCTGGGCAGGTGTCCTCTTCCGGGCCTGCCCGAGTCGGCCGCCACCGCCCTTCGCCCGGCGAGAGAGGAGGGAGCCCTTGTGCCCAGAGTCCGACGCAAGAGGCAGACGCGACTTTTCTGGGTGTTTTGATGGCTTTCCAGGGAGGGAAGATGCCGTCTCTTTTTCCCCTCGGCCTCCTCCGCCCATGTCTTCTCCCCGGGAGCTCCCGAGGGCGCCGGGAGGCGCCCGGCGCTGCATGGCCCCGGGCACACAGGGACGGTGCGCGGTGCCGGCGCAGCCCCCTCGAAGCGGCAACCCGAGGGCTGTAGGGGGAAGATCTTTTGCTCCTTCCATCTCGGGGCTCTCTTTGAACTGATGAGCTGCTTAGGGCGAGCTCTTACGGTAGTTGTTCCCGTAAGAAAAATCCGAGTTATTGTGAGGTGCAGTCCCCATACATTTTTAACCATAGTGATTACTAAATTAATAGCAGGCCCTAAGACAGATGTCAAAACGTCTTGAAAATGTTTATCTGTGAATAATTGAGAAGGTGGCAAGACGCATTATCTGATTGTATAATGAAATATGTATGAGGAACAGCTGTTTGCAATAGTCACCTCCCGTTGTTTCATTAGCCTAGAGCCTCCTCTTTAAAGAAGCGCTTCCCTGAAGTTGCCCATTCAGCGTCCGCCGCTTCCACCGGCGCCGACGGCCGAGCGGTGCCCGCCGGAGCCACAGCAGGGAAGGGTAAACCCGGTGTTGTCCCTAGGCCGGTCCACGGGCTCTCCCCGTGGCATTTCTCACTGGTGGGCTGCTCCTAGGGTGGGAGGGGAGAGGTCCGAAGATATCTTGCCGGGCAATCTCAACCTGAAGAGGGTGCCCTGAGAGGAAGGATCCTACATGCTCATCTCGGAAGCGCAGCAAACAGCCATTTATTAAGATTTCATGCTGAGCAACGACAGCATCCTCGATTGCTTAGCGTTGACATAAACTTCCAGACGTCGAGCATATGCTGTTGCACAGCATTGTTTATGTGTGGTACCAGATGTTGCTTTGCATCCTATTGTCTGGAGACAATGTTTAGCTCAGGTTAAAATATCTTTACTTAAACTGCTCAGTTGGCCATTGTGTGAGCATTAGTGAAGTGTCATGGAGAGGTAATGGGAAGTCCGGGGAGGTTAGCTCTCCGAGCGTGGCCAGAAGGTCCCTGGTTCATGGTGGGGTTACGGCCACCACTGTCATCTTTTGTTTCCCTCCTCAGAGAACCCTTGTCCTTCCTCTAAAAGGATGTGCCCCGCTCTCATTCCCTTCGGAGTTTTCTCCACCGTTTCATGAAACGGCCCGATGTTTGTTTTTCTAGCTCCCCTAAATCGCCCGAAAGAGGAAAGGAAAGCACGGTCCTGCGTCACCGCCACCCCAGGCCGGGCCGGTCCAGGCGGAGCGGGGCGGCCCCACGCCCCCGCCCGGGGATGCTGGCGCCGGGGGGAAATCGGTCCCGGGCGCAGAGTTCACGCTCGAGCCAGGGCAGTGGCTCTCTCCCCCCAAAATACCCGGCCGAGCCTCCTTCCCTCCTTTCATCCCTGGCAGGGCGAGCGAAGGGGCGGCAGGGCGAGCGGGCCGGGGCAGCCCCCGCCCGCCGCCCGGGGGGAAGCGGCCTGCCTGGAGCCTTTTCTTCCCTTTAACCCCGCAGTTTGGGCTGCCCGCGGCAGCTGACCTGTGGCAAGACTTTTGCTCCGGGAGAGAGGGAAAAAAAGCTATAGACTTTAATCGGATTTCTCCCCGAACACTTCTGGTATGTTGTTGTTATGCATCTATATGGAGATCATTATTTATAAATGAGCGAGTACGATCAGTCGCAAAGACTTTAAGAGCCCGGATTTGTGTCATTAAGTTGAGAGCGGGGTGGAGTGACTTAGCGGGGGACGGAGGTGGTGGCCGCTGGGTCACCTGCCGCCCCTCTTTCCCTGTAGCCACCCTGCCACCTCAGGCGAGATCCCCCCTCTGGAGGCGGTGCGGAACCGGGACTGCGGGCCGTGCCCCCGACAGCTCCGTGTTCCCTCCCTGCAGTCCTGCTTAACACAATAGAGGCAGATTTCCCCGTAAGCCAGGTACCTCGCGAAGAGTGGAGAAGACGTGAGAACATCCTCCAGCAGCAGCAGGTTTTATTGGTCACTGTAGCCACTACCTCCTCTGCTCCCCGACTTTTGTGAAGCCACTTCAGGGCGCGGTTAAAGTCTCTCTAAATGCTCGAATTAAACAAAAAGCCGCATTGTGTATTCCAGCATCGAAAGCGGAGGTTTTGCAAAGCGATGCACCGTATAATGTAGAGGTGTTTGTGCGTTTTACAGCATTTTTTGCCCGTGCATAATCCCTTATGCCTTTTATTATAGTCCTACACATTACAGTTCATCTGTAAGGATACTGCTTCAGCGGGACCTGTTGCATACAGTGATGGTAATTAGTAACCTTGGTAACAGTTTTAAATAAAGATTGTAACAATGATGTCAACTGTTTTTATCCATCATAGCGTAAATGAGGTCTCAATATTATTGTGCCTGTAGAGGACAGTGTTTAAGAAACAGTTACGAGGTTCCACTTTACCTATTATAATGTGAGTTATCACTTTTTACCTTGTCCTTAAGTAAACATGATCGTGGTTCTAAACAGTATAAAGATTTTCAAACTGCTAAAGACTCTGAAAACTTTAATTTTCTGAATGAGGTAGATATTATTATGAATTAGATTTATCAGGTTCCAAGTACCCTTATGAAGAACACTGTAGTCTTCTAGAGAAATACCTCAGAATAAGTACTGCTTAGGAACTGTAATGAGTAATGTTAGCAGTGGCTATACCATTAGCCTTCTGCACAGGCTCTCCCCTCTATTAAAGCTTACAGAAAATACTCACAAGCTGAAAGCAAAATTAAATATAATTGCTTTTATTTACCTATTGCTTTTATATAATTAAAATATTTTTAGCTACATTTACCAAACAACATCCACTTCGAGTATTACCTGCCACATCCATTAATCCATTTTTCTGTATTAACTACACCACCATTAGCTATTGAAATATGTATATATGCACATATATATTACTTATATTGTCTAAGTCAAGATATGTTTTAGTTCTCATTAACAAAAAAATATTCTTGTGGAAGAATCTCTGAAGCATGTTTTTCATGCACATTTATTAATAATCACAGTTGTCAAGAATTAGATATGCACAGATTGCAAATGAAAAGAAATTATATGCAAAATGAAATATACAGTAGAATTGAGTATAACTATTTTTCCTCCTTAAAATAAAAAATTTGCAGAGTGAAAAACGGAGCTATTAAGCTTACTTAAAAGATGGCTTTGTTGGTTTAATTATACTGTAGTTATTTTATAAATATGTTTCAAAGGAAGCTTGCCATATTGAATGTCAATGAAGCCTGTAAAGAAAAGACTTACAAAAGCTAATGCATACAAAATACCAAATTTTAGTCATTAGCATTCCTATTTATTACAAACTAGAGGAACCTATTAACAGACAAGAATTTGTGTTTAGCTAGCATTACAATGTTTAGCCATTAAAATAAAAAAGGGCAAAAAATTACAATCTTCTTCCCCTGCACTTTAGAACTTTATGTTCTTTTTACTCAGAAAGACAAATGTCTTCAATCAAAAAACTTGATAACAGAAACTGTGATTCTTCATTATTACCATCTGTACCAAAGCAAAACCTGTGCTGTTTTATTCAGGCAAAACTTCTACTTTTTTCAAAGGACCGGGGCTGTCTGATCAAGCAATTCAAATATTTTGCACATACCTTGACACCTGTATTGGAAGGACTTCTGGCCATGGGGAAGCCCAGGTTGGCTTCGGGCTGATTCAGGCCTACAGGGTCAAGCCTGGAGGCTGCCAGGCCTGATCCAACATCACTAGGCACTTCTCTATCACATTCAGTAGTTTAGATCAAGTCTGGGGTGTGGATAGCAGCTTTCATGCCTAGGACGGAGGAAGGAAGGACTAAACCATTCATGAGGTTAAGCAAAAGTTTCTTTTCAGCGCTTGTCGCAAAATCAACATATTTATTCATGTGCCGCCTGTTTGTTCAAGAATTTATTTAAAACCCCTTGGCCAAGCATTTCTACTTTTCAAACACCCTTTAAGGAATTGTACTTTTGTTTCTTTTGAAGATGAGTGTGTGCAAATATACTACGTGTCAGAATTTCTAAAAAAAATTAAGCATATTATGTAACATATTAAATTTCAACAATAAATGATAAATCAGCTTTCTTGTGCTTTTCACCAAACTGTACTGTTTTGTGTGAAAAGAGAAGGTTTTGGAGACACTGATATTTTGGAGACACATATATTCATGATGAGGTAACAGACTGATAGATCTTTTCCCTTTTGTTGCATCCCACATGGTCCTTGCCTTCTCAACTTGTGAGCATCACTCCTAGAGACTCTCTTGTGTCTATTCAAATTGACACAGAGATTCAAAACAAGACCAAAGAAGCAACACAACATCTACAGAACTTCTGGATGACAGGTGCTGTCAAATGCCTGTTCTGCCTCAAAGATTACTTCAGTTTTCATAGAACTGGGGGGAGGAGGGCGGGGAGCAGTTCAGGGGAGTTCAACCCATCTGTTTAATCTTTGTTTTCTGATTTTTGTTGTTAATTTCTATACGAGGCTTTACACTTAATATAATGAGGGGTTTGGCTTGACTAATAAGGATCACTTTTGATTTTGATTTTGCAAGAATAGAGTGAAGGCTAGTATAAAGAAAATTCACTGTATGAACATCCTGCCCAAGAAAGGAAGGTTCGCCTATACTCCATCTACAGGACTTGTAAGTACAAGAAATTTGTTCTCTTCATAGATTTAAACTCCTTGGCTTTAGGATGCCATTGTAGGGCTGGTTGTTTATAGCTTTTACATGAACATATGGTGAGAAGTTTGACTGAAATAGTTCTACAATCAGCATATCTTAGCATGTATGAAATATTTTGAATAAAGGAGTTCCCATATGACCCCATTTATGTGATCCATGTTGCTGCCTTTCACTAATGAAAACAAAACTGATCTGAAATTTGCATGAGTGTGATGTCTGGGGATAACAGTCTCATGAAATCAAAATGATGCAGGCTGTCTCTGATTTTGCTAAGATAAATTAGAATTTGGGAGGAAGAATCTCATGGAAAATTAAACATAAAAGCAGACAGAGTTTCTGAAATTTTAAGAACTCCTATTTTTTCCTGGGAGACTTTTTCTGAAAGATCTTCAGTTTATTATCAATGGAGAGCTGTGGTTCAAGAGGCTGCAGACAGCCCAGATTAAAATAAACCTGAAGGTTTATTGTCTCTCAAGTATTGTAATTTTCACAAGGAGAACTTTTTCTTGGTCAGCGTGTGTATAACCCAAAATGGAGCTGATCCATAGATCTACAACGCAGATGCTGGTGGAAAGACAGATGTCTTGCAAGTCTTACACTTAGATGGCATGCTGGATAGCTACCATCAGAAGTTTTTCAGCAGAAAAGCTTTAATTTGCTATGTTTCTGTGTACCAAACCCAAACTGATTTAACTCTAAGTCCTGTTGCTAGAGTGGCAAATGTATTTAAAGGAGAAATGGTAGTAATGCAATAGCTCTGACAATGAAGTTCAGACCGAAAAAAAAAAAGAGCAGCCCTATGGAAGAAAAAGCGGTATGATGAATCACTTCATTGTTCATACTGTCCCTTTAATGCAAAGCAGAATACAAATGTTTGAACAAAAATGCTTCAATTGTTGCATTCTCAGCAGTGCTTTCTCTTTCTCACTTTAAACCATCCAGAGTCCTTTGTAGCCATATACAGTATGCGGCAGAACAATTTGGAAAAGATTCATCTATCAAGTTTAACAACTTTCTGGTGTAACTTCAGAGAGGTTTATTGCTTATTCATGTGGAAGTGAGTACACCCAACTCGTTTTGCCTGGTTTTCCTACTTTTGCCGGTTTGCAAGGCTGTTCTGGTAGCTGCAAATGGCTTCTCAAGTGACATTTGCTGACATTCAGTGGTGTATATTTATCAGTATTCTTCACCTCACTTCTATACGTGTAATCTATTTTATTTTGTTCCTCATAGCAACCTCCTTTCCACTGTCCGTGGCCTGAAAATGATAAATGGCATGGTGGCATATTTCCCTAGCAGCAGTAAAATGTCACTGTGAAAAATCTTTAATGGACTAAGTGTAGCTTTTCAGGTTATAACTTGTCAAGTTACAGAGAAATTCTAGAGTTTCTCCCTAATCCACCATTCTTTAGAACCACAGCACTGCAGGCAGAGACTAATTATAAGTTACACCAGCCAGAGCAGGGCAAAAATAAATGAAGTAGAAACTGTTTGTTCAAGGTTCGTTTTACACTTGCTTTCTGGGCTTGTGTTGTGTTACTTGATGTCCTCTGTTCAGGCTAATGCTGGATGTGCCTTACTGCTTATGGGTGAATATGCACATATGCTGAGATCTAGGTTATTTCAAAGAATTTGCTTATCACTGTAGCACTGGATATACTTACACTGCTTCTACATCTGGGGGTGCCAAGGGTAACCCTCCAGGCTGGCCAAAGTAAAGCAATGCTTGAAGAAAGAGTCTCTGGTGGCACCTGTGATTAAAATGAACACTAACTAGAAATAAATAGGTGAGAGACCATAGTGTTACTACACTTTTTTAGTTCAGGTACCAAAACAGGTCAAGAGAGGCTGACTTAGACTTTAAAGCAGCCTCAGAAATATAATGTACCTACCCTGGAGTAAGGGACTTAGAAGACTATCCTGCTTTAGGTTTTCTGTTCCTTTTTCAGGAGTTCTTGATCAACTTTTTGGACAAAATGCTCAAGTCCACAACACGTTAGTGTGAGACAGAACAGTTTTTGAGAACTTCCATACTAAATCTGACTGCAGATGGTACTTTAGTGTCACTTTCCCTAGTTTTCCCTGCCTTTGCCATGAATACTTAAAAGAAACACCTTAGTTCCTCGGAACGAGAGACCCTTATATAGAATCATACTTCCCTGTTCTGTGATCATAAAGCATCACACCCAGATTTCCTCTCATCAAAGAGCTAGAAAGCACAAAAGGCACGAAATGCTAGAACCAACAAGAACATTTGTTTTGCAGCATATGGTGAAGGGTGTAATTTATCTGACAAAGAGGGCATTTTTGGCATTGAGGGACAGCAGCACCACTTTAGATCCTGCTATGAAGTAGGAAGTAGCTGAAATTATTTTTATGTGATTTTTCTATTACTTGCTTTTAAGTAGTATTTTCTTTATCAGTGAGGACAAGAGGTTGTAAATCTTAAAGTGATGTGCAGCATAAAATACTTACTTGGCTTTTGAAAAGAAGCCAGGGTGGAAGTGCTTTAGAGTAAAATCTACCTCCCTCTTCTCCCATTCCCTACACCAGCTTCCACCTTATTACAAACATGCTATTACAAGGCCTGTGCACTCTTCTATCCAGTTCCAGAGGATCCATATTTCACTATTAGGAGTTAAGTGTTCACACGCTCCGTGACGACTTCCTGCAAGGAAGTGACTTTAAATCCCTATGCCTACGGAATATGCCCAGTGGGGAAAAACCTCTTTTCTGACTAACTTTAAAATCATGTCAATCTCAGGAAGTGTCATGAGTCCATCAGCATTCCAAATTAAGATTTTCAGTGCTTATTTACTGTGTAGATACAGATCACCCAGTATTTTGCTTTAGAACAGAGTTTAGACCTCACTTTGTTTCCAAGGCAAAGTTTAATGGAAAAGACACGTCTTCTACTAGAATAGCTGAAAAAAACATCTGGAGGAAGGGTTTTGTATACCAAGGAGGACTTGTGTCTGAAAGTATTTTTCCCCCTAGTTAAAACAGTTGGTCTAAGAGAAAATAATGCCTCTTCCAGCAGTTTTTATCATATTCTTAGACCATACTACTAAAACATCTACAGTATTACCATGCTTTGTTTGTCCTGTAGGGGTGAGCAAAATAAACTTAAAATGCTTTTGAAATTAAGACCTATCATGCCTTTAAGGCCTCTGCTAATTAGCTGCAGTTGACAATCCCCTGCAAGCAAGCAGAGGCTCTGTGCTTGGATCTAGGAATTCTAAAATTTATAGGTTTTTCCTAACATTGTTCCTAAAGGACAAAGACTTTTCTCCAGCTTACCTTTCAGCCCTCAGTTCGGTTTGCTGCATTTATCACCTATCCACGTGAAAGCCAGGTGAGAAAGTTCTGCTACCACTACACTCAAGTATCTGAGGAGCTCTAAAGAGCCTTGGGGTTTTCTACTGCTTCAAAAGCACTTTCTCCCCACTCAGAAGAGGGTAAATTCTGCCACTGACTGGGGTCAGAACATGGCTCTGAGAGTTTATCTTGCAATGTTCTGGTGCAGCACCATCCTTCAGAAACACTTCTGCCTGCTCCATTTACTTTTTGCAGTTCTTCAGAGATGTTTACTGAAAACTCTCTGAGGCTTGGGAAACAACCCAACAATCAGCCTTCATTCAGAAGTTGCCAGTTTGGCACCTATTTTTTCAGCATGGCATTGCAAGGGATTCAGCTTTTCACATCTATTTATTTAGTTTGACTGTTTATGGCCTTCCAGGTGCAACTGTCTTCTGTGTGTCCAAATGCTATGGGGGATGGTTTGGCTTTGTGAAAAGATGGTGGAAAAGTGGAAATAAAGCAGCTTCCCTAAGGGCTTATTCATAAGACACACTGCTGCTTGTGGCTTGTTTCCCATGGAGGACAAAATTTATCCTAGTGTTTGACATATATGAAGATACCATCCCTGCTCTTTACCAGCATCAAAAAGGAGGATGTACTCAAAGATCTCAAGTTGCATGCAGAGACTATCAACAGCTTCAGATTAAGCACAGCCAACATCACTGGGACCAAATGGCATATTGTATTATTGTCTTTTTTATCATCCTTTTTATTCTTGTGTGTGTTTTCAAGAGTTCACTTGAAAAACAAAATACTGATATAAAAACCACACACATTTTTCCTACTGAAGTGGTCTACCTGACAATAAAATTCAAGTACTTATTTCTAAAAGATATTGTAGAAAAGATCTAAGTTACAATAAGGAAAAGAAAATATTGATACTGGCCTTTTCAAAAGCACTTGCCTGATGCCCAGTTTTACTCCATTTTAGTAGGAGCAGAGCTAAGGCATGACCACAGTCCAGAGCAATTTCACAACTATAAGCATGGGTAGATTTCCTGGTGAACAGTCAGGGCGTTGCAGACCCTCTCCTGTATCCTTGCCGGATTACAGGCTAAATTGAGGCCAAGTTTCTGCTCTGCTCCCTAATACATATTATGGGTGCAATCATCTCTGTGTAAATCCCTTTGTGGATTTGGGCCTGAGTGTTTTTGAAAATCCCACCCACATGGGACACCCGTAGGTCAAATGAAAAATTGCATAAGCTATTAACTAAAGCTATAGCTTATAAAAAGTTACCCACAAGAAAGGTACACAGGTTAGTGCTGCTCCAGGGCATCCTTAAGTCACACTTCAGCAAGTTATAAAGTTATCTTTGGAGAGCAATCATACCAAGTTGTCAGCCCTGTAAGGATAGATTTATGTGTCTCTGACATGTCAGTTGTCGTCTTTGCCACTTCATTGCTGCTATGATATTTCAGCAGGAGGCAACCGCTGCTATTCCCCTGCCTGAAAATGCACAGAACTTTCTTCTGTAAACATTTATTACCCTGGATATTTTCCCATCACAGGACTGCATCTCTGAATTCATCTATATGTTTGCTTAACTCTCACTCACAGGTCAGTGCTTGGTTTTCTCAAATTTTTCTCATTTTAATCTGAATTTATGTAGCAGCAGGTTCACAGACAAAATTTTTCCCCCAAGAAACTCCATACCTTGTTGTGGGTTTTTTTTGTTGGTTTTTTTTTGTTTGTTTGTTTGTTTTTGTTTTTGTTTTTTTTAGTGATATCGTTTGAAAGGACACAATTTTTTTGTTTGTTGCTGAGGAAGTAATGCAGGTCATCACCCAGCACTGGAAGAGTTACTCTCTTCATCATAAAGGGGCCTAATCTATGGTTTTGTTACTAAGTTGTACTGTCGATGCAATATTTTCATTGAGCTTTACCCCAGGGCTGGACTTGTTTCTCCCTATATTCTGCTGAAATATTTTTGTGCAAGTTGGAAAAATGATTTGTTCTGGCTGGGTCTAAAGTGAACAATCAGAGAATGGAAACTCACAAAGTGAGCTTATGTTTAAGGCCTTAATTTTCCTCAAAGTTGACCACAGTGGCAATGCCAACACCATGCAGCAGACTGTGTCCTGACTGCAGTTACCCTGGAGCCTGAACCCTCATCCCAAGCACACGGCCGTGTGCACAGAATTGGCATTGGGTGGACAGAAGCTGGAGAGAGAACAGTGCAAATCTGTAGCCTAAGTGATGTGGTCCTCCCAGTATTCTTACCTTTTGTACAAAACGCTCTCTGGAGACACGTTTACAGAGTTGCCCTTCCAGCAAATGACGTTTTGCATATTCTTCGGAGATGCCACATAGGTAATGCAGTCATACTCAGCTCAAAGTGGCCATGTGAATTGAACATGACTCAGCTGCTGTCTGGATTACACACACAGGGTATTTTATGCCAGCAGACAGTAAGAGGAGCTGAAGTGGGGCTAGAAAAGGGAGAAAAGACATCTTCCCTTCAGCACTGCCATTTTGGTATTGCTGCAATGTTCTACACAAGCAGCAGCTTATACTGGTGTATAGTGGAGATCTGCTTGGTAACAACAGAACTTTTTATATAAAAAACAGTCTTTCTCAAATATTTCTCTCTTTAGTGTATTTCACCAGAATTAATACTCAGAAGCTACTAAGGAAATATTCTAAAAACTGTAGCGGTATCACTTCTGCAAGTTCCTGGTTATTTCCCTTCTCTCATTAGAGCATATCGAAACTTACTAGAGCCTCATGCCACTTTCCCCCTAATTCTGTGCTTTAATATCCTGCTTCCTTTACTAATTTTTTTTACTATTCCTTTTGCATTAGTGGTCTGATCATTCCCTTTGTCCACACCTGCCTACTGTGGTCTCCTTCCTCATGCTGGAGACAACTTGTTTTTTTCTAATTACTAGAAGGCCTTCCTATTTCTTTTTGGAATTCTTTTAAAAATAAATTCTTTTTCTCTGTGTCATTAAGGCTCCTCAGATATTTGACCATGATTTATTCTGAAGTTGTTTGTCTCCTTTAGACTGTAAGTATTTTACAAGTTAAAATACATCTGCTCTCACTGTTAATAGCAGGCAGGGTTCAGAGCAGAATCAAGTGAGGCCAAGTAAATCTACGCATGAAACTTCCCAGCATTCCACTGATGCTCCAGCTCTTTCTTGCGGCAAACAGAAGTGCTTTGAGAAGGTTTGTTTTTATACAAACAAACAAACACAGCTCCCACCAAAAGAACATGTGATCTCCCCATGCATACTCGGGTTCAAATTCCTGACCTGCTGTCTCTCTGACTGCAGATGACTCTGTCAATTCACCCATAGCCTGATAGTTATCCTCAGGCAAGGTGCACTCCACAGTTCCTCCTGGAGATGATCTACTTCCCATAACAAAGCATTATTCAGAGTCATTATCTGAATTTTCTTCCTCATATACTGGGTGAGCATCCCCACAACTGCACTGCAGAACTGCACTGAAACTGAGCTGCACTTTCTAATAAAAATTCATTTCATTGCAAAATTCCCAATCAGCTCTAATTTGGAAGCCCCAGCTGAGCTCCTGCTGTGAGACATATCATAAGAGACAGATCTTGCTGTGAAGGGCTGGCAGGTTGGAGAGACGACGGCTGAGAAGAAAAGCACAATAGAAAGGTGAAATGGCTTCCTCAGAATCATGGAATGGGTCAGTGGCCATTTTAGGTCTTCTTAGTGCCAGCCACAGCCCATGCTACCTCTCACATCCTGAGCTTACAGACAGACTTAGCTTTCCCTGGTCATCTTTTCATTAACTAGATTATTCTTGCATGTAGGTTAACGCTTGGGTGCACAGGTTCAGCAGTTTTGAACCATGCTGTTTACAAGGCATCCTGTATATGGGACCATCAAAAATCTTGAGGTAACAGATAACAAAGATATCACAGTAAAATGCTTAAAAGCCTGACCCTATTGCACCAGAGTAGGCAAGGGGACAAAGAAAATCAAGTATTGTTCTAACTAAAGTCTGTCAGCTGCTCTGAACAAGGTAAGAAATATTATTTGAATTTCACAGTTTGGAAAATCTGGCATAAGATGGTGCACCTGAGCCTGTACAGGTGGTAAGCCAATGTGAAGGTTAGAAAGTGATGCCTTACTTAAAATTAAACTTTCAGATGCTTCCCTAAGTACCTAAGACTACAAGGACTTTTAGTTTTAAAGCAATTTCATTTTTTCTTCTGGCCTTACACTGATTAGGAACAGAATTAGAGACGACTTGTTGTATATTATAAATAGCATGCCATTGTATTTTGTTTATTTTTCCTAGGAGCTTTCTGAAACTGAAATTTCTCTTTGAGGACAGCTGGTCTATGCCCCTGAGGAAAAAGATGCTTATGTCGAGGCTGAGGTTAATGATTTTAATTTACAGTTTTTGTGGGAATATTGTTTTGATTCTGCAGATATCTCTGTCTCTTCATTGTTTTAAAAAGCTGGCAATACTTAAATAAGGTTTTACATCTTATTACCCCAAAACACATTTAATTTTGTTTGACTAGATCATGTCAGTATCTTAATAGGATAATTGTTATTCCAAACATGCTTGGTGAACTTGAATAGCAAAGTGAAGTTTATATGTTTAATCAAATATATTCAGTAATTCCAGTGGAAAATGCAGAAGTGTTTTCTGTCAATATTTCCTTGACTTTTGAAATGAGTATACATTGCCCAAATTGTCATTTTTGTGGATCCATTTTCCATCCATATCCAAGCAATTGAATTTATTTGTATGACTGTTTACAATGGTTGAAAAGGGAAAAGGACCCACAAGGTCTCATTGGCAACACATCTTGCTGGAAGTGCTTTTACAAGTATGTGAACAAGGGCAGCAAACATCTTGCAGATTTCCAAGCCATGAGTTGTAAGGTGGGTCATAAAACCAGCTGCAATTCCCAAAACCATACTGTATTTTTGGATGTATTATAAAAAGGCTGCCATTTCTCTTTTTCGTCTGTCATGCAACATTTCATCTTTCCTTCTGCATGAGATGATGACTTAAAGCTTGTCTAGTTCCTTCAGAGAGCATCAAAAGAGAGAAAAAAAAGCTTAAAAATATTAATTGATAGAAAGCCTATCCATAGTGCTATCTTGTTTAGAAACCAGAGCAGGGAACCTCGAGGTGAGGAGTGCCCGTGGAATGGTATTGTGCAGGCATGGGAAAGTGGCAGGATAGAGTGGTATGAACAGGAATAGGAGTTTTGGGGAGCAGTGGAGATTCTGGGGGGACACTTGAAGAGACAGTACAGAAGTGGGACATAAAATGGAAGGAGTTGAGGAAGAATGGAAGGAGCTGAGGTCTTGAGGGCATAGGAACAGAGCAGGGAAGTGCAAAGAGCCTGTAAGACGGAGAGGGAGTTAAGGGATCTTATGAGACTCCTTGCTGCTGTTAACCCAGCTACCTCTCTGGATAACCTTGTGGTGTAGAGTGTGGTTTGCAAACTTTCTGTATATTTATCAATAAACACTCTACATTTTCTTTAAGCAACTTTCTCCACTAGTGACTGCTTATGGACCCAGCCAGGAGAGAATATTTGTGGATGGACTTCTGGTGGGTAGCACGGCTGGTAGAGAGCAGGTGAAGGCAGTGCCCCTGAGCTCAAGTGTATCGTATTTGCAATTTGTCTCAGGAGTGACCCTGAACCTTCCAGGCCCTGGAAGATTTTTCTGTCCTCAGGGAGTGTGAGGAAGCATGGAGACAAAGGGAGAGACTTGAAGTATTTCTCCAGGAAGAAAAGATGTAAATATTCTTGTATATTGGCTGACTGTTTTTAAAGATTTTGGTAAATGGTATGGTTTTATTACTTCTAATAGTAGAAAAACAAGTAGAAAAGAAAACAAAGTTGTCCTGGGATCACAGTGTTGTTATATATTTCCTCATATTATCTTAGTTGGAAACCTCATTTGAGATAAGACATTCTTCTTTCCACCCGTATAGCTCCTGTTAAGTTATTATAGAATTAAGGATATGATGATTTTATTGTTAACAAACAGTAAAATATAGTCCAATATTTTCACCACTTTTAAAAATGCTGTAGAACTGCTGATGGAAGTATGTTATTCTTGCTTCTAGATAATGAGCATCAAAAAAGCTTATTTAATATGAAAATTCACCTTTCCCAATTATATGTATTTTCAACACCTACAGTGTATTCAGACTATTTTGTGTAGCTTCTCTGCTCTGAAAAATCCATTGACAGATTTTCATGGAGATAGTTAGATCTAGGTCATACAGATATATCTATATCTATTTTTCTTTTAGTTGAAAGTAGCAGCTGAACAAAACCTGTTCTTTCAACCAAGCAGCAAAGCAGCAGTACAGGGCCAGAGCTGGAAGTCCTTGTGCTGTAAATCCACACCAATTCAACTAAGACCAAGCACTTGTGAATATTAAATTCACACTAGTGTAGCTGAGAGTAGAAATGGCCTTTGTTTTTTAAACCCTTGGAGTCCGAAGTGAAAAAAAAAAAGGAGAAGGGTTTAACCTTTAAACCTTTCACTGACCTTTAAGCAGTACTTTGGATTATATCTGCCCTTGTTAATCTGAAGCCACTTGCAAACATAACTGGCATTCCTGGTTTTTAAGTATACTTTACGTACATTATAGAATGGGTTAGCAATTCACAAGTTTGGCTCCTGTTCACTGTGTCTTTATCACCTTTTAAAGTGATGCTTGTCTTTGTAAACAAAATTTTATATTTAGTAGCAACTTGAGAAATCCTTTGTGTCGAAGTGCATCATTTAAGTGATGGCCAGGCATAGATCTATGCTCTTGGAGGTGCAAACCCACGTGTTGATCAAGACAGAATTAAATTTTGCAGAATTCCTGTATTAATGTAGAACTCTATGAGGACTGGCTTTGTTAACACCTTTCCACCACAGGTGAGTAGAAACTTCTAGAATATCTAGTCAGACCATTATTTTTTCTTCTTTGGCTTTTCTTTCTTTCACACTATTCACATCACTGCTTTGCATGCACTTCTTTCCCCATACATATCTTCATTTTGGTCTATTAAATCCAAACTACAGGTACAAATGACATAAAATGCACCATGCATTTCTCTAGGATAAGATCTCACTGTTCTCATAATCTAAACAGAGTTTAATTAACACTAGAAACATCTACTGCTTGATATAAATAAAATAGTCTAAAATTGGTGATTGTCATTTCCCCTTTTCATTCACACAATGATTGCAAAATGTCTTGCCATTCACATGGAAATTTGTCTTCTAAGTACGTCTGTCTTTAGTGGAAAAATGTCATGGGCAGAGCACAAATTTATGAGAGGATGCATATGTTTAAGAGATAACTGCTATTCCATATTCTGTGTCCATCATTTGGATCAAGAATTTTCCTGCTGGATTGTTACAGTAACACAGAGGAACTGATGCACTGCCCCTTACACTCAAGCTGCTGTTCAAGTGCAGAAATACTGGCCTTAGAGATTGACAAAATTTCAAACAAGTTATTTTGCATTGGAATATGAAATGCTGAAAACTGTTGAGACAACCTAGCACAACAGAGGCATTCAGGCTGAGTCCGTGTAAGAAACACCATTGTAGTATTAGAAAGCTGAATGTATGGTATTTGTTTCCCTGTAAAGTTTTACCAGGACCATTTCATTGTAAAGACATTGAATGTCATAGACTTTTAAAGAAATAGAGAGTTGATAACCAGAGAGCAAACAGTGAAAGGTCTTGTGATGTAGCTAGTGAAAAGCACCTGTATTTTATGCTGGATATTTATTTGAATATGAAAAGTACTATAAATTTTTTATCATCTTCTCATCTCTTGCTGTTGTATGTTGGAGAATGACTTAATCTCTGG
>WEKY01048610.1:27677-39286 GCA_013390045.1 Picathartes gymnocephalus | reverse complement strand
GTTGTCCGCAAACTTACTGAGGGTGCACTCAGTTCCTTCATCCAGATCATCAGTGGTGATATTAAACAGGACTGGCCCCAATGCTGAGCCCTGGGGAACACCACTAGTGACTGGATGACAGCTGGATGTAACTCCATTCACCACCACTCTCTGGGCCTGGCTGTCCAGTATGTTCTTAACCCAGTGAAGAGCACAGCTGTCCAACCTTTCCAGCAGTACACCATGGGAAACAGTGTCCAAGGCTTTGCTGAAGTCCAGGTAGGGAGCATCAATACTGCAGACTTTCCCTTACCTGGTGATAAAAGGAGAGCAGATTGACCAAGAAGGACCTGCCTTTCCTAAACCCATGATGACTGGGATTGATCCCCTGGTTGTTTTGTACATTCTGCATGGTGGCACTCAGGAAGATCTGTTCCATAACCTTCCCTGGCACCAAAGTCAGGCTGACAGGCCTGTAGCTCCCTGAGTCCTCCTTCACGCCCTTCTTGTGGATGGGTGTCACGTTGGCCAACCTCCAGCTGTTGGGGACCTCCCCCGTGCACCAGAACTGATGACAGATGAAGGAGGGCTCTTCCACCAGCTCCCTCAGGTCCATCAGGTGGAAATACAACAGGAATTTGCTGTTACTCCTGTTACAGACTGTTCACTGCTACGACTACCCTGAGGGACTGAGGCAAACTTTTACAACATTAAATATGACAAAAAAAAAAAATATAAATCATCATGAGCTATTAAATACTCATCTAATGGATATTTATAGAGAGAGGTTTATGTGACCATGTATTACCACTGCACTGTGGAGGTGCCTTGTTATTTACACTACAGTTCCAGTACTATCATGAAACATTTTCTATCCTCCATTTAAATCCATACTGCCTGGATACAATTTCCATACAAGTTTTGAATACTCTTTCATTCTGGACTGCATTACAGATAAGCCACCCAGCAGATAATTCTGCTATCTGCTAAGGATAACTCACCTAACCATATTTCGAATGAAATTTATTTTGTATTTTTCAGTTAAACTGTTGCCTGATTTGTGATAATCTTCCAGGTCAAAAAACATTTAGGGAATGAGAAAGCCACTATGTACTACATAAGTTCAATCTTGCATTTTACAAGAGGTGTTAAACTAGTAATTTTTGCTATAAGTTTCAGGTTTCATAGAATAACCATTACAACAGCTGTAAAGTCTCACTTAGGGAATTGTTCCAAAGCTGTTGAGAGACAAAAAGTGAAATCTTAAAATACTCTCAAGCTGGGGAGGTCATTCTGCTTCTGAAGGCTGATAGTTTAGTTCAAGGTTTAATCTTGACAATAACATGTGCTTCTCCAGTCTTTTGCTGTCCTTTTCTTTTTTATTTAGAAAATTAGGACAGCAATTTTATCTGCCAAGGTAATTAAACGTAACTATGTGCTATGATTGTGAATTTATAAAACAGGTAATAAATCAGGTGATAAAAGAGTAACACACCTCCAATTCTGTTGCATAAATCTAGGCTTCACATCCTTTTTCAGTCAATTTTGGTACACCTTGTTTCCAAATTGAACTGAAACATATTTTTCCAGGCTGGACACAGAGAATATAATGACAAAGCATGGTAAAGCAGTTCCAATTTACAGAGGACAGTCAGGTTACAATTCCTTGATTGTTGCTACTATCAGCAGCAAGTCTAGCTTAAAAAAATTTTTGTTGAACAAAATAAACTACAGATGGATCCTGCTGAGTCCATTAATTCGTAGTCACAAAACACTGATGCACCTCAAGTTCCTCTTTAAAGATGTAATAATTATTTAATAGGTGCATATCCCACAATGATTCTATTTTTCTTCTAAAAGAATATTTCTAAAATTTTAAGCTGCATACTGGTTACATAAAGAAGTGTCTTTTCTCTTTGTCCTAGTGAAAACAAGCAAAAAACCCCAACCCTAAACCAGATTTTGTGATAGAAGGTACATATGCCATTTTTAAAGTTTTCTCTCACCTATATAAGAAAGAAGATCAAGTCCTTTAAAAATAATAAAAACCTGTGTATTTTAACCAGCAGCTTTTATAAAACAGTCTCAGAAGAATTTGAAAGCAGGGTTCAGGAGTACAACAACGGAAGAGAGAAAAAAACATCCACCTGCCTAATCCACCCAGCAATGACGCAGAACTGCATACTCGGAACTTGGTACAGTCTCAGAAATTTTAAATTAGCAGCTGGCACTGCCCAGTTTTAAAAGAGAAAAAGAGTGGGGGAGAACACAGAAAATTTTCTCTTTTCTCTTTTATATTTTTCTTTTTCTTTGTTCAAAATGGATTTTATACTGTACCTGAGCTACAGCTGAGTGACCTGAGCCCCCAGAAGAGTGTGCATTAAGGCAGGCAGAGGAAAGATGAGAGGAGCTGTGGAAGAGTACTCAGCAGCAGGAGAGGCATACTGGAGAGATGCCAGGCAAATTACAGCAGGGGAAAGAGGGGAGAAATCCCCAACCCATTCCCAAAATACCAAGGTGATGTCTTTGGTTCTGAGACAACAAACTCACAGGAAGAAGCACAGACACAAGGTAGTCTTAATGGGGAATATCAGAATATCCTAATTCCAAGTGCTAAAGTCTGTGACATTATAAGCTCCCAAAGCAGAACAAAGGGAACACTGTAGAAATTTTGCTGGAGTAAAGCTGTTTTAAAATTGAATCTGTGTAATGTTTATGGGGATTGTTATTTTCCAATTTGTAGCTGAACTATGTTATATGTAATAGTTTTGGAAAGCAAAAAAGGCTTCAATCAAATTGCAAATTCCTGTAATCTAAGTGTTAATTGAGACTATACATGTCATAACCTTTGAGGCCTCTTCATGTGATGTCTGATCATTCATTTTACATATCTAGGTCACATGAGTAGTCTAAATTAAGTATTTTTGATTTTTGCTTTACAGCGCTATTAATTTTGAAAGATGTTAGTTAAAAGCTGGGGTTACCAGTTTATTACTAAGTTTTGAGAAAAATGCCATTAAATGAAAGCAGCAGTTGGTTTTCACTGCATTTTTCATGGATGTAGAAGCATAAACATCTGCTTTTGTGTCTTTTTTTTCCCAAGTTTCTCCAAGCTTGAAAAATAGTTATGCACCATAAATATCACTCTATGAGTCATTTACTTAAGTGAACAGCTGCCTGCTAATTAGCCAAATGCTCTCCATTTTAAATCATACAGTTAAATGAACACACTGCAACAGGCACAAGAATGAAGTGCAGGAACTTTACTAAAATGATGAAATGACAGAAATTTGTTATTTCTGTGTCAGCAAACAGAGGTCATTTCCTTATTCTGTATCTATGGACCAAGAGATTGTGGCTCTGAATACAGAAAACCAGGCAAACATTACAGAGCCTTGGTTAAATATAAGAAATGGTACAGCTCTTAGACCAGCACTGTTTTCTGCCAATTCAATAATGCTAGCTTTGCTTTTCCTCATGGAACTGCTGAACAGTGCTATTATCTGAAAAGCCAGATTGATAGGCCATAGTAAGGATGGCTACTCATGGTCATGGAAAACTCTTCTGTTCTACAGTGATATGGAAAGATAATCAAATCTAGAAAAAAGGTGGAGCAGGCACACCATCCTGGAAGAAGCCAAACCAAACCAAACGGAAGCACCTTTTTGTCTTGAACATTCTCGCCCCTTGTCAAATGTTGGGGTTTTTTTTTTCCTATTAGCATAATTGTTGGCAATAGAAAATAACTGTATGAGCCAGGACTTCCCTCTGAGACTCATATCCTGCCTTCTTAAACAGAAATTCTTTTAATCTTAAATACAATAAAACCCCAACACAAATCCAGAGTTCTCAAATTAAACTCAAGTGGCTGAAACAACCCCATGTGCATATTGAGAACAAAGCATCTGATCCATCTGACCATAACTAATAGTACACAGGTAAACCTTTGAAGGCCACTAAGCTTTGCGCATGCTTATATAAAGCTACATTGGGACAGAATTTAAAGATTTTTTTCATCTATTTGAATCTTTCAGCAATCAAGAAAAGTCAGTTGACACACAAGCTAAGAAAGTCAAAACCATAGGACACAGGAAACCAGTATTTGAAATCCTTACTGAAGTTTTTCTTTAAATTCTCAGTTCAGATTAAACCTGATGGAAAAAACCAATCTCCAACAACTAACAAAACAAACAAACCAACCACGGAAAAATATGCAGGTAATTATTTCTTCCTGAGAAACTCTGATTTTCACTGACATACCTTAGAGAGAGGACGACTGTGTTGTAGGACACATTCTGACCTGATTTTCACTAGGAAGAACAATGCACACATTCCTTCTTGTTCTCTGTCCATTAAAACTGAGAGGAACACTTAATCAATTAGCTAGGTCTGCAATATCATTACAACAGTGACCTCCAGTGAAAGATAACCATAAAAGAAATCTTTCACTGACAGGATAGCCATGGTGAGGGGCTTTAAAAATTAAATTGCCTTACAATATTTGCCATATTTCTATTTTATTTCAGAAATATTCAGTAAAGATAGAAGCTATGAGTACTTAATGAACAGTTTGAGAAGTCCAGTATTCTACACTTTGCTTAAGATATCAAAATAATTTCTGAAATGGTGTGCATTTAAAATAGAAGTGTGTGAGGTATTATTATTTGCATTAGAAAAAGAATTTACTCAATAACCCTCCAAATCCTTTAAAATCCTACACTCATAATGATAATGAAAAAAGCCACAGGAGCTAGAGGTACTCTGTGTATCAGAACCTGACCTCTTATTCCAAAAGATCTTATCTTACAGTTTTTTTGTTTTTTTTTTTTTTTAATTTTCTTATCAGTGCATCCCAGTTGGGGGCCAAAAGTGACAAACAATTAAGTATACCTAACTTTTTAATGTTTTAACACCTTCACTGTGATCCATCCACTCATCCAGTCCCACAGTCCTATGAAATCTGTCCAGCAAACCGGGCAAAACTAAAATAAAAATCCAAGCCCCATACACACAGGCTGGAAATCCATGTTCAGAGATCCTGCTGATTTATATTTCACATGTAGTCTATGACCTTTTGAATTTTATGTTTATAGTTGCTATTCTGTGCTTTTGTAAAGTGTAAATGACTTCTTGAGGCTTGAAGGCTATGAAAAGGAATGAAAAGTGGACAAACAAGTGCTTGATCTGTGCTGCTGCTTTAAGGAAGGTGCTTTGCAACATGCTCCTTTCATTCTGCTTTACTCCCTATTTCCAGAAGAGTAATATATCTCAGTAGCTAAAAAGATTTTATCTCAAACCAATGAATAGACAGAAATTGAAAAGCTTTGCACGAAACCCGAACTATTTTACAAAGGAGGCAGAGGGCAAAATTTGTTATTAAAAGATGCAGGTGCCATCTGTTCATTGGGAAAATAAACTGCATCATTCACCTCGTATGTCCCTCATTCTTGCCAATACTCATGATTCAAACAGAAGTCACATATTTTTGCAGAAATTATTCACATTGCAGATGGAGAATGAACACTTACTTTAAGCACAGGCATTGCCTCTTCTTACCAAGAGCATTCAAGAAGGCCCTCTGCAACAAAAAATGCTCTAATTCTCATAAACCATATCTTTCTGAATCAAGCTTTCCCCTGATCAGAAATCCCCTTCTTGCTCTAATGACACCACCACCTGCCAAACAGGCAAATTCTTTTAGGGATGTAAAAGCCACAGGTCCAGCTGGGGCAGGATTTGAATATAAGATTAACTATTTGAGGTCTGTCTTCCTGTGGTGGGGTTAGACCCAACTGTGAAGAGAACAGTAACAGAAAACAGCATAAGGAATCAAAAAAAATTTCACGCAAGGGAAAAGGACCATACATTTTGGATATCTACAGAGGAGATTAAAAATATTCATATTTATGAAACCCATCTCAACTGTGTGACAAGAGTCCAGGCACAGGCAATTGCATTTTTAGCTTAAACTTTGTTGTCTGTGCACAGAAGAAACATATCAATGTGTCCAAAGAGACACGCTACAGCTAAAAAACGGCAATACATTTAAAAAAAGAATACAAGCAGTCTTCAACAGTAACAATAGAAAATTGCAAACTGTAATCAAAAGTTCTCAGCATTCACAGTCAATTAATTTAAATCAACTGTTTCTTGTACAGAAGAATAAATGACAAGAAGTAGAAAATTGACTTTAGATGGATAGCTTCATTATTTCTACAAAGTAATAGTATGTCTCTTTCATCTTAAATATAGTAAAAATGCAGAATTTGGTCTGAAATTCTTCTCTCCACAGGGTTTAGGGACAGTTAGGTTTTTCCTCCCTCAGTTTAGAACACTCAAACTGACTCAAAGTCACTTTGAACTTCTGTGCACTATTGTATCAGGAAGACATGCAGCCTGAAGCAAGTAGAAAATCAGTCAAGACGTTTGAAAACACTGGTTCTGCAGCAGTGAAATGAAATTAATTCGTATCCCCAGATTAGGGGGCAGGAAAATCAAGTGTAACTTGCCTTTCTCATTCTCACCTTTTCTCACTCTCCAACAGTAAACTTACTATGTTACTTGTCTGGAATAAGACAGTTTGCATTTTGCTGACAGCCTCAAACTGAAGTTAAAAGCCTGCAACAGGATTACAGTGTTTGTAGCAGGACCAGCACCTGCACTATGTGCTCAGAGACAGATCAGAGCCAAAGATTTTCCATCGGCCTCTACAAAACCAAAAGCAAAGTTCACAAAATCACCTCAGTCTTCGGCTTTGTGTCTCTTCAGTGTGGGTGTTTTACTGTGCTAGGTATTGGAAAAGGATGTAATTAATTTAAAAGCCTTTATGTATTGTCTCACCAGTGCAGGTGAATTAAACTCGGATGGCAGAGAACTGTTACCATCCTCAGCTGCTTGCTCTACTTCTCTTCAACGAGTTGCCATTAATGCTGCGTGGATGGGCAAACCACACATGAAGCATATCCTGAAACCATCACAACTAACAGCCTCAGGCTGCTTTCAAGCAAACAAAAATTGATTCTGGGCTGTAAAACAAGCAGCAGGAGATGCTTAACAAAAAGCTCAGTAGTTTACATATTGTGACTGCTCAGGAGAGTTGGCTAATCAAACATCTTAAAAAACTGTCCCAGCCCAACAACAAAATGCATCTAAGAACCTGACACTGGGAAATCATGCAAGTGCTAACCAATCCTTTTTCAGCAACGTTGTTGCTTATTTAGTTTTGCAGGCAATGCAGGTATTTCTGTTAATTTGCTGTTTTGCTAATGCAGGAAAAAGAAAACGATGACAGATCTGTAATAACCTACTCAGAGGGTGCAGCTCCTCCAGGGAGTGTTTTCTCCTTTCTAAGACAGCTGAGACAAGGAATTGCTTTCCAAACTATGACCATTTCTTGATCACAAAGCAAGACTAGTGACGTTCTCAGACAAGGCTCCTAACTTTTTTAAACATTCAGTGGGCTGTGTTCTACACTGAACACTTCCGTTCTGATTCAGGTTTCTCCTTACCATGTATCTCATCTTAGACAGAGAAAAAAAAAAAAGGCATTTCAGCCTCTTTATCCTAGATTGCTACCTGTCTACTGAATTTGACATTAGAAAGATTTTCCTAATGCTCAGCCTAGATTTTTCCTCCTTTAATGCTATCATGTACTCTTAATTACACTCCCACTTTCTTCTGTGCTAAATAAATCCACTGTTACTATTTATGGAGCTTAGAAGAGATATTTCCAAGTCTATGAACAGCAAAAAGAGCTTGCTCTTGCATTTGATAAATGTGTAGATACCATACCAGAACAAAAGGAAATAAGATGCTTCTGAAGACATGCTTGGATTTGCCTTGTAGATCAACCATATGACTCATTTAAATCTCAAGTATTCTCTGCAGGATTGGCAGGATACCATACACAACTGAGGCTAAGGTAAAACTAAAATTTCACAGATAGTCTATTCAGCTTGGAAGTTCTTACAGCTGTGCATGAGTTACTTATTTCTTATGGAAATTCAAATTTGTGGATTGTTATTAGTAACAGCACAAAATGTGAGCTGAAAATGATGTCAAAATGCATTTTCTCAGGAAAATTTGTAATCAAATTCTAGCTTTAGTATTTAAAAAAATCACTAGCATAATTATTATCTCTAAACCAAAATATTGATGTAGTAAGATGATTTATGTTTGGTGAGGACCCTCACACTTCCTTTGCATAGATTTTTTGTTAAAATTATTTTTCTCACCACATAACCTTTTTTTTTTTTCAAGAGAGGAATGAGAGGAAGCTGCCATTCAGCCCAAATTTGATAATTTATAAATTCTAGGGAGACAAGGTTATTTTCTTCTCATCTTCAAATACTTCACTAGATGCCAGTATCCAAAGGTCATACAACATATGAGAAACTAAAAATCCTTCTAAGAAAGTTCAATTTGGAATAAATCTCCAAAAGAGAAAGACCTTTTTTGCTGCTTCTCTTCCATAATGTTATTTTCTCTTAACACTAAAACTCCATGGAGTCATTACCATTTTGAAAATATATGAAGCAAAGTTTATCTATCAAGGAGTCAAAAAACAATTTTCTCATGAACTTTACTATGGTAAGGAATATAAATTAGAACTAAAGGTCAATGAAGAAGACCAAGTAAGATTTGATATTTTATGAAAAAAATCCCAAAGTCTCAAGTGGTTTGTGGAAATGATAGATGCATAAAGAAAAACCACATGAAATATCTGAAAGAAAAATGATACTGATTTCTAAGGAAAAAGAAAACTTTGTCAAGTAAATTAATGATGGGAGCAAGTTAAGCTCAGGCATTTCCTATTACCACTTGGTTTTGAATAAAGCACAGTTAATTTATGCAAAATCCTGTAATGTTTTATAATGTGAAGAATCAGCCTCTAGGCTGATTAATACTCTGATTCTCTAAATTGTATGGTCTTTGCAATAGAGGCATTTTTAGTCTTTATGTGTTTACAGTAGCTTGTACAACAGAGGCCTCACTGATTAAGGCATCTGGGTATTTAAAATAAGCTGATAAATAGTTATCAATACAATGCTGAGATATTCTAGAAACACATACTGAGACTTTTTTCTCTTCCTTTTTTTTTTGCAGATAGTGCATCTAACATTTTTTTTGTGAAGGGAAGGAGAAACCAAAAAATATTTTCAGACACTTAACATCATATTTTCCAATATTAACTCAAATGTCACCTCAGACATTCAAAATATTGGCAGTTATCTCATTAAAATTCATGAGTGTTCTTTAAAGTTGCAAGGATTTTTTCATACATTTTGAGAAATGAAAGTGAAAAATCCATACTAAGTATACAGATATACATCATACGATTAAATATGGAAAAAGAGGTTAAAAAATGAACTGAGAAAGAGATTTAATTGCCCCATAAATGTACGTTTTTGTTGTACCCAGCCCTAAAATAAGGAAGGGAACATTCTACCAGAAAACACAGCATATACTATAACAAATTAGGTTTTAAGTTACATGAAGGTAAAAAAAACCTCAAACATGCATCATTTGTAAGGGTTTCTTCTTCATTAATTACAGATATTTGATGTGACATTAAATGATTAAGAGGACCAGACTGTCAGTTTTCATTATCAGACACTTAAACAAGATGACAACGAGTAGCTTTGAAGAAATTGTCAGAAGAAGGGGCATCTTTACAAGAAATCCCTTGCTGTTGCAGCATGGAAATTCTCTGAATTCCTCTCCAGGTCAGTGCTGAACATTAACACTTCAGTGAAATGAGAAAAATACCAGGAAAAGGGCAAAGGGGGAAAAATGAGCACAAAGCATGTACTGACTGGCAATCCACAATGACTTGAGAGGGAAATCCATGGACCCATATTTCTCATGTATCTTTTCTTCAGGGAATGCACATGATCAGGTATTTCCAGAAGTATCTATTTTCACATCTTGATTTTGATACCTAATCTGTGAGAGCTTGGTATCTAAGGAAACTGGAGATGGATATTATGAAAAACTAGGATCTAAATCTTTTCCTCTATTTCAGTGTTCTGTATCCTTGAGACACTAACAGCCAAGGGACTGTATCAGAATCAAAGAGTCAAGAGCTGATGAAACACCTCAAAAATGTGAAGCACAATTTAAAAGCTTTAAAAGCTGAAACACTGACGGGGCTGGGCCCACACAGTCTCACCAAGCTGGCTTTACAGCACTGGCTGACACTGGCTTAACAGCACCTCTGTTCAGACAGGTCTCAGAGATGGAAAACAACCTCACTACGTCACCCGTCTTTCCACTGAATCCCAAAGTCTGTACACTCTGATGCTGGACATTGAATTTCTTGGTCTTATAATTTGCACTTGAAGCCTATCAATGACAGGCTCTTTGATGTTTCTATGATTCACCTACTGAAACAGAACAACCACCCCCAAAGTCAAATCAAACATACTTGTTTGCATTAAGTTGGAACTATGTGTCAGTCATACAATTTACCGTGTAATCACTCCTATGGATTTTGCTCACTGTCCTCAAAGTAGTGATTTAAGAAGAGGTTTTGTCTTAAATACCTTTTTATCCTTATTAATTAATCCCTCCAAAGGTAACCTTAAATGTCATCTTTATCAACTGAGGTGTTACACAAAGAAAAGTGTTCTCCTTCATGCATTAAATGGCATGCTAAATAATTGCTCTAGTTAAAATTTAACATTTTTTGAAGAAGTCACAGCATTTTTGTTCACCTGCATTGCTTGTTCTGGCTGCCTCAGTTTTTGGAATTAAAATTATCATGCTGTCAGCTTTGATCACTGCGGATGTTTTTCAGGTTTCATTCTTCCCTGGAATACAAACTTAGATGAATTGCATTTAGTCATAATAACGCCTTGGCAATTTCTCTACCAGTCGAAATAGACAATTTAGGCAGCATGTAATATTTAAATCCTTTATGCTCCCTTCACTTTTTCCAAAGATGTCTAAAGCCTCTCCTTTGTATATTAAAGCAGTTATTTCAGTGTTACCTAATGAGAATGCTCTATGGTAACAATCTCTGTATGATGGAGGCATGCAGCTTTAAGTAAAAATAAAAGGAATTATTTGCTGTAAGCTTTTGTTTGAGCAACTAGGATGTTTAGACATTCAAAAGGAAAGAAAACAGCACAGTCCTAGCATTGTTGCCCAAATAGCCTAGATTAATTCCCTTAAAATTAATTAACTATATGTCACAGTTATGTAACATGAATTACAGCTTCCCAACTCTCCTAGTCTTAAAAACTAGAGGTAAAAAGAGAAAAAAAAACAAAACAAAAAGAAACAACCCAAACCCAAAACCAGGAGCCATTCCTTGATATTCATCTTGCAGTTTCTTAGTTGTCATCCCCTTCACAGTCCAAGCAACACATCTTACTTGCTATTTACCTCATTTAAGCTGTGCTTATTTCTTGCCTATTTTGATACTCCCATTGACAGCATCAGTCCTCACCAATACAAATGAGATTAACTTCGAAACAGCAGTGCCTCAAAAGAAACTTTTATAGACTGGGAGATTTGCCTTACAGGATTTTTCAACCAGGAAGTCTCTTGAAGTACAAGGAAAAAACCTCATCTAATGTTTTGGTGCTTGATGTCATTTTGACAATAAAGTGCCCAAAACTAAACAC
>WEKY01048610.1:7104-27669 GCA_013390045.1 Picathartes gymnocephalus | reverse complement strand
AGTTTCAAGGAATACTGGTTTCATTATTGCCACCACTGGAAGAGCCCCTTCCCTGACAGAGCTCTATGAAGTATGGATTCTGCATCCCTTCTGTTCCTCTGGATCTGGCTGGGGTGTATTTGTAATGTTGTGTGTAAGTAGCACCGAGCGCAGAGTATCAGAGCAGGCAGGAAGAGTGGCAGGAGAAAGCTGAGAAACAGCACGGCCTCCCATTTGTGTAGTAGCTCCATCTACTCAAGTGGAGTTTCCTTGTAAAGACTCCCTGCTTAGAAAATGTTCTGTGCAGTTTCGGAAAACAATACTCAGTGCCTGTGATGAATACTTGTAAGCCAGGAACTTGTCAGAGTCTATGGAAAGAGCTACTGCAGCTTAATGTTATTGTGCACATCGTTATCACCCACGCAAACCTTTTGATGGATGGATGAATAATTCCCATGTGTGGGAAAATAACACCAAGTGATGGATTTCACTAGCATAAATATCACCAGTAATTACTTGAAACTGGTAAGGGAAGAAGAAAAAAAGGGAAAAGAAAAAGTAAAAAGAAAAAAAGACAGTACAGTGAACACTTACATTTGGAAATATATTAATTTTTAGATAAGTGGTTCTAATTGAGAGTTTTATATATCATGACATTAGAGAGCTTTCAGAATGGGATGAAGTTTGTTTTACCTTTACTATGAGAGCAAAAGGAATGCATAAATGATGAAACAGGTTTCAAAGAAGGACAATGAACAATATTTTCAGTATAGCTGTCCATCTGTTTTGCTAATACAGCTTATAAATACTCTTGTGTAATATGATCTTCACACAGTTCCTCACAGATGACACAATTAAGTTCTTCATACTCAGTATTTGGCTAGCAAACATTTAACATCATTATGGATAAAATCAGTTTTGCTCATAACCAGTGCAGTAAATGACAACTGTAATACAGCACAGCCCACTACCTGACAACCACATGCAGAAAGTACAGAGAGCTCTTATTACAGAAGAAGAACCACTGATATTTCTAATAAACAACCAAATTATGCCTATTTTTCTTTAAAAATAGTGTATTTTCAAGAGGACTAAGACTGCTGCTTCTCCAACTCAAGTCATTCAAAATCTTCTTGGTATGTATCACACTTAGTAAGAGATATCAAATTACCCATACAGTGTTTCTTAAGCTTTGCCAATACATTCCAGGTTTCTCTGTATCTTGTAGTACAAAATATGCCTGTAAATAGCTTATTTTTCTACCAAGAATTGCTCTACTTGCAGATACCAGAAAATGACAAAATGACCAGACGGAAAATGGAAATAAACACCTCAAGTTGCTGATGGAGCATTTCTGTGTCACTGAGGCAGAAATGTGATTTGTAAAGACAGAAAGAGTTGGTAAATCTTGAACAACACTGGGGGAAGTCTCCTTCAGTGGATATTAAGCAGGCTATTCAATGAAGGGCTAAATGATAAAACCATCACAGTAGACCAAACTGGCTTGAGGAAGACATTAAAAGGCTTTATCTGAAAGATGGATTTGTAAGGTATCTAAATGGCCTTTAGAGACATGAAGTTCTGTATCTGTATATCTGCATATAAGTGATAGAAAGAAGGAAACAAAACCATATTTAGCTACTTGATGTAAAATTAAAGAAACGTGCCTGAAGTTCAGCAGTTTCATATTTTTTAAAGGTCTTATTCTGGTATGATATCAGAGTATTGGACCAACAAATCAAGTCTTAGGAACTTGATAAATAAATAAGAGCATCATGTCACTGCTTAGGTTGTACAAGTATTGTATTGTATTTTATTGTATTGTATCCTACCCTATTCTATCCTATTTATAACATTAAACATTCCCCATTGACTTCCTGCTTCCTCCCATGTAATCTATCTAGGATCTGTGTCCATTTTGAATAAATAAAACAAAAAGCAAAACAAAAACCAGAAAACAAAACAACAAAAAATCCCCAACCAAAACAACAACAACAAAAAACCGTCGAATCAATAAAACACAACAAGAACATTTCTGGGACAGCACCAAGGCTATTTTAAAGCCAGATGTGATGTATGTGGAAGAGAGTACATAACTATATATATATGGTTATTTGGCCTTATACTGAGTACACACATTAGCCAAAAGATTAAATTACATTAGGTATTAAATTATCTTATGAGTCTTGTGAATCCTTTGAGATATGCACTGAAAGGTATGAACTTCCTTTAGAAGAACATAGGGTGATCTGTATATGCAGCTCCTTGATGCACAGATGGCTGTTAGACCCTGTCTTCTGGGAAAAGGTGTTTGAAGGTGCCACTTCCACAGGCATTAGGTACTGAATTTATCTGTTTTTTTAGCTGAAGGCTGTAATTTTTTTTTTTTTGGCTCCCTCAGTTTATGTGGCACTTCCAAATTATTTATAGCAATTTAATGAATACCGAAACTCCAGCCCTGCTTTGCTTCTTTTTCCATAGACATATCTCTTGCATTTATTCCCTGTCCTTAAAACTGGGAAGGCCTTGAGCTCAAGACAGATGGAAAGGCCTATTTAGTTACCAAATGTTCTTCTGAGAAGACAATTTCAGTTAGTGAAGGGGAATTACATATGGCTAGACTTAGACTGTAACAGGTTACTGACTTCATTGAAAACATTATTTCAAACCATACCATATGGATGCCAATATTTTCAAAACAAATCCATTGTTTGTATCTTTTGGGGCAAGGAGAGAGAAAGCAATCTTTAATTACATATTACAATTATTACAGCTTGAATAATCTGCAATTGGATATATTAAAGAATGAGAAATCAAAGTCTCAGTTTTCCATTTTGGATTAGCAGAACTGTGTTTTCTGCTGTAATTGTGTTTTTTTGAGACTTCGTGTATAGTCCAAAATGCAGTCAGGGACAGAAAATAGATATCAACACACACACATGCTCTCTTTGTACTGTATACTTACACAGTATGTGGCAAGCAGTAGAAGCAGTATCTACAGAATGTGGCAAACAACAAAAACATGGCTTAATATTCTGATTGCAAATAAGTCCTGTCATTTGTTTTGAGATTTGTATTCTGATAGTTGCTGTATTCTGTTAATTTCCTTTTTGACCATCAGATGTCTGTCTTTCCTTCTTATTAAAGGTTCACTGCATTTGTATTCTCTCACTCTTAGGTGCAGAAAGAAGCATTTTGTTTCCACTTACCTCTCTGATTTTAGTCAGCTTCCCAAAGATATATACACTACTTATGCATTTTTAATAATCTTATCCCCACTGCTCCAGAATAAAACATGTATGTGAAATATCTCATAGATCAGAGATTCTTTCTTGTGTGGATTGGTTTTAAACTAAAAGGCAGGTGTGGGGGCAAAGCTAATCTTTCTGTTCTCCCTGTGGATCTGGTCAAAGAAGTTGAAAAACCAGCTACCTCTATGAAACACTTCCACAGTAGAGTTTCAATTTCTATTTATGGACACCTGAGATTTCCTGTGCCAGTCGTCAGATCCAGCTCCACAGTATTTCAAATGTCAGGCTCTGTCCTGAATAGTTTGAAAAGTATTATTATTTTATGTCTGATTGAGCTGCTGGAATTGCAATCACTTTATGTATAGCTGACTTTGCCATCTTAAAGACTAAGTTACCTTTTGTCATTAGAAAGAAAATGTGCTAGTACTAAACAAAAAAGAAGAGAGCGAAAGTAGGTATCTGTATAGAGGTTCTTCATTACGGAAATTAAGTTATCTTAAAACCAATGCAAATTAGGGCAAAAATCTTTCCTTTCGAGGCAAGATCTAAATCAGGTTCAGCAGTACAGTACATAATAAAGATAGAAACATCAAAGCAGACTACTACAGATGGTTTCACCTTCATTTTCCAGATTCTGCTCCCAAGCCAAGAGTTACAGGAAAAAAATGAAACAAAATATTCAATTATGCATACTTTTGATTGCAGTACAGAATTGAAATCTCTGTACCCTCACTGACCTTCCTGGAATGAAAATGCCCTGAAGGACAGAGAGGAAGATATTCTGGTATTATCTGCTAGTCCATTCCAGAGAAAACAGACTGACTGCCTTTCACCCTGGGCTGAGGGGCCAGTTTCCTATGCGACCCTTCTTATGTCCCTACATTTATCCTCTGCAAAGTTTGTCTCTCAATTTATTGACCTTTTAAAAATGGAATAATGAGTCAAAGTCATCCAATCATTTAAGGGTCTCTAAAGAAAATCAGTTACTGTTTTTATTATTCTACAATCTTGTTGAGATTTTTGATTCCCTTTCAGGCTTTTTTTCTTTTTTTTCTTTTCTTTTTTTTTTTTTTTAAATTTCGTTTTAAAAAAGCAAGTCTGACAGTTAAATTTTACATCACATATTGACTGAATTGGAAAAGTGTAAGAAAATTAATGAAGAGAATGGAATTTTACTTCAAGAAGGATGAAAATTAAAAAGGCAGGCTAAAGAAACAATATAAGTTGTGATTCCAGTGGGGTCATTAATGATTCAAATTAGCTGTCAAAGGAATTTTCAGACAATCAATGCTTTGATGTTTTTTAATCACAGTAAACAGTACTTATATCTCAAGCTGTACAGTTAAAAGGAAGCTTGGAGAAATTAAACCACTGGGCCCATCAAAAGCCCAAGGTAGAAGACAATTTAAAGATCATTTTTAAAGTGTAACTTAAACTACACTAATGGATAGAAGTCATTTATGCTCTGTACTTTACAAATGGAGAAGCTACACTGGCCCAAGTTGCTGATGCTATCTCATCTGAAAACGACAATATATTCTGCTTTAATACTCTTTTCCCTTGCTTCAGAGTTTGACAGGCTGGTAAGCTGAGTGTCACTGGCAATTCAGCACAAGAAAATTTCCCTGCTAACAAGTCAAAATTAGTTTCCTTATCTCTTCACTCCTTAATAGAGATTTGCAACAATTGGGTGGCCTTCCAATACATTTCAGTGGTTCTAATAATGAAGTCCTCAGAACAAACTACTGTACATTTCAAAAAATACTTCAATAAAAGTACTTCAGGGAGCTAATCTACATGCATTCTCATTCTTTCAGAGGTTAGGGTTTTTTTAAAGTTTTTTTAAAGTAATTTTAAAGTAATTGAAACCCATACTAAGGGTTGCTCAGTGATTATTTGATGGCAGTTGCTTTTAATGTGTCTAATACACTGTACAATGATCCTAAGATTTACACCATATTTAATTCATTCATTTCAGTGTCACAAAAGCATGGCAGGAATTATCCAGTGAAAGTATTATTTTGCCTTTTTCATCTACAAAATATTTATAGGTGTATTAAGAGGCATTACTATTTCAAATTATTAATAAGTTTATTATCATCAGATGTCCAACTCCCAACTAAAACTGAAAGGCATTTTGGTCATCACTGAAAAAAGCAATAAAAAAACTGCTGTAGGTTTTAATAAAAATATGCACATATATGTACTCAGCTACACACTGCTTACAAGCACCACTACCAATATATTAAAAATTCCCATATTATTAACATTCCACCTCCTTTTACTGACAAAAATGGAAGGTGATGTGACTTCTAGCCAGAAAGCAAAAAAGATAACATAGCGGCAGTTTAGGGTTTACCAACATAAGTAACTTGTAGGTGTAAAATTGGAATAGTAAATTGTAAATACAGACTACATGTTAGCAATATGACTATTCTTAGTGAATAAACAATAGCAGTGTTTTCAAAGTTATCTTCCTTGTCTGAAAGTCTTGTTTATTGGCTAATCATCAATTATGATGATTTAGCTATAGAGTTTACTAAAACGTGCTTCGATCTGCTTGATCCTTATCGAAAGTCTGTTGAAATGAAGATGCCTCCTTCTGGTAACTCCCTTTCATTTGGAAGGCTGCAAAAGCTCAATGACTGATTATTTCTTTATTCATAATTTAAGCTGAAAATAAATGGCAAGATATCAAATTATCCTATCATACATTGTTTTGATGGAGGTTTTTGGACATTGAATTTATCAACAGCTGACTAGCCTGCAGTTGCTGGAAGTCTAAACATGCTTTCACTGGACACATTTAAAAAAAGAAGTGTTAGCACTCTATTCAGGGATCTGACATGCAAGACCAAGTTGCATTCAACTTTTTTTTCTGACAATCTGAGCAGCAAGTTCAGAATGCATCTTATGTCCTCTAATGTAACTCTCACGGCACAAAACTGCTTTCCAAGTGTTCTGAGCTACCTAAGGTTGCATATTTTTGACCGCCTTTCTTCAAGTTGTTTTCAATTTTTCAAGCTGAACATCTGATATTCTATCTAAACTGAGAAATGCACTGAGGTCTGTTTGTTTCTCCTCAAGGTGATTTCTAATATTTCTGTTTAATAAAATTTACATACACTTTATTTTCCTTCCTCAACTCTCAGATGTCAATGAAACTGAATCTAACCCTATATCTAGGTTTTAAGATATCTCCTACATTTTGATTGCTGCAACTTACCAGTTTGGTTTCAGTTTCTGGACAGAGCAATATTTTATTCAAAATAATGTAGGTAATAACAGTGGATAACATATGTCTTATTCTAAAACAGGAATATGGCACTGAAGGCTCCATTTAGATCTTCTTCTCTACCAGCCTCTATGAGTTACTGGAGGTGCAGATCACTGCCGAGTCTGTCTTGGCTATTTGTATTTAAAACAGAGCATTTCATATCACTGAAAATTGATCCCAAATGTGGGTGTGTTGTCAGCTCTGAACATAATTTGGCATACACATATCCTAGTATAGAATATCCTTAGGGATTCACTTCCTCTACTTTATACATTGGAGTTGTAATTACATCCTGCTAGTGTCGCAGCACACAAGCCCTCCAAGCAAGAGCCTGTAATTGCAATGGTGTGAAACTTCTGCTGTTCAGTGGCACAAACTACCATTGAACAGTTTGGTGCATGTTAGTAGACAAAATCAGTGGCATAGCCAAAGTAAGGAGAAACAAAGGTGTGCTTACATCACCTTTACCCTCTGTATTGCAGACATCCAGTTGCCCTACACTATTACCTGATGATGGCTGAAATAAGCCCATGCAGAAATCATGAGCTAGCATTACAATGAAGAAGCAATTACAGCAATTAATTTTGTGACAAATGTATGTCACACACAGTTTTGTCAATGTTAATCTTCCTTTGCTAAAAGTCTTCCAAACAGAGTTCAATGTACTCCCGAGCCTAGCAACAGCAAGACCATACTTCATTTTAGCAAAAGCACTTTGTCAGCAGAGAATATACTAGGGAAGTTCCCACCACTAGAAAAACACTCAGTGAAGGCACAAGACAGGTAAAAACAAAAATCACCAGTGAAAAACAGAGTAGCTTTGGGTGAAAAACACCAAAAACCAGAATAAAACCATGCTGCTTTAGCCAAGCTGAGACTTGCTTAAACTCTAGACAACAGCTCCAGGACAGGGATACAGATCAGGCATTGTATCAAAAGTTGTCTGCAGCTGACCTGAAGTTCATTCAAAGAATATTCCAGCTGGGAAAGAAACTGACTCTATACAAGAGACATTCACAGTGGTCAAGGCCCTGCTCTTCTAACCAAATTCACCATTTGTATCTTTCAATCCTGAAGGACTCACAAGAGCAAGTTGAGCTTCAAAAGGGTATCACATGTAGATGATACTTTAATAATATACCCTAGTGGATGTTTTAATTAAAAGTGGCAGTAGGTTTAGAACTGTCTTCTTAATGTTCCTAATCAGAGAACATATAGATTCAATGAAATTTTAGAAAAGTCAGAAAACGCAAGATTGGACTAATTTTAGATGGCTGACAGTATTTTGTATCCCAGTAGAAACATCTTAAGAATCTTTCTACAGTGTGCTTTCTTTCTTGTGAGTCATACACATAATTTTCATGGCTTGAAGTCACATACAAATTTCCCAGTTTTAATACAATCACCATTCTGCTATGTTAGGCAGTGGATATTTTCAGCTAGAAGGATACAGTCCAAATTTTTGCTGAAGAATTAAGAAACTGTGGTGGGTTTGACTTTGGCTGACGTGAGTATCCACCCAGCTATTCTCTCTCTTCCCCTCAAAAGGAAAAGGGAAGAAAATAAGATGAAAAAGCTTGAGATAAAGGCAAGGAGATCACTTAACAATTACCACCAAAGGCAAAACATACTCAGCTTGGGAAATAATTTTAAGTTATAGCCAGTTACAAAAATACAAATATTTCTCCCGTACTCTTCTTGTCAGGAGCAACTTCATTCCTGATGCTTCTACCTGCCTGCCAATGGCAGAGGGGAATGGGGAATAGGGTTTGTGGTTAGATCATAATGCTCCATCTCAGCTGCTCCTTTTTCCTCACACTGTCCCCCTGTCCCAGAGTATAGTCCCTCCATTAGGGTACAATACTTCATTAACTGCTCCAATGTGGGCCCTTTCCCCGGGCTGCAGTTCTACCACAGCTCCAACGTGGATCTTTTCCATTGTGTCCACTCCTTCAGGAACAGAGTGCTCTAGGTGTGGGTTTCCCATGGGCTGCAACTCCTGTGAGAAAACCTGCTCCTGCGTGGGCTCCTCTCCATGGGCTGCAAATCCTGCTAGGAGCCTGTTACAGCATGGGCTCACCCTGGAATGTAAGTTCCTTCAAGCCAATTCCATCTGCTCCAGTGTGGGGGCCTCCAGAGGCAGCAGGTGGAAAACTGCTCCAGTGTGGTCCCTCGTGGGCTGCAGGGGCACAGCTGCCTCACCATGCTCCTCACCATGGGCTGCAGGGAAACCTCTGCTCTGGTGCCTGAAGCACCTCCTCTCCCTCCTTCTTCACTGACCCTGGTGTCTCTCTCTCACGTTTTTCTCACTCCTCTCTCACACCTGCTCTGCAGCATGTTTCGCTTTTTCTTACACATGTTATTGTAGAGGTGCAATCAGTGTCCCTGAGGGGCTCAGCCGTGACCTGTGATGGGTTGGCTGGAGCCAGCTGGAACCATCTTTAGGACAGCCCCAGGCCCACCTCACAGAGGCAGTCCCAGCATCATTCCTGGGCAGTGCCTGGGCATGGACACATGGAAACAGAAATAAAACAAAAATAGAAAGAGTATCTTTTCTCTTGTTAAAACAATAGTTTGAGAGTTCAGCTCAAGAACATTCGTGATGACTCAACTGGCTGCTTTAGTTACCTCATTTAAAAAATCATTTCACTTGGACAGAAACAAATTGATATAGTCAATAAGTAATTCAGAAAGATGCAATAAAATAAAGAAATTAAGAGAAACCAGACAGGCTAGAGGTGCACAGTTCATAATATCTATGTACATCACTCTATGATAAATGGTGTAACAAATGGTTATGATGTCATCCCATTACATGGTACCATAGTCTCACTTTCACTTGAATGTCAGAGAAAAAAATGGATCAAGAATTAGGACATGTAGGCAGACAGCATCAAAAAGTAATAAAAAAACTCTTCACCATACACCTGACTATGAAATCTACTTCATTACACCTTGTCTTTCAAAGCAAGTTGAAAGCAGCAAGTAATACTGTCCTTTCTATCAAAAGGTCATTTCCTGTATTCTCTCTAGTGAGGTCTGTCCGGAATGACTAAAATCAACAGGTATTGAAATACCTGGAAAGAAGAGAATATGAAAACAGTGAATTAGCTGCTAGCAGAAGCTTTACATAGTGTAAATGGAACATAATCACAGAAAGTAAAATTAATTTCTAGTAAGAATACAAAAATTTAGAGAAAGACTTATGTGTCTTAGGCAAGAAAGGTTCTGAGGTTCCTAATGTTAGACATCTTCTACAATAGAGTATTGTTTTGAGTTCACCACATGTAACCAGTTTTTTTTTGGTGGGTTTTTTTTTTTTCCTACTCTTTATTAAACTGGAATGAAAGTCAAAGTAACACTCATCTGTCACACTCTGTGGAACAGGTTTACATTTGCTTATTTTGCTTATGTACTAGTAAAATATTTTCTTCCTTAATTTCTTGCACTTGCACATCTAAGGCTGTAGTAGCCTAGTCTGACTACAGATTATGTTACTATTGGAAGAAAAATGAATACAGAAGCAAATAGCAGCTTTCAGGGAATGCTGACTCCTGACTTCCTTGTCAGGCCCATCTAGCTTGGCTCTTAATTGAAATCTCAGGCTATAATGCATGACATTTAAAGTTACTCACTATGTTGTGTCTATGCTGAGTGCCACCTTAGTCATAGAACCAGAGCATGGTTTAGTTCAGAAGATCACACAGTCCAACCCTCACCCTGCCATCAGCAGGGGCACCTTCTGTTCCAGTGCCTCACCACCTTCACAGTGAATAATGTCTTGCTAATAGCTAATCTAAACCTGCACTCTTACTGTTTAAAGCTGTTTTATCTTGTCCTATTGCTAAATGCATGTGGAAGGTCCCTCTCCAGCTCTCTTGTAGGTCTTTGGGTACTGAAAAGCTGCTGTAAGGTGGGCCTGGAGGCTTCTCTTCTCCAGGCTGAACAAATCCAACTCTCCCAGTCTTTTCTCATAGCAGAGGTGTTCCAGCCCTCTGACCATCTTTGTGGCCCTCCTCTAGACTCACTCCAACAGGTGCATGTCCTTCCTGTGCTGGGGCATCCAGAGATACAACTTGGAGCTAATTTGAAAAAAAAAAAAAAAAAGGGAGCAAAACCACTCCAACCAGTGGAGTTCTTTGAGAGAAACAAATGGGATTCATGGTAGATTTTAAAAGTACATTTTTATGAGACCAGCTGACGAAATGGAAGGAAGTGGGGGAAGCTCTCTCATGCACAGAAGGTCTTTTTCTGTTCAAAATTGCTAAATGCCTTTAAGCATCATCCAAGCCAAAACACACTTTCACTTTTCTCAAAAGGAAAGAAGTAAGCAAACACCCCAAATTATTCTTGAATAGTACTACTACGAAAGTGCACATGGTCACTAGAAGGACCAAGATGTCTAAGAATCCAATGAGTTACAATTTCCAGCTGTGCAGTTTTCAAACACCTTCATCAACATTGATTTATATAAATATGACAATCGCTTCAGCAGCTCCAAAGAAAGAAACAATCCTCAAAAAATACTCATTATATTTGTATCTAAGTGGGTCTGGGCTCTACAAAATCTGATTTAGGGTAGGATGGGTGAAGGAGTCTGCACAGCTAATTCTGGCTACACTGGACTTTGGCCTCCAGAGACTCTTTGTCACTAATGGTAACTATGAAAGTAACATATAGCAGGACTCTGGCCTCAGCCAGTATCTACAGAAGTTGAGAAAGAAAACCCAGTTAAAGATATTTATGTGGATTTTGGCCTAAATATAATATAGAAGAGAATGAATGGAAGGTCTAGGTCTAAAAAAATTGATTTGTTCAGATATCACTGACAATACACTTTTAAAGAAGATACTGATCAGTAAGAAGGCAATAATCCAGTTGCAATTTTAAATACCTATTAGAGCTGACAGATATGGAATCTGAAATGTGTTACTTTATGAAAAAGAAGAAGGACAGCAAGGAACATTTATTGCAAAATGTTTACCTGGGTTTCTTTAGAGAAGCATTTTCTTCAGACCAGAATGACATTACACACAATTTTACATTTTCTGAGAAACCACATTTGAAAAAACCAATAAGTCATTTCCAAATTTCATTTTGTGAAGACAGAATGAAGTGCAGAAAGTAAGAATGACACACTGTAATTTAGAAACTATTGTATAGTTGTGCACAGTGTTACGTTTTCAATTTTATTTTAATAATATTCTGTTTGGTATAATAAGAATATGGAATCCTATTGTGTATCTCAGAAAGTGAGAATAAGAAAAGGAAGACCAATAGCCACTAGAAAAAACCCACAATCCTTCTCCATAGTCAGTAACTATTGGAAGCAATAACTTTATCAAATTCCTAAGAGGTTCTGTGCAGGCAAGTTATTCCCCAACTTAAAACCAGAAGAACAATCTTTGAAACGCCACAACATTCATCAGGGTGCATGAGAAAAGCCCTCAGTCTGGTGGAAAGGTCTAGATCATTGATCCCTATAGACAGCGACATCTGAAGGGTGTATATTTCTACAAATCAACAGATCTCCAACATCTTCACTGTCACTGGCACGTGAATCACAGGTTCACAGCTCCCCTCACAGCAGCGCTTAGTGGACTCCCAAATATCCCACCTTTCCTAGCCCCACTCATGATGCCAAGAACCGTATCAATATCCCATTCATTCACTACTGCCAAGCTTGTCTCCTTCTGCCAAGTGATGTTTTATCTCATTTCATTTGCAACTTTCCAGTGTGCTGTTCTTGTCTAGGAAGATAGAGAAGGCTGCAGATATTTAATTTGAAAAAGCTACTGTCATAGCAAAATTATTCTTTTGACAAGCTTTAGTTTAAAAAAAGATCAAATGTAGGATCACCCCACTTGCTTTCAGTTGCATACCTAGGCTTCTGGAACTAAATTTCCTCCCTTCAATTAAATCCATTTTGAAATGTGAAAGTAACACTTATTGCAAAAGGGCTGAAAGCTTTCCTTGTTTATCTTGTTTTAGCACTTCACAGTCTTTGGGATAAGAGTAATGAGATTTCTCTGAGTTAAAAATGCAAATTTGCCTACCCCAGAAAGATGAAAACTGTATCTGTGTTTGCTGTATTAGGGGGATATTGATAGTTTATGGTAATCTGTAAAGCTCAGGAAACACTTATCATCCAAGCACACTTACACCATACCTCCTAGGATGAAATACTCTAGTGAACATTATGTTGCACTGTTCCTGCATTAACCTATTGCCAACCCATTCCAGCAGTCCCATGTACCATCCCACTGCACTGTGGACCAAAGCCATTTTCACAGCTTGTCACATTGCCATCACACCACTGATTTACTTGACACTATAAAATGTGCTAATGGCTACAGTACTAGGGAGTTGATGTTTTCACCCCTTAATTATCAAAGAACTAGTTAAGTTCGTCTGTCAGCTCTGTGGAAGGTTGGGGGAGGCAAAACACTTTTGGTCATAAGGTGGCGGCCCCAAAGAAAGTGTTCAGATTGCAGACCTACATACCTGCCTGAGAGATGCTGCAGCAGGGTCTGCTCAGCTAAAATGTCTTCATCCACACCTTCCTCTGCACATCTCAACCCATGTGCAGCCCCAGACACAACAAGCCTGGCACTGAGCCACACAAGGAAGGCCCCGTGTCCTCACTCCTTTGATTTCTAATGCAGGGACCACAGTGACCACTAAAAGCAAAACAGCTGGATTTGTCTTTTTAATGATGTAACTAGGAAGTCTAACCTCTTGAAGGATCTCTTATTTTTTTAAGGACAAAGTCTACCAGAAGAAAAGTGTTCACAAAGAAGATTTGCTTGCACAAACAGGCTTACTTGAGCTGAAGCTGGCTGCTCAGTGACTCCTGGATGCAGTGGGAAAGGCTAACCAAATTATCTGCTTAACTGTTGGAAATTTAATGGGAAGGCTTCCTTCTCACACCCCCCTGACTGAAAACCTCCAGCAATTTAATATTAATATGACAGTCTTCTGTGGCAGGGAAACATACAACTTACATATTTCTGAATATAGTTTATTCAGTAAATGATACCCTTACTAGTGAAGGTATTACGATTAGGTATTTTCCATTTTTCAGGTAATTTTTTTCCTCTGCTGCCCTGTTTTCCCGTGCTCTGGTGCTCCCTGCCCCAATAAGAATGGGGTAAAGGAAAGTAATTTCTATAATTAAACTGCTAAGTGGCCATGGTAGTTGGAAAAAACTCCAGCAATTCTCTCTGTGAGCTGTCAGTACAGGAGGCAGGCCAGGCATGAGGTGTGCTGCAAGAGCGGGCCCCCTTACAGAGAATACACGGTCAAACACAAGGCAGCTGCAAACCCAAGCACTCTGCACTTGTACCAGAAAGCCTGACAGGAACACAGGCTCCTTCGGGGAGCCACAGCATATTCTTATTGTTTCTAAGGACTAACACTCCCAGCAGTTTCTGCCTCCTGTTACATAGGCTGAGAGCAACCAGAGGGTTCTGTACTGCCCCATGGTGTGGTACAGGAATGGACTGTGCACTCCTTTTAGAGATGGAAATAAAAGTGGTCTTAATCCACCTTTCTGTGGGCTGAATTCTGGTTGGGATCATGCCTGTTTAAGAGTCTTTATCCTCTGTGTAGCATGTACCTGATCTGCAGTGCTTCTAGGCTGTCCCATACCACATGGTCCCCTAATGATGCTCTCATCTTCCCTTTTGCCCAAATAATACCCCAGATGTTCCCAACACCAGATCTCACAAAGAAATCTACAGAGGACAACACTGTGGCTCTCTTTCCATACCACAGGGAGAAGCTCCAACACCAATTAACTAATTGGTCGTTCAGTCCTAGACAGGAATTCAACACCGATCTCTATTCAGTAAACTAGCAAAAACTAATTTGCAAATATTGAATTTGGATTTTAGTAAAATATCTTACATAAGAAACATTTCTCAGGGTATATGAGGAGGTCTATGTTAGTGAGAAAAAAGCTGTTTTAAAATACAAAACACTATTCAGGAGTAAAGGCTAATTTAAATGACATTTTGTACATTGACAAAGTCTGAGTTTATATTTTATATTAATGAAATACTATCAAATGTAATCTAAACAATTTAATGGTTGACTGGGTTAATTAGCATTTGTCAAAGACTGATAATTAATATTTTTTTAACCTCAAGGTCACAGCTCAAAGCCAACATCTTACTTATTAAAGCAATGACAGTAATTAGGAGGACAAATATAGCATTTTCATCTGAAGATCTTAATGTTTTACCTCAGCATGTATTTCCTCAAAATAGCTACAGGTTAAGTGACAATTTTTAAGACCTGTGTTACAAAGAAGTGGGCTGAGACACTGACAGAAAACAACATTTTCTTCAATCATCATAGTAGAATGTAGGAAAAGGATTTTGCACACAGGCTGGTAAACTGTCTTGACAACTTTGCAAGGCTGATAAAAATATATGTCCCTTTTTATCCTCTTCCAAAGTGGAAGTATCATTGCTGAGCTTGACACAAACGGTGTCATACAAATACCTAAAAGTGCCTTCAGTGGAGCTAGTAAGGGTCAAAATAATTAGAATCTAAGACCACTGAAGAGTTCACTTGTTTAATTAAAACTTCCTTTTACTAGAAAGTAATATATTAAGTACAAAATTGCTCCTATAGCACTCAAGAACATAAACTCACTTTTCATACAGAAGTAATTGATTTATTGTTCTTGATGCCATTAATATTAATGAGCCTTCACAACTCCTACATAGGCTGTATTGACATTTACAATTTAGGACAGTTTAGGTCCCAAGAGCTTCATCTACAAATATCAGGATAAACAGCTCCTTTCTCAAATGGTTTATTGTATTTTCACTCATTTACTACTATTTGTACTACTTTAGCACAAGAGAGATCCACAGCTAAGATCCTGTACCCAAGATCCCAAGATCTTTCCATAGGATCCTTCCAGTTGATCTAATCAAGACAATTGAATAGCAGGAACAAGAAAATATGAGGACCTTTCATGGAATTGGAGTAAAACATCAACATATGGGAAGAAATTTGCTGGTGGTTAAGCATGAAATCTGCAGTGAAAATTCCGTTTGGTACCTCAGCAGCCCTCCAAGTGGTACAGTAAGAGTCAGGATTCAGGTACCTAAACATAAGCAGCTTGTGCCAGTTTGGATACTCTAAGCCTTGACAATGTCTGAGACATTTTTGTGGGGCTGGCAGGTACAAACAAGGAGTGAGACCTGAGCTGTGCCCTTTTGGAGCAACAGCTTCAAGCCAGGCAGGATAACTTAACAGCATATCAAATAGTAACAGATGCTCTGTTCCCTAAACTTGAGTTCAACCTCTGCTTCATGCCTGAGAGAAAACAGTCTCCAGTATTTTAAACAGAAAAATTTAAGTAGTCTGTACATTCTGGTTTTGTTTGATTTAGAGTTCCGCTTGCAAAAAATGGTGGAAAACTGACATGCTGCCAGAATCAGGTCATCATTAGAAAATTCTCCCTTCATACACAAAGCCGTAAATATAAGGCAATGTTAATGATTCAGTTTCATCTTTCTTGATTTTTTTCTACAGATTGGTGACCTGAACAATCACTATCTCAGCTCCTTATTAGTATACAAAAATATTGCAATTAATATTGTAAAATCTGGAAAATTTGTTTTAAAAAGGGCAAACTGGATAATTACATACTTTCAGAGAAAAGATGGTGCACTTTATCACATACTACATTTCTTTCAAGCTTACCCCTTTTCTATGAAACCAATTAAAAAAGGTATGAGAGGACAAACATCAAGTAAATGAGGCATAAACTGACAACATCCCTGACTACTTCTGCACATGCACCTCTTCTAGATTCCCTTAAACATATTGCACTTCATACCTCATGGGACACATAATTCTTACACTAATTTTCTCCAGTCTCTTCAGTACTTTTCAGGGCATCTCGAAAAGTTTGTTTTCTGCTATGAGGTCTAGGAGGCTCCTTTATTCTCTGATCATAAGGAATCTACATAAATGCAACATAAAAGTAAATATTGCTGGATAATATTGTAGGACTAAAAAGAACAAAATTCCATCTTGTTGTACTTACAAAAAGTACAGCTAGTGCAATTTTGTATGTCTATACTTTCATGGAAGTGTACCTGTCCTTGTCAGTTTCAGCACTTTGGATCAGAAAAAATATTTGCAGTGGAGCTCAAATCCAAATCTGTCTGTTTGACACTGCAAGATATTTGGAGTGGAAATCAAAGACTGCACTGTTTTAGAAAGCCGAAGCTCCCTGTGATGTGTCAAGCACACAGGCCCTGCTTCTCTGGGCAAAGGCCTTAAATCATCCTTCTGCTGACAGGTGTGCTCAGGGAAAAAGAAGGGTTATTTTTCTTCATGTCTTTATATATTTTCTACAGCCTATTCACATTAAATGCAACAAAGCATCTCGGAAAACATGCTACTGACGTAATTCTGTGCTGTGGCTGAATAACATGAAACAACATTTATCTAGCCTTTGAAGTGCAACCTTTTTATTCTCTGTTCTAAATACTAAAATAAGTAAAAACTGAGGCTTTCATGTTAGCTGTCCCATCCTTATCTCCCTTTTCTCCAGCAAACACAAAGGAAGCACAGTAAAAGCTGGACTAGCAAGTGGACAATAATGTATCATAGAGAACTACGCATCCGTTGGAAAATTTGGTGGCATAATAGAAAGAGAACATAAAATTAGACACAGCTGTTTATATAAGAAGTTTTACCTACATCTGCATTTTTTTTTTCTCAAGACTATGGGCCAAATTTTGTAGCTTTTTATGCTCAGTCTATGGGAGGCCTGAACAAAGAGTCCTGCTTCTCAATGCAATTAATTATTTAACACCATATGTCCATGCCTGAACATTGAAAGTAAATTCACTTTTCCCCCATTTTTTTCAGCCTTTATCTGTATTGACATAAGTATGTTGCCATGTCATATTTGAACACAGTGAAGCATTCCTCATAGAGATGTTGAATATTCCTGGCTAATATCTCTTTAATGCAGTACAAAGCAGATCTGTAACAGCCTAACACAGATTAACAGAAATGACTCATTTTTTATTAACATACGCAATAAAAAAAGTGCCTAAACACCTGCTGACTTCCAGACTGAGCTATTTTTGTCAGATATTTTAAAAGAAACTGTCAAAGTACTTTCAAACAGAAAGATCAAAGTTCCTATGATGAATTCAAAGGCATTGACTCTCCACGTTCAGTTCTCTGTTGCACAGGCAGCCAAATAATAATGGCTGCACCACAGAGCTGATCACATCCCAGGGGCAGCAGAAGGGTGCTGGGGCTTAGCCGACATCTGCTCTTCCCGTCCCCACTTAGCAAGAAAAACATGAGAGCCCAGCAAGGGGCAGTGGCCCAGGGTAGGCAAGGCAGGGACGTGCTGTACAAGAGCAGTTCCTTTTTGGCTGCAACACAGCTCTGCTCTGCCAAGTCAGGCAGCTTCAGGGAACAGAGACATAAAATAATCTAGGCTGGCAGGGTCCTCTGAAAGTCATCTGGTTCAACCCTTTGGTCAGAGCAAGGGTAGCTGCAAAGTTAAAGCTAACTTTAAAATAAGATCAGGCCGCTCAGGGCCATGTCCAGTCAAGTTGCGAGTGTCTCCAAGGATGGAGATGCCACAGCCTCTCTCAGCGATCTGCTCCAATGCTTGATCACCACCTTACCTGTAAATTATTTTCCCTAACATCAAAATGGAATTTCTTTGTCAACTGGTAAAGTTGAAAACAGCAATACAGTCACACTCCTTTCTAAGCAGTACTGAGCGAACCCAGCTCTCAACCTCCCCACCTTGCAAACCCTAATCGTGAGACCCTACTCACTGCATTGTGCTAATTCCACTCCTCTCTTGCTTTACAGCTTCCTATCTGCAGTGGTGAAGGGCTCTTGTGAAATGGAATGAATTATTTTTTAATGAGCAATGGCCTCAGGGTATTGGAGTTCTATGTTTCTTATACTTTTCCTGTGTGGGTACGGAAAAGTCACCTCCGTGGGTTTGGTTCTAGAAGGGACTGCTGAGCTCTGTGACTTGAATTTAAACCTACCTAATTTTAGTTATCTAATATGAAAAGAAATACTTGTTTATATTGATTACATGAGAACACAGTGTAGTTGGGCCCTCAAAATAGCCACTTAAGTTAATAGCCAAACGTAATGTGAAAGACAGATTAGGATCTAATTTAATATAAAAAGGAGATTGAGCTAAATCTGCCCAATGATGGTGTAACAAATGCCTCATTTGATGTAACAGCATCATCTTTGAACTCCATCCCTTTCTGTGTGTGCTTTTTTAAAATAGAATGGCCCAGGCCATTTATTTAAGCATAAGTCAGACCCAAAATCAAGAGCTGAGGCAAACAAAAAAGAAACAACCAACCAACCAACCAACCAACCAACCAAAAAAACCCAAAACAAAACAAAAAACCTCCAAATCCGAAAAACCAGCCAACCAACACAAACAAACAAAAACCCCAAAAAACCCAATTATGAAGGCTTTAAAGAAGGCCAAGCCAGAATTCTTTTCTCTAATTCTCCACCTCATTTCCTATATAAGTATAGTAATTATCACTTTGCCACTCCCTGCAAATAGGCAGTCAGTTTAATATGCCTCCGGAGGCAGGAGTTCTTAGCAGGGAATCAAGGTTTCATTGGGCTGGGCCAGGAACCCAGCAAGCACTAAAGGGATTCTTCTGCACTGAAAAACTAACAAAGCCCCTTGGACAGTGAACTGGAAATTCACAAATTCACCAAAACTGCATTTCACAGAGATTCCAAATACCTCTTAGATGGTAATGGCACCTCAAACACTGAGCTGTGCAGGATTCAAACTGGACCTGTAAGGGAACAGCTTTATGCATGACTAGAAATAGCTTGAGACATCTTATGTCCTCAAAGAACTTCGGCTGCATCTTTCAAAAATGAGATGAAAGACAAGCTTATTAACTCAAATGTTAACATTTTTAGTAGCTTTCATCAGCAGATGTCCTGCTTATAAGAAATGGGCAAAAGATTCCATAACAGGCTCTGAATATACACATTCAAAGGAGTACAAAACTGTTTTCAGAAAAATAGGTTTTCTTAGCTGAAAATATAAAAATGAACATTATAACACCATCCAAAATCACTTCTTAGTGCAACTCCTTTGCAGTATAAAAATTATTTTCCATAATCCTGTTGCAGAGTTGGCAAAGCAAATGAGTCTTAATGCCAATGCAACAGAAATCTGAAGTCTGTTCCCAGCTCTGCTTAAAGTGACCTTGAAGAAGCTGTCCAATATTTTGTTAAAATGAACCACTGAAAGATACTGTCACAGTTAGAAATATGACCCATGTGTAACGTGAAGGAAATAGAAATATTAACAGCAATTAGGAGGAGAGCTGGAACTGAAATTTATAGTTTCTGGGCTTCCTATCAAATGTATCTTTGTACATAATAACAGGGATAATAACAAGGGCTGTCTGTGTCTCTTCCGCAGTTCTGGTTCAGATAAAATCACACGCTCTGGCTGTGCTCTTTATCTTAATGTTGTATATGAAATAAATGGGAGCAACTGAGAATATTAAATGATGGAAATCTGAAGGTCCAAACCAGAATCAGTGGCACATAGATTATTTCTTCTTCTCCTGAAAGCCATATCCTTTGATTTTTCCCCTTTGCAACTATGAAGTTTTTTTAAGAAGGGGGTCTCAAAACACATTTCTTCAATTTAAGCACCTCAGATTATAACTTCATCGAAGGTATTTTTCTAATCTTTTTAAATAATCAAAAACACTTAGGGAAAAAGATATAAATTTTCCCACTGCAATACTAGATTCTCCCTTCTCCTAGAAGAGATTCCACCAGAAAAAGCATATAGCAGGCTTGCATTGCCTAAGAGAACCATTATTTGTGTTGCAACCCTCAAGTATCAATGATAATTTTTTCATAAAATCAATCCCACTTGACTCTCAGGAAATTTTCAACATTCGTAACACTCAATTTTTTTACTTGCAAAATGAAGACACTGTGACATGAGCCACTATAAAGCTACTTTTACTGCTACCT
>WEKY01048609.1:307-31261 GCA_013390045.1 Picathartes gymnocephalus | reverse complement strand
TTTGTTTAGGTGTTCTCTGCAGAGAAATAGATCGACAGCTTCAAAGATTTCTCTTTGCTAGTACATTTTTTTCATAAATATTCATATACACTTCCTGATCTATTAAATGTCAATGGTTAGTATTCATTTCATCACGTTTACGTTTTATGAAGATGCATTCTATGTGTGTACTTTAGCTAAAATTATTTTGCACTTTTACAATGATTACAGCGACTTCTCTTGCGATGACATCAAAACTGCTTTACAAATATGAATTAAAGTCTACAAAACCTTTGTAGAGCAGCTAAAAATTTTAGGCTAACAAAAATATTGTTATACATATTTTCTAAGTGAATACTCTGAAGGACATACTGTATGTGATTTAGCTAAGTTCAAACAGGGAATAAATACAACTGACAAATTCTCACCCTAGCTTAATTAGTAGATCATAGTCCTTAAGTTGTCTTTAACAGTATAAAATACAATTCCTTTCTGGAAAGTGACTCTATAAAAACAAGTGCCATATTTATGAATCATTGCTTCTATGAATATTCCTGCAAAATTTTTACTATATTAAGAGTTAATTTGAGGGCATTGCAAATGGCATGTTCTAAGCTGTCTCTAAAATGAAGCAAAATTACCCTTTCTTGACAATTAATGCCATTAGCAATGCTTTTTGTAAAGAGGACCATCTAAATGGGACCATGTTATTCCGGTCCAGACACTTACTGCTGGTTAAAGCTTTCAGGTTATTTTTCTAGGTCAACTGACACATACTATATCAAATTCAAGAGACAATAAAATATGATATCCAAAATCTGGAAAAAAAACCCCAAAAAACATATCCTCTTAAAGCTAAAGATTAACTGCTCTTGTTATTAAAGCAAATAGGCAATGTACCCTTCACAGGAGCTCATCTGTCAAACTTCTTAAAATCTAATTGTTTCTCTAGTCTTTACAAATTCAATCCAATAGGCAGAAGAAGGGTGCTTGTGCTAAGTGTTGGGTCTTTCTGAAGAGATGGACTAGTTTAATCTCTGTGAGACTTTCAAGGAGGACACTTCAGAAAGGAGTATGTTTACCAGTTGCTAAGTTTTTATTGCTAATGGAGAAGAAAGATAGACATTTTACTGTTAGCCCACCTATTTATTCATGCGGTAGTATGTAGGTATCTCATGAATTGGTTTATACTGTCAATTCAATGTGTCTTCCTTTGTGGCAATATGGAAAGCAACGCCTAAAACAGTCCTCATGTGGGGTAGAGGAATTTGCCAGAAGAACATTCTTTCATAAACCTGAAGCCTGGCTAAGTTGTAAGGGAGTCTTTGAAGTCTCATTTTCAGAAAAATCTTTTTCATTATGAAAAAATACATGCACAAAATGGCACGTCCTTGAAACTATTAGCATTTACAAGCGTCTTTTAAAAGTCAAAATCCTTATTCCAGACAGAATTTTTACCACAAGATATAATAAGGCTACAGACCCCATGAAATGGAGTATCGTTCCTCTGAATAATTATCAATATTATGTCAGTATGTGAAGCTGTAAACTCAAACCTGGAAAGTGATAATTAGTCCCTTATTGTTATATAATTTCTTATCAGTGATTATCCATGCTTTCCTTTAATATTTTTTCTTGTTTTGACTGGCAATAGAAATATGATAACAAATAAATATTACTTTATTTGCATAAATACACTGAATGAATACAGTGCTTGAGTATATTTAGTCATGCTAGGAAACATCTCAATTTTTCTTATAAAGGATAATGATTTTACTTGTTATTCACATATCATATTATTTCCTGGCTCTCATCTGGTTATGATTAAGCATTGCAAATACAGCAGCATCTCCTGTGCTCAGTAAAAGATCAATTAAATCTTTTTATAATGTACTTACTAACAATTTAAAATTGGTGAAAACGTTGTTCTGTGTATATATGAAAAAAGCTCCATAGTAATATGGATCAATCCTCAAGAACTTTGAAGACAAATCAAAGTGCAAATCACTTAAAATACAAAAAAAAGCTATCCTTCTGCACCTGTCGTGATTTAGGAATGATAATCCCCAAATCAATGCCCCCATCAAGACTCTCCAAACCATGCACTGGTCTCTCACTCCCCATATTTCTCCTTCCCGTCTACCCTGCAGTAGGCTGGAGAGGAGAATTGGAAGCACAAAAGGCCAAGATCATGGGTTGACATGAGAACAATTTACTGGAAACAGCAATGAGATAAGAAAACGAGCAGTAACAGCAACAACATGAATGACAAAGGGTACAAGAAATATCAGTGCAGACAGAGACCCCCCTGACAACAGATAATACTAAATGTCTCCCTTTGCCACATATCCTCCACCAGACTAGAACCCCTTCTTCCCTGGAGACAGTCCCTTTCTGCTTGCCCCAGAAATTGTATGAGGTGGTACAGAGTAACTTCCAGGTCCTAGCCGTGTCCCTTCCTTGATACTGCAAAAGTTAACCCTGTCCTGTCTGGAACCAGGACACCACCATTGCCCTATGTCCAGACATAGATTGGTTTTTAATGGGCCTGGTTAAAGAGCCAGGTTGAAGTGAAAACATGAGCTGCAACATGGGAAATTCCAATTAGAAATAATGAAAAAGTCTTCTACTCTGAAGTTGGTCAAACACTAAAGCAGGAAGCTAGAGTGTTTGTGGAGTCTCCATGCATGTAGCTCCTGAGGACACAGCCCTGAGCAACTTGCCATAGTTGGCCCTCCTTTGAGGAAGGACTTGGACTGAAAGATCTCCACAAGTTCCTTCCAGCTTCACAGTTCTATGGTTTTGTGATTCTGTTTACATATGCAGGTGTATTATTGCTCTGTTTTTAGGGTGACTGTGTCCTTGGGACACTTTTTACTTTCAGAAAAAAACCCAATCCAACACCCTAGGCTGGACAGTTCTTATTATGCTTAATTCTGTAGTACTATGATTTAAAGATGAAGCTAACTGTTATGAAAAATGTCCATCTACTTTTACTGAAAGCCAAAGAAACTTACAACTACTGTCTTAAAAGATACATTGCTATAAAGATGAGAAGTAATTCCTATGCCTTGAATTGTATGTGTTTTAATAATATAAAAGGAACAGGAATGGAATTAGAGTAAAGCATGATAATAAAGTTTTCCTTCTGTTAACAATAATGAATGTATTTGTACTTGTTATCAGTATGTACTTGGAACAAGATGAGTCTACATGATAGATAAAGCACTGTGGTTTGTTTTCAACAAAGAGCTGGCTTTACCTATTAAATGAAATGTAATGTCAGCACTAATGGAGGTGTTTACAAAATCCAGATTTGATATTTAAACTGAAAGTATGGGCCCTATATACTGTGAATTACTTACTAATCTAGAATTTTACAAAATGGACAAATACAAAATTAAAATAGGGGGAGAGAGAACAGCTACTTTAGCGCTACCTGAGGAGAAGAACTGAAGTGAGGTAGGTTGGTATGGATCACATATGAAAGATGATTTTCTGACACTTTAGTGAATTTTTGACTAACTGCATAAGACTTTGGATCTATCCTAATAAACTCTTCTCCATCTCCTGATTTCAATTTTGTGTTTTGATAGATTATTTGAGCAGACTCAAGAGCTAAAATTCTCTCTGAGAAACATTGTCCTGATCATCTCTCTGCTGGTAGCTGGAAAGGGCAGCTGAATTCAATCAGGAAAAGTAATGAGTAATTTCTTACAATATTGAGAGGTCAGGAAGTTTGTATTGTAATTGTCTTCCTTTTGCCTCAGAATAGTAAAATGCTCAAGCAATAGTTTCTTCTGCTGGCTTTGCGGAGAAGAGACCTGAAATGTTTATAGAAGAATCTACCAATTGTTATCAACATCCTCTCCTGTGCGTTTTTTTTCCCCTTTGTTTCTGCAAGGGATACCTGACTGGTAATAGCTGAACAGTATGTGAACATTTCTATGCTCCTAAAAAAATATTTGGGGATAGCAAAGTATTTGTGTCTTTCTTCTCTACCAAAGTCTTGATTACATGTTTTAGTCTTAAGCAGAAGTTTCTCAGTACCTAGTTTTTAAACCTGTATGAAATGGATATGAACAGTTCAACTGTTTCATGTATTACAATTTTTTTATTATTGGTCAGTACAGGATTTTACATTTTTTACATATTGATTTTATAGACTATGTATGAATAGCTTCTTTTAATGCTATTTCCCACAAGTTGCAGTCTACATTTTCAAAAAGGAGAAGTAGTTTGGGGTTCTTTTGTTTCTGGAAAACCTATTTTTGAGAAATCTGAAAGAGCCTGATTTTCAAAAGAGGATTTAGGATTTTCCAATTAATAATCAGAATGTTTTAACGAATCTCCAGAAAGAGAACAGTTGCAAGTCAGTTTTTAAAATTATAAAGGTGAGGTGGTTAGGAACAATTGACTCTCACTCATACTGTCAAAGAAAAGATAGCTGCCTGGCTCTATAAACAAGACAATGAGAAATCCTTCCTTTTGAGGCTTCCACGGCTCGCAAGAGTTATCGTGGATAGTTGGGGTTAAAGACGCTTTCAGATAGATAGGTTTAAAGTGAGATTTATTGCTACAACCTCTCAGAAGTGTTGCCAACTTCTTCACGGAGGCTTGTAGAAGTCAGACATAATGAGAAAAGTGAGTTCCAGGTAGCAAGTTACAAGGCTTCTTAAAAGCTAATTAACCAATAGATAATTGTAACATACAGTTGTTTTTACTTTTACACCAATAGTTACATATTTCATAGTTGTCGCACTGCGGCATTTTTTATGCAATTACACACTGTCTCATAGAAATCTATTACTCTACCTTGTACGACCACACCCTGACATTTTTACTTTATTCCATAACAGCTTTTCTATTAAGACTTTAGATCAAATGCAATACACATTTCATACTTAGAATAAACAGACCTAAGGCTTTAGGAATTTTCTGTGTTTTGGATTCCGACACCTTCCTGCGTTAGAAGTTATGCAAAGACCAGTACAAAAATTTGGTGAAGGACAAGAGGAAAAATCCATATATTAAAAACATTAATAATTAATTATTAAATGTTCTCATGTTTTCAAGAAACATAAGTAGTAATTCTACAATCACTTATTTTAACTCATCCCATAAATTAAAAATATTATATACTCATTGGAAAACATAGAATTTGTACCCCACCCATTTTTATCCATCCTATCCATCTATTTTCATATTGCTACCCACCAATTTGATATTTGAAAACCTCCTCCAAAATAAATATCTTTAAAGTACATTTTAAGATTCCTCTTCTCTGAAAACAGTGGGTGGCAACCATGTTTAACTTAAGTTTGTGACAGCTCTGTTGAGCATCATGAAGTGTCACAATGTAGAACATCATTCTGGATATGAAAAGTGCAAAGACAAAGGTCTTGCACCATTCAATTTAGTTTTTTTCTTTATTTAAATACATAAAGATACATTATTCTAGATATTTAAATGGCATGCATTATTATAAAGCATAAGCAACACAAGAAAATCCCAAAGAATTAATTATATTGTATCACCCTATGTACAAAGCTCTGTTGTGGTAGTCATTGTCTGCAACAATACACACACAGAGCAATAGTACCTTGAGACTCCAGTTAGCATTATTAGTTGAGACAAACTCCTGGAGTGCCTCCTTCACAGCACAAGGTTTCTCCTCTCAAGTCTCTCCCCTCCAAGCTGCAACCCATTGGCTTTTATGTTAACACCCCTCCTCCTGTCGGCTACATGCTAATGAAACTGAGCTGGAAATAATTCTGAGTGAACAATATTGTCTCTGGCTTAACACAGGTGTTGGTTTCCATATGCTGCCACGAAAAATGTGATTTTTTTTTTTTTTCTGAAAATCATAAAATCATGGGCTGGTTAAGGTTGAAGTGGATCTTTAAAGGTTATCTAATCCAACTCCCTGTAAAGGGCTGGGACATCTTCAAATAGATCAGGTTGCTCAGAGCCCCACCCAAGATAATCTAGAATGTTTCCAGGGATGAGGCATCAACCACCACTCTGGGCAACCTCTTCCAGTGTTTCATCACTGTCCTGGTTTCAGCCAAGGACAGGGTTAATTTTTTGCAGTGTCAGTGAGCATGTATCTAGGTTGTCACTCTATACCACTTCAGGTTATCTTTTAGAGGCAGAAGGAAGGGATTCTCGCTTCTGAGAAGAAGGAGCCTGGCTTGGGTTGGGAAGAAAAGCATGGGCACGGAGGGTCCATTGGCAGTTTTGTTCATTGTGTCAGGATCCCACTGTGTCAGTTCTGGCTTGGTGAGCATTATTCACACGTAAATCATCCTCTTATTTAATACTTTTGTTAGTAACATTGTTGCTGTTTCTGTTCATTTTCTAATCTCATTTCGATTTCCAGTAGAGTGTTCTTATCTTATCTCAACCTATAATGTCCGCCTTTTGTCTCTCTCACCAGGGGGAGTAGGTGGAAAGAGGGTGCGGGGAGTAGGGGGGAAGTGGGAATGCCATTCCTAAACTGTGAAAATCACCCTCATTGTAAAAACTTAGTCTAAATTGATTCTTTTTCAGTTTAAAACCATTAATCCTTGTCCTATTGCGCCAGGCCCTGCTGAAAAGTTTGTCCCTAAAATTTCTTATAGAATCCCTTCAAGCCTGAAAGGCTGAAAGGCTTCCCTTGGTTTCCCCACAACCTTCTCTTCTCCAGGCTGAACAACCCCAACTCTGTCACTCTCTCCTTATAGCAAAGGTGTTTAATCCCTCCAAACATTTGTGGCCCTCCTCCAGGCCCACAGTACCAGGTCCATGTCTTTTCTGTGCTGAGTATCCTAGAGCTGGACGTAGCAGGGCAAAATCACCTCCCTTGGTCTTCTGGACACATATGCTACGATGCAGGCTAGAATACATTTCTGGACTGCAAATGCACATTGCTGGCCCATGTCCAGCTTTTAACTCATCAGTAGCTCCAAGTACTTTTCCAGGAAAATCTTGGAAGTAGCGTTTAAAGCAACATTATTTCTTTGGAACACTAATATTTTTAGTGAGAGCAGAATCTGGCCCAGGAATAGAAATAAAGGAAATGTAGTTTTAGTTTCTCAGCACTATCTGAATAGGCCTGTCAGGGTCTGCTAGGGATTTAATAGGTATAAATTGCTTATCCAAACAGAACAAATTATAAGAAAGCTTAAAGAATTTACTTTGGGTTTTACATTTCAGAGGAAATCAGCTGATGCTATGAAAATAGAGTACATTAAAAAATAGAGTACCTGACAGGCAAAATGGCAGATAGATCAAACAAGTAATTCTGAACAGGGATAGAGTATTTGGTTTTTCTAAGAGTGTTTCATTTCACATTAACTCACTATTAATATTTCGTGTATGCTGTAGCCAAACTGATATGAAATGCAGGAGAGGTGGTGGAGTGGGAAAAAATGAACTGAGGAGTCAGAGTATGTCCTTTTCTGTAACTAGAAATATTTCAAGTCAGTCATGCTACCAGGATTTACCTCACCTGAACATATGGTCCATTAAATAGTGTTGATTTTCTTCCCTAAAAAGAGAGAAAATATGCACAGCAATTCTTCAGAAAATTTCTTAATTTAATTATAAATGAGCATGCTAAAACATAAAATAAAGTTTCTCTTACTCCTGATGCAGGAGGTTCATGACCTCGGTTTGATCAAGGGTTGAGTAATTGAATATAATGATATGTGAATTCAGGATAATGAAAACAAAACAGAGTGTGATGAATCTTTGTACAGATTAAAGCATGACAGCAGGTGGTGGTGCCCCCTCACCTTCCCCCCACCACACTATGATCTGAGAAATGCTTATTACACCTTGGGCCTGACTACCAGCTCCTGGGCTGAACTCCTCTTGAGCTCATCAGAAATGCTATCTGTTTCCAGGAACTTATGTTGTCCTCATGAGCATTTGCTTTTTTTTTTTTAATGAACAGCCTTGGAAACTTATTTTTTCCTGAATAACAGCTCAAGAGGAATAATATTTACGTTATTAAACTTTCAAAGAAAATTACCAACCCAAATTGGAGCTGGGATGAAAAATTGCTTAAGCCAGCTTTCTTGTGGCCAATAAACAGTGGCCTAAAATAAGACTATTTAAGGTCTTCTGGACCACAGCAGGCTGTGACCAGCACCTTCCCTCTGAGTGGGACTTCTTGGAGCTAGTGAACTTGCAAGATTTTTACTTGGAGGATTACCAAACAACAACAATGGATCCTGGGCTGATACCCTCCATTCCTTAAGGCTCAACCCTTTGCTGGTTGAAAAGATGCATAGGCATCTGAAGTGACTATTTCACTGAATTTGAATGGAATTTTTCACAGGTAACTTTTGCAGACTCTTTATGTCTGTGTGAATGCCAGTGTGAATATGCCACAGCAAATGCACTAGGAATGCTGCTCTCCTGGATTCTTAAAGACTCTAGATTTGTAAGTAAGTTAGGCCTGTCCATAAGTTACTGTTGTGGTGTATTAAGTTGTATATGAATCCTTTGGAAAATTGTTCGATGTAAGTTACCGGTTAAGTTCTGTTAGGCCTTTAGTCCACACTCCTTTTTATCCTTACACTTTCCTATCCTTTTGTCTTCCTCCCTGACCTCCACGTAGATAGTTTGGGGTTTATTTCAGTTTGCATGTGTTGATTCTGGTGGTTGTTTGTTTGTTTTTGTTTTGTTTTGTTTTGTTTTGTTTCTCAGTGTGATTTAACCATCTAGTAAGTAGTAGAGCAAACCTTGCTAATGAACTTTGTCCTGTTGTCACTTTTATATTAAACCTGGTTTTGCTGATACCTTTGCTAGTGATCTTTTCAGTGATCTTAAAGTACACATTTCTGACACAGAACAATACCTGAAACTGATGGAAAGGTACGTTATGGTAATGATTTGATTGCATGTGATCTTGCTATTTAGTGTTGCTACATGGACATACAGTGCCTTCAAGGAGCAGAAGGCCCAGATGAAAAAGTTGCATGTGAATGTTGATCTCCTGTCCTGAACCAGATATTGAGGCTACCGTGAGTCAATGTTGTGTTCCCGTGGCTGAGCTGTGCTGGTCATTGCAAAAATAACTGGGAGTCTCATTTAACTCTGTGTGTGTGCATGAGGGTAAACTTTTCCTGACACTGCCTCTGTCTAATTTGGCCTGTTCAGTAAATTGAACTTAGCAGCATCAGGTTTTAATGTTCATTTTTTCCCCCCATGACAACTTTTTTTTATTAATGGGCACTTATTAGGTGAGAAATAACAGCATAGAACGGTTCAGGCAGTGGGTATGGAAGCTTCCAATATACTTTGCCTTTCTCCTTAAATTTCACATTCCTTGCTGCTGGTCTGCTAGACTATTTGACCCTGATGTTTTTGAGTTTATTTATGATTATAAAATCAAACCTTGGACATAACACCATGTAGCCACAGTGGTAAGAGCATCATACAAAGTGATAAACATACCTTCCAATGAGTTTAGAGAAACCAAGAGCATTAAATACTCTGAGTAGGCTCACAATAAAACATTTTACTGCTAAAGGCATCATTGGCTGCTTACTGTTTTCATGATGTATCCTTGGCATAATGGTATGCTAAACAAATGGTTGGTTTAATAAAATTTATATTAAAAGACAAGTTCAAAATATGAAGTTTTGGTACTAGAAATAATAGGTGTAATGGATGCTAAGAGTAGTTTTCAGAAATGTAGATCCTGTACTCAGGAAATTTTGATGTTTAGATTTACTATTGACTTTCTAAAAGGTAGCGTGTAATAAGGGCACACATAGCACACGTCAGTAGCTATGTTTGGTGCAGTGAAGATAGGTCATCCTTTGGAAGCTGCACATTCCCATAAAATTCTGGCTTTCTTATGGATATACTATATGTGGCATAACATACCCACTGTGTTGCCTCTATCGTGACTGGTTTTTCCTCTCTTTTGTTTTAGGAACTTTTTCAGTGCCTGAAAACCAAAAAAAAAATCAGTATTTTAGAGTCATTAAACATTACACTACGTAGAAGGAAAAAAGGGGATTTGGGCATTTGGATTACTCTTAGACTTCTTATCCTTTAGGGTACATTTTCAGTGAAATTTCAAAGCTTTTTTCCATTACTTGAAGAATTAAAAGCAAAATTTTTAGCATGCAGGCTGAGATTTTCATGTGGGCTTTGAATTCTTGCCTCAGGATCTTCCAGGAAAACAGAAACTATCATAAGGCTTATGTTTAAAATCTCAACAACTGTCATACTCAGACTACTAAGGACATGTCCACAATGCCCAGTAGACTAGGCAGGATAACTCTGAAGCTGGCAGGCACCACACTAGTTTTGGAACCACAGATAACGTAACTGATGGCATTTTTGCACATGTATGACTTTCTATCAGCACACCTACTCATTCTGAGACTAGAAATCTTACTGCACCAAGCTGCACCTGCTCAAATCTCTCTGTGCACAGTTACATACGGGCAAACTTGGTCATGAATAATTTATGCACTAAACTATCATTTATTACCATAGAATAGAAATCTGGGGAAAAAAGAAGTCATACGCCTAGGTTTTGATGTGTGAAATAAATGAGCAATTAACATAATTTTTAGAATTGTAAAAATATTAAGATATTCAGTTTTCTGCTACAGGGCTTCCTATTATTTCAAGCAAGGTTAAGTGACAAAAATTTTCACTGGTACACTAAAATGTTGTAAAGATTATTTTTATGAATTTTTTCTGTTACTGTTTAACATACTGTTACTCTTCAACATGATTAACATCTTGGATGATGAATTTAAAGAAATACTAAGTAGGTTTATCAATGACACTAAATTGGAAAAGCTGTGGACTCCCTCAAGGGCAGAGAGAACTTGACAAATAAGAGATCTGGGTAATCACTAACCATGTGAAGTTTAAAAAGGGAAAGTTCTGGATTCTACACCTGGGACGGGGCAACTCTGATTTATGTATAGACTAGGGAGTGAGACACAGGAGACCAGCGCTGCGGAAAAGGACCTGGGGATCCTGGTAGATGGAAAGTTGAGCATGAGTCAGGAGTGTCAGGAGGGCCAATTGTGTTGGGGGTGCATCAGGCACAGCATCGCCAGCCAGGCGAGGGAGGGGATTGTACCACTCTGCTCTGCACTGGGGCAGCCTCACCTCGGGTGATGGGCGCAGTTTTGGGTGCCACAGTGTAAGAGAGACATTAAACTATTAGAGAGTTCCCAAAGGAGGGCAATGACGATGGTGAAGGGCCGTGAGGGGAAGCTGTATGAGGAGTAGCTGAGGTCACTTGGTCTGTTCAGCCTGGAGAGGAGGAGACTGAGGGGAGACCACATTGTGGTCTTCAACATCCTCACAAGGGGAAGTGGAGGGGCAGGTACCGATTTCTTCTCTCTCATGACCAGTAATGGGACTTGAGGAAATGGCCTGAAACTGATGTCGGGGGAAGTTTAGGTTGGATATCAGGAAACAGTTTTTTATCCAGAAGGTGGTTGGGCACTGGAACAGGCTCCCCAGGGAAGTGGTCACAGCACCAAGTCTGACAGCACTCAAGAAGTGGACAAAGCTCTCAGGCACATTGTGTGACTCCTGGGGTGGTGTCCTGCATAGGGACAGGAGTTGAACTCAATGATCCTGATGGGTCCATTCCAACTCAGCATATTCTATGATAACAACCTCAACTGAGTCTGATGTTATAATCTTATAATTCCCTGCTCAATTAAGATATTTATCTCAATGGTTTTTTGTGCAAAACATAATACTTAGAAATAACCATGCTGTTAATTACCAACCTTGAAATTATAAGAAATGTTTCAGATAATCTAATGATAAATTGAATATAAGGAAGTAGGATTTCTGGTTATTTTATTACTCTAGCTTTGGAACCTCCAGATTGTAGTGGTTTCACTTCACCTCCTCACACCAGGCGATAGTTTAGTGTAGTGGTCTGAGTACTCTGGTCTAATACCAATGTACTTACTGAGTTCTGTGATTGAGATAAAGATTAGGAGAAAAATGCAAAGCAGGCCTAAAACCTTAAAGGTAAAAAGATAGTTTATTAACAAACCTACAAGAGAAAACTTAAAAGGAAAATAATAAAAATCTAAATAGACCTCCAGATGTTTTCTTTCCCCCCACCTCATTTTACCAACAACTCTTTTCCCATTAACAACACAGAGAAACAAAACTTAAAGATCTTTGGTCAGTTTGAAATAGACCTTTGAAATAGACTTTCATCAGTCCAGTTGGGAAGTCTCTTCTACCTCACCATGGAGACTTTGCACAAGAACATAGTTCTTTTCATGGGTTCTATTTCATCAGCCGCTTGGGTATCTGTTCACTTTGAGAGCCCTTTCCTCGACATACAGCTGTTCCCACAACTGCCTTCGAGGACTCATCTCTGTATTATAGGGTAATATTTTAAGGATGAGCTGTTCTGATAGAAAAAGCAAAAGTCTTCTTTCTCTGGAAACAAGGATTCTCCCATCCGTGGAGTAAAAGTGTGCCTCTATTGTTACCCGGAGGTAGGGATTTTCTTCCCTCTATTCTTCTACCTTAAGGTAAGGGTCTTTGGCTTCAATTATTACCCTGAGGTAAGGGTTTCTCTTCTCTATGGAAAACTGTTGCAGCGGGTTTTTCTTGTTATTTGTAAAATGGTTTGTTCCATGTACCCTCCCACACTTAGTCTTGGTTTCCCCTATTAGCTCCTGTTGACTGACATGTAACTCCTCCCTGATTTGCTGTCTCCCTACTTGTTCTCCTGTGTCAATCCCCTGAAGTCCTACCCCTTATACTGGAAAGTTCTGAGATACTTGGTTGTTGGTTGGTTAGTTTAAGTGTATCCCCTCCCCCTGACTCCCCAGTTAGTAGATTGAGGTGTCTGTCTGGTAGGAGTCCCGCCCCAAAGACTCTCTCATTGGTGTTGTGTTAGTCCCTACCCCTATGACCCTCCCCCTATATAACCCTTGAACACTGTATCTGTTAAGCCACTTGGTTCTGAATCTCATTGGGTGCAGAGCCCTTGGGTTCTAAACCTCTTGAGTGAAGGTGCCTGGTGGCCAGGTCTGTGATTTTGCCCATCAGATAATAAACTGTTATCTGGTATAAAAGCTCACAGATCCTCTCTGGTTTTTTTTGCTTTCCCGGCACATTTTCATCGCCCTTTGCTGCCGCAGGCATAGAGCTGCAACCTCTGAGGGAGGATCCCTTTGATAGAAAGGACATCTCTCATTGCTGTAGCCCCAGCTGTGTCGGGCCAGCCGGCGTGCCACAGAAAACCAGCACGAGTGCCTTTGCTTAGTCCATAATTAGAACAGGTTGTATTCCCCTTATGGGTACAATATGAGTTATAAGGAAATGGTTTGAATATAGTCTATTGCCATGGTATCACCTCACCTAGGTGCCTCTGTTGCTTTTTTCCGTTACCCTACTTCTCTGAGTCCATTTTGTGCACTTGAAGTTTCTCTAAGTCCCCTTTAGTGCACTCACTCTCTTCCAGATTCTGTTGTTGGTCACATGACCCTGTTGAGCAGCGGCCAGGGGCTGTTGGAAACCCCCCTCGGCGAGGCGGGAGAGTGGAGAAGGCAGGAGAGGTTGCTTTGTGACATCTCAGCAGCATTGGAGCTCCCAGGGGGGAGGAGGAAGGAAAGCTGTGCTGTGGGCGGCGGCGCAGTCAGTCGGCCCCGCGATGATAGCTTCTTGGCAGCGGCAGCAGCGGCTGAAGCTGCGATAGGCGGGGCTACAGGTGGTGGCAGCAGGGGCCATGCAGGCAGTGGCAGCAGGGGCCGCAGCAGAGAAGCTGGTGGTGGGAAGCCACAGGCTGTTGGTGATGCCTGAATTGGCTACCTGGAAACAGAGACTAGACAGGAGTAAAAGAATAAAAGTGAATATTTATTTGAAGGCCTTCAAAGGCACACCCTGGGGACCCTGGGCTACCAGACCCCAAGATGGACTCCAAGATGGATGACAAGCCACGAGTTCTTGTCACAATTATAGGTTCTGGTCCATTAGCATATTAACATAAATTCACCAATTAAAACTTTAGCTACTGATGTAATTCTCCCTAGCTTTCCCTCCCTTTCTTTAGATGTTGGTTTACACATTCTGGGCCCAGGACCGTCCAAGTGTCCTTGGAGAGCAGGCCTGGAGAGGGTTGTTATGTCTATCATAACCCGAGAGAGCAGCTAACAGGTTACAAAGCACTTCAGAGTTACACACTAAGTACAACAGGATCTGAGAAATATAAAAGTTAAAATCCAAGGCATCATTGGCTTTCTTGGCCCTCCTCCTGGCAGGGCGGGGGAGGGGGCAGGCCTGATGGGCCCCAGGCCCACGGGGGTCTGGCCCGGGCTGCCCAGGCAATGTTACCTTTTCTGAAGGTGGAAGCCAAAGAGAAAGAATCTCTAGGTTTCTTCTCTTAAGATGTACCCCACAGAAGCAGTCTAAATCTTTTAAGTGGTTAGTTTAGAGTGTCCATCTAAGAACTGGCCACTAATTGGTCTCTAAAGTGCAGGAAGCTTCACTCTTCAGGGAATTGCAAAAAATTCTTACTGGAAAAAGTTACCTTTTTTTCAAACCATGACACAGGCCTTACCATTATATAGAACTTTTTCTTTGTTTTTTTTTTCTTTTTCCTGAGAATAGTATATAACACGGGGGCTTCTGGATAGAGCTCTTGAGTTTACCAAGGGATAGAGAGTGACCATTTTGCACATGATGTTTCTGAGCCAATTTCAGTTAATTTGAAATTTAGTTTGATTTGATTCCTTTCAAGACTCAATTAGAAATAAAACAGAGTAGCAAAACCAGCTATAAGTATATAGATATGTAGATGATGATTATTATACTTAGGGGGAACCTTGTATTGAATTTCCTTAGTGCACTCTATAACATTAAAACAACTTCTACTATAATTAGTGCTATTTACCTATTATGTAAATAAAGTGAGGCAGAGTTATTTTGTTATCATCACTGTCAGCGAAATAATGGCAAAACACAACCCATGTAGAATATTATTATATGTTTGTACCACCTACTTAATATTATTGATCACAAACTATAGAAAGAATGAAAGTCGTAGAAAGGTCTGAGAGGAACAGACTATATAGGAGAGCCCTTGGGGAGATACAGCCTGAGGAGGTTTCTATCTTCTTTTGATGGCATCAGCGTTAATTTACATGTGATCTTTCCCTTTTGGTCACGAATATTGACTCATTATTTTCTTTCTAAAGAGCCTACGTGCAGCAGTCCATTCATATCTGAAAAATTTATCATGACAGGATTTAGCAAAAGAAAGAATTTCAATAGTGTTTTCAAGTCTCTCTTAAAAGTCAATTCTTTTTGGTTTGGCTTTATTTGTTGTTGTTTTTTCATTTTTTGGTTTTTTTTTTTTTCAATGTGACAAATGACAACAATAAAAAGGCTATTAAATTTGAATCTAACTTTGAAATTATGAATATTTTATTTTATCCTTCAGTAAGCTCTTCTGTAGTTTATGGTACTTCTCCCACAAATGACCCAGACATGGATCTGCTTCCCTATGCCTCTTGGACATCTGATAAAAACATACATTGTTGAATTACCTCATGAATATAAAGTGACAAGAAATAACTTCATAAAGACAGCCAAAGGGAACCTAGTCATTTTAACTTATCCTGATCTGAGATGGAATACAAAGAAACAAAGTTGTCTTGTTTCTGAATAGGCTTTGGAATGTTGAAAGGTAGAGGAAATGTATCCTCTACTTCTTGGTTGCACTATCCTAGTTCTCATCATGGAGACATAGTACACAGGCCTCTCAAATTTTGGATTAAAACAAACACCAGAGGTGTATGTTTAGAAAGTCCATTAAAGATTTAGCTAATATATCCCAAAAAATTGTTGGACTTTCCCTGTACCTGAGGGAAAAAATAGTTCAAAGCAGAAAATCTGGAAGATTTAAATAACTACAGGTGACTTCCTTCCACTGGATTTGTTAGGATTTTATTATAAGTAGGAGACGTGGCCTTCCAGAGTATTAAAATCATTTGTTTGTTTGTTTGTTTTTTTAATTTGATGCCATTACTAATTTCATTGATTTGTTTTTGTATCTGTGTTTGTTATATTCACTTTTGTAATTTGCTTTCTATTTTTTTGTAATATGGAAATACTGATAACTGGCCTATAGGAAAAATTGCATAGTTGTCTTTGGTGGCTCCTACTAAACATGCACCTCTTCTAAGATTTTCCTACAGCTGAACATACAGTTTGCTGATTTTCATCTTTAGCTGCATCTTTCCTTTTTATAACCTTAATTTATGCAATAGATAGGTACAAGGTATATTGATACTGACCTGAAGTTAGTGTCATTAACAACACTTTTCAGCCTTCTAGTAGGTCATAACAGGAAGAAGCACATGCATATATATTCACCTTTCTACATTTTACAACCTAGTCTTATAATTTCTGATCTTAATGTTCACAATCCAGGAGTATTTCAAATGTTTGAGTTCAGTAATGTGTTCAAGCTGTTTTGGATTTGTTTCTAACTCGGAGTATTCATTTACCCTATTTTATAGAATATATTATTTTGTGTCATGTAGGCTTTGCAGGGAGAGTCTTTGAACTTGATAAATTAATAATGGGACAAGATTTTTTTCCTCTTGGACCTACATTAGAACATTTCTGTGAACAGTGTTGTAGTTAGAATTCTCTCACTGAATGTCTTTGTATAGCCTATGGATTTACCCACTCTTCTGAGAAGGCAAGAGAAGTACTGAATCATAATAATGCATGATGCTTGTCTCAGCTAGAACATATATTTCCTTTGTCTGCTACAGAAAAAGGTGTTCCATCCTAGTTAACTTTGATATTTACTAGAGAGTGTGAAAGACCATCTCCTTTTGAGCCACAAGAAATGATCAGAGAAGTACATCTTTGCTGTGTTTCTATGTCTGATTCCAGGCCATCATGCTTCCTTTTGTCCCAAAGGATCAAGACCAACATAGACGATGAAGAGTTAAGTTCTTACCAATAAATCTGCTGAGGATTGATGAAAAAAAAGATAGAGATTTAACTTGCACTGATTTTTTGGGAAGCGTAGTTATGAATCTGGATCCAAAATGTGTGTCAGAATGTGTCACAGACAGCGAGAACAAGTGATATTGCAGAAGTGGGAGGGAAGCTGAAGGGCTTTAAGGGGACTGTTGCTTTTGGTGTAGTAGATTCAGTGGCTATAAAAGATGCAGACAAGCTACCTTCAAGAAAATTGCCGCGTTGATTTCCACCTTCTTAAAGATTATCTTTCATAATACTGTGCATTTTAAATATTTTGACTATGAATATAATTTTTTGTCTTTTCAGACTTACAGATGGATTAATTTATTCTTACATGACTTTGTCAATAGCAATTATATTTTTTCATTATATTGTTTTCCTGCTTTTGATTTTTACAAATTTGTTCATTATTTGGTATTATTTGACAAACAGTTATGTACACATTCCAAACAGGGTGTTTTTTTGTTGAATTAGGTACCATTTTACTTTGATTTAATGCATGATTTTCTATTCTTTATGGTTTATTGTTCAACACCTTAAACTAAAAGCCATCAATAGAACATTCCATAGTTTTTGAATTTGCAAAATTTTATTTGTTATAAAAATTTCTATGAAAATAAGCTATCTGCTGCTCTCTGCTTCTCCTTCTGCCTCCTATCCATTAAATTTTCCAGTTGTACTTTATTTCTCAAGCAGTTGGTTTTCATCAAGCCCAGTGATAGACTAATACATTATTCTGAAATTAAACCATACCAGTCACTAATGGTGAGTTCTAGTCTCATACTGAAAGAATTTGCATTTTGACATATCTGTCCATACACTCTCTATGTTTAGGATCACTTTTTCCTGCAATTGTTTTTATAGTTTTGCTAGCTAGTAATTAGTTTCCAGAAGATTATTCAGACTCTGTAATAAAGAAGACTAAATCAATCTGACTTGCACTTCAGACTCAATGTTGGTGCTAATGTCCATCCCTGGACTAAAAAAAAACACTACTGTGACCTTATAGAATCACAGAATCTTAGGGTTTGGAAAGGACATTAAAGATCATCTAGTCCCAACCTCCATGCCAGGGGTAGGGACACATCCCACTAGACCTTACCCAACCTGGCCTTGAACACTCAGGGAAATCCATAACCTCCCAGAGCAGCCTGTTCCTGTGCCTCACCACCCTCACAGTAAAGAATTTCTTCCCAATATTTAAACTTTAATAAATATTTAATTCTATTATTATTTTATGAAATATTAAATATTTTAACAAGTATTTTAATAATTATTAAATATTATTTTACAATATTTAATCCGAATTTTCCCTTTTTTAGTTTTTACCTATTACTCCTTGACCTATCACTACAGTTTGTCATTAAGAGGCCCTCTTTGGCTTCCCTGTAGGCCCCTTCAGATACTGGAAGGTTGCTATGGGGTCTCCACGCAACCTTTTCTTCTTCCGGCTGAACAGCCCCAATTCCAGTCCTCTTATCAATTTTGTGTTCCTCCTCTGGATTAACTTCACTAGTTCCATGTCCTTCTTTTTTGGGGGGCTCCAGAGGTATATGCAGCACTCCAGGTGGAGTCTCTCCAGAGCAGAGTAGAGGTGGAGAATCACCTGCTTTGACCTGCTGGCCACGCTCCTTTGGATGCAGCCCAGAGCACCATTGGCTTTCTGGGCTGTGAGCCCACACTGCTGGCTCATGGTGAGTTTTTCATCAGCCATCACCCCCAAGTCCTTCTCCTCAGGGCTGCTCCCAGTCACTTCTCTGCCCAGCCTGTGGGTGTTCCTGGGATTGCCCTGACCCATGTACAGGACCCTGCACTTGGCTTTGTTGAACTCCACGAGGTTTGCACAGGCCCAGCTCTCCAGCCTGCCCAGTCCCTCTGGGTGCCATCCCTTCCCTCCAGTGTGTCGGCTGCCCCACACAGCTCGGTGTCGCCAGTGAACCTGCTGAGGGTGCCCTCGATACCACTGCCCATGTTGCAATAAAGATGTTAAACAGACCTTGATCCTTAATTTTCTGAACTGCTGTCATCTCACTGAGGTTACTCCAGAAAAATTTCTGATGATATCTTTTGCAAACAAGGCAGTGTTGCAATCACGTGGTCTTTCTTCAAGAAGTTTTCCATGTACTTATCAATTTGAGCCAAATTCACAGAGGATTAAAGGTCATGAACATAATTAAATTCCAGCAAGTGTTATGAGATCAGCAATTACCAGTTTTGTGTTGCCAGCTGTTAGGTCTATCAGCACGCACATGCTTGCTGGCCAGCAGCAGCACACACAGCCACAGCATATGCTGTCACTTGTCCATCTGGGGCGGCCGTGGAGCAATCTACTGGAGAGGAGCTGAAAGATTTATGAGGGTGAGAGAGATAAATACATAGAAATGTGATTTCAAGGCAGTTAGAAACATGGAGGACACACTGTACTACAGAAATATTGTCCTGCAGTGTGTTGTGCTATGAAGTCATTCTCTATGTGCATCCTTTGTTTGGCAAATATAGATTCTGCTTTCATAAAATTATTATCCTGAAACAGAGAAGTAACTGATTTATTAGGGGTGGGACTTTGCCTTTTTTGTACTGTTTTGTTTTATGACTTTATTCTATTTTTAATACTTTCTAAAAGTACTATTAGTTTTATAGGAAATAGTTGAAGTAATTTTATTTTATCAGACCCCTCAAAAAACCTCTGAATTATCAGTGTCAGCAAAACCTTTACTGTAAAAAGGTGAATTTTTTGTCCATCAAATCTTTCTTTATACTTAGCAAATTCTTTGGCTCTTTTATTTATGCAAATTATATGTAAGCAGCTTCACATTGTTATTATTTTGCAATTGTTAACTGAAGACTATATACAAACATATGGTAGGCTAGAAGTCATTTGATGTGTTCACTTTGAAGATGTCTTCAGCTGTCTGAAGTTCATTATTCACAGGCTGGAACAGATCCCTACTATTTCATACTCTTAACTGCTTTCTGATTGAATGACTGGAGCTTTAGTAGGAAAGAACATTTGAAGCTTATTTATCACATCAATATTCATATGCAAACTCAGATATTTCCCTAAGGAATTGACACATCATGACTTGTGGTTTGATCAAAAATCTATTTTCTTCAATGTTCATGGACAAAAGTACATAAAAATTTTGCAGACCACTTGTACTACTATAGCTGCAACAGTCTGTATGTGTAATAAGAAAAAAAAATCAGGGAAATATAATGTCCTTTATTCTTAATAAATTACATCAATCTTAAATGCCATCTGGCTTTATCCTAACTATTCAAATAAACTTGTTTCCCCTTTAATCCCATGCATTATTTCAAGCAGTGCAGTTGAGACTATGGCACTCAGCTGAAAACAAGGTTGTTTAGAGAAGACAGGATAGGCAGTTAAACTGTAATCACTCTGAATATAAAAGATCTGAGGACAAGTGCTGTGGTCTTATGAAGAAGAGATTAGTTGCGTGGAGTTCATGTTTGCAACAAGTTGAAATGAGTGATTTTCCTTCTCTAAATTTATTTTACAAGAAGCTACTAGGTTGGCTAGGAATCTGTTTTAGCAGCTGAAATATAGCAAAAAAAGGACACATTTAGAACTTCTGGAAACTTCATAAATTATTTATCTGGACAAAATACTTTAGTAGTTGACCATTTCTAAAGAAAGAGACATAGCATAAACAGTCCTCAGAAGGCTTGTTTCCAAAGTACACCATTGTAAATGGATTGAGCATTTGTGTGCCTAAATAAAGAAGAAAGAACCATGACTATATATTTGCTGTAGTAAATGTGTTCTACTGATCACGTAAGTAGAGCTTATGAGTTCCAATATTGAGAGATGGTGAAAATCTTTGCTTTACATTACATCAATTTTTGGATTGAACACATTCTCAGTAGATTTTGAGATGCCCATCCTGCAACTAAATAAGTTTTAAATAAAATGACCTTATAGATGAATGCATAGATACTAATGTATTGTGTGAAGAACATACACTAGAGACTGAGTACAAAGATTAAATTAATTAAAGTGCAATAAGCAGGTCTTTTATATAAGAAATATTTTCAAGAAACACTTGAAACAGAGCAGTTTGTAACAGCCATAATCTTCTTGTTGTTTGACTATGATAACGGTAAACATTTTGTTTTGTCAATGCTAACTATCCTTAACTTTGCCTTGGGATATCCAAATCACCAGTTCTTCTTTAAATTCAAGCAAAAATAACAGTGTCTTTGTGAGGTATTGTTTTGGCATTAAAGAAAATATTATTTTGGTTACAGCATCATATCTTTAGAGATTTGTGACGTGTATGGCAAACATGTGGTGTTTATCAGTTATTGTAGGAAAATATATGAAGGAGGGTAAAGTCTGTGTGAGTCTTAACTATTTCTTTCAAGTGTTCTCTCTTCAGTGGCTGAGAAGGTTAATATCCTTAATGTTCACATCTTTTGGTTGTGCAGATGAGAAAGTATTATTAACTTACAATGTTCCTTTATGAAATTTTTTGGGTTTCAAGAAATGCAAATAGTCAAATAAATTTGAATGAGTTCAATAAACATAAAATGAGTCAATATTTAGACAGCTTGTTTTTGCTTTAGTTTTGGACTTGACTTTTCAAAGTTTAGCTAAATCTAGCAGAATCAACTGAAAAAAAAGAAAAATAACATTGGCTAGAGACTACCAGTTTGCACAGGTGCAAATGGGTTTGATCATATGTTAATTTATTTAGAGCCAAGGGCACAACTCCAAACTGCAAAACCAGATGCTCTGCTTTTTTTCTGTATGTGAGAGAGATGGAAAAGAGAAAGACTGAAAATCCATGAACCATGGGAGGAGCCTGCTTTTATGATCTGGATTTTAAAGCAATCATAAAATTTGAGAAACTGGAGATAGTTACAAATATATGGAGGCCAGCATTCCTTAAAAAATAAAAATCCCTGGTTTATCTATGCAGTTTATCTACTACGGAGGCTCTTGAATCTTTTCTTATTATTTCTGGTTTTCTCCCTATTCACTATAATTCCGGCAAGAGAGATTCCCTCCAGCAAAATTGCTTTCCGTTCTCATCCCTCCCTTTCCTTGATCTCTGGTGGCTCTTGAATCTATTATGGCACTCTGTATGAAACAAGCTTATGTCAATTCACATTCTTTCATCTCCTTTTTTAATTAAATTCACTTGTTATTTTAGTGGCACCGTAAAAGTGTCTGTTGCAGTTTATTAAAATCTTGCATTATGAATATTTATTTTAGATATAAACTTTCAATGTATTTCAACAGATAAACTGCCTCCCAGTAAAGTGTTGAAGTTGGAAAGAGAAGAAGAAAAATTCAATTAAAGGGAGAAACACTTCTTTTGTAGAAGAGATGCAGACCTTTTAGACCTGTAAACTTATATAAATTTAAAACATAATGTTAGATGTATTGCAGGCTACAGCTGGACATTTGAGAGGGTTGGGGGGAATTAATTAGTGAATCTTTTGAATATAATTTCAACTGGTGTAAATAAATATTCCAGAAGTGATATATTTACTTGTACTGATAACATTGGCTTAGTTATTTTATCAACACCTAGCAATTAATTTTTTTATGTTGTTCATGACCTTTTGACTGCTATTTTGACCTCCAGGCTATAGTAAAAATACAGCTCACTAGTTTTCAATTATGTATCGGAATGATATTTAAATTACTTGAAAATTTTAATTACTTGAAAACTTGTGTTTTTCAGTGGAAGATCTATTACCTTTCATCCAGCCAAGGATCTTAGTCTGCTTTTCACAAATAACTGCATCCAGTTGTTATTTTAAATTCATTATGGTCAAAATTAATCTCTTGATCTTCTCTTTCAAAACATTTCACTAATTCATTTTCCAACTTAGGCAGAAACATCACTGTTCTCCAAATTACTTCACTAATATCAATCTTAAACTCCTACTGTCTCCAGGGGGATGCTTTCACTGGGTTCCTCTCAAACCTTGTCAGTCCAACTGTGCAAGCAGTCAAAACATTTGTGCAAGCTTTTATTATTGCCTACATTAACTATGACAACATCTGTTCACCAGACTTCCTTACAGCAGCCTTGCTCCTCTGAAGTCATTGCAGGATATTGCTGCTATAGTCACCCTGAATTCATTTACTGAGCATTATACTGGCCGTACTTACTGTCCTTCAGCATTTTTAATTTTACTCCTTTCCGCTTTTTCTCCTGTGTCTTTCCAATAGTGCGGTCCAACCATCACTGTAAAATCTAGTCAGACATCTAGTCAGACTTGCTTCATTTCCATCTACAAGTCAGTTTTGCTAAGGTTAGGATCAATGTAAGAAACCATTGAAGTACCAGCTCTGCTGAATTGGTGCATTGGGTCTGGCTGAGCTGGAGTTCATTTCCCACAGCAGCCCTCACAGTGCTGTGCTCTGCACTGGTGGCTGGAAAGGTGTTGGTAACACACCAGTTTTGGGTACTGCTGAGCAGCACTGGCACAGCATCAGCGCTCTCTCAATATTCCACACCCCCATCAGAAGGCTGGGGGGCCAGCTGGCCCAAACTGACCAAAGTAATAGTCCATACTCTATAATGTCAGCTCAGATGTAAAAGTAAAGAAAAAGGAGGAGGAGGTGAGGGCATTTGTTACCTAAAATGTTGGCCTTCCAAAGCACTGCTATGCTTACTGAAGTCCTGCTTCCTGGGAAGTGGCTGGACACTGCTTGCTGATGGGAAGTAGAGAATAAAATCTTTATCTCTTTCTATGCAAACACATGACATTTTTCTTTTTGGTTTTGGTTTTGGTTTGGTTTTTTTCCTTTTGTCGACTTAGAAGTTTTATTCTACCTTATTTTCTTCCCCTATCTTGCTGAGGGAGGAGAGTTATAGAGTGGATTGCTGGCTTGACCTGGCATCCAGCCAAAGTCAACCCACTCCAATAAGTATTAACTTATATCTAATTTTTTTCCCCTGATTTTGTTTTTCCTGTTCCCAAAACGACAATGAAAAAATGGAGTCAATAAGATAATTTCTCTGGACTGTATTGTGGGGGTTTATTTTTGTTCTTGTTCATGAAAATCATAGGACTTCTTGTAGAGGATCATCAGGGTAGATAAAACTTTAATTCTTCAAGGAAATGTGATTAAATTACTGTGTAAAGGTATGTTGTGGTAGAATCCTAAGCCAGTCAAAACATAATATACACAAACATCATAACATAGAAGCTGAAAGTGCCATACCAACTATTGCACATTTAGTTAACTATCTTGGACTGTTTGGAGAACTAAAATTACTTTGGGGCAAAAAATCAAATAATTTTACTGATATCTAAGGTGAGTCTGCATCAAACCCATATTTGGCAGAAAAAGCCAGATTCGAGATATTCTTTCTTAATTATTTACAAGTTCAGCAATTATCCAGACAAATAGTGTGGCTCTGCCTATAATGAACAAAGCCTGATTCAACCCATCCTGAGGTAATTGATTGCTCGTATTTTAGAGGTGCTTCTCTCATTTTCCTGATTACAGAAAAAAGGAGAGTTGAGGTACCTAACTTTCAGAAGGCCATCCTTGTGGCTTAGGGTTGGTTGCAGTGTTCATTTTTAACTTCTTCAGAACACTAAAGTTTTGACATGAAGTTTTAAAAATGAGCAATTCAAAGACTTTCCTTCAAAATCAGTTTGGTTTTATTTTTAAATTATCAAATATGACAAAACAAGGAAACAAACCAGAACCTGTCATGTTTTAAGATGAAAAAAAAAAAAAAAAATTCCAGCAAAAGAAACATCTGGTTAAATATGGAAATGTTTTCCATCAGTATAATTTCCTAGAACAGAGAAATCCTATACTTGCCAAGTTTCAATGGCAAAAAAATTAAGGTTGAAAGTTCATAGAGACACATCATCTTCCACCAACTATCTGCACTCAGCAACAACAGAATAAACAGTGTGGTAGAAGAATACTAAGTATGACTTGCAGAATATCCAGTGTTGAGGGGTAACACATCTGTATCTGTTTTTGGAATATATGTATGTATAGTTGAAAAGTACAACAGGAGTGTATTTTATATAATATACATAGTACAGTGGAAAGGCTCTTGTATTTTATACATTTATTCATGAAGTATTTTCAGATTGGATTTGTTTTTTCTGGTCGTAATGCGAAAAAAGGATGTTTTCAATATGGCTGGGGATGAAAAAGGGAAGCTGAATAAAATTGAAATATTTTCTTACAAATCAGTAACATCATTACCCACATGAAACACAACAGTGATGATGGGGTCTGTATGTGCTTGGGGATAACTAATTCCTAGATGTAAAATCCTTAATAAGGTGATTCTTAACACCTTCGGTGAATGACATATTGCAATATAATTGCACTATTACTAAACCAAGGGGTATTTTTCATTTTTTCGCCTACTACTAAAGTTTGAATATCAAGAAAAAGTTTATCTTTGAGTTAGCGCTAGCTAATTAATAAGGTTATGCAATACCTAAGACCACAGCTATTTTGTTTTTCTTATTCACTTTTTTCTCTGTTTTAACTCATCTCCTAATGATGCATTTTCAAGACAGTTTGCCCATTTTAGAACCCATTTATCAAGCAATTGCCTAATTTAAGCAATTCCCTTAAAAGAAACTTAATTTGATATTTACTTTAAAATGTTAAAATATCAATTGTAAAAAAAATTCCAAGGAAATTTTGCCAAAATTTTACCCATTTTTCAAAAGTTTAGTTGATTTTTTCAGTTGTTTGAAGAACAGGCCAGGTTTGTGTGATGGAGGGGTTACAGGGATGGCTTCTGTAAGAAGCTGCCAGGAGCTTCCTCCGTGTCCAGCAGAGCCAATGCCAGCTGGCTCCAGAACGGACATGCTGCTGGCCGAGGCTGGGCCAGTTAGAAATAGCTGTAATGCCACCTTGTAATATGGTAACATATTTAAGAAGAAGGAAAAAAAAAGATATTGTGCAGTTGAAATTGCATCCAGAGAAGAGTGAGGTGAAACCATGTGAGTGGAACAGCCCTGCACGCACCAAGGTCAGTGCAGAAGGAGGGGGAGGAGGTTCTCCAGATGCTGGAGCTGAGATTCCCCTGCAGCCCAGGATGCAGATCATGGTGAAGCAACTGTGCCTCTGCAGCCCATGGATCTGTGTGGATGCGGAGATTCACCTCCAGCCCCTGGAGGAGACCCACACTGGAGCAGATGGATGCCTGAGAGGAGGCTGAGAACAGATGGGAACCCATGCTGGAGCAGGTTCCTGGCAGGGACCTACAGATCCAAGGAGAGAGGAGCCCACACTGGAGCAGGTTTCCTGGTAGAACTTGTGACTGTTTAGGGGACCCACACTGGAGCAGCCTGTCCTTGAAGGACTGCACCCTGTGGAAGAGTGATCCACGCCACAGCTGTTTATGAACTGTTGCCCGTGAGATGGACTCACATTGGAGAATTTAATGGAAGACTGTCTCCCATGGAAGACACCCCACACTGGAGCAGGGGAAGGAATCCTCTCTGTGTGTTGTGGCAGAAAAAATGTGTCATGAACTATCCTCCATTCTTTGTCTCCCTGCACCACTGGCTGAGGAGGTAGAGCTGGGTAGGAGGGAAGGATGGGGGAAGGTATTTTTAAGGTCTTATTTTACTTCTCATTATCCTGCTCTGTTTTTAATAAATTTGAAATAGTAATATTGTTAGTAATAAATTTAATATCTCTAATTTGAGTCTGTTTTGCTGCCTATGATGGTATTTGGTGAGCGCTCTCTCCCACTACTTATCTCAGCTAATGAATCCTTCGTTACATTTTCTCTAGGCAGTCCAGTGGGACGTGATACAAAGAGAAGTGATACAGAGGCTTTGATGGGTGTCTGGTACCCAGCCAGAGTCAACCCACTACAATATTTAATATTGCAAAGTTTAATAGTTATGAAGAATTAATTACCCTTACTGTCCACTAGAAAAATGGACATCATCTGTGAGAAACTTAATAAGAAATAGGCATCTGTTTTCTTCTTCGGTACCCTTTACTTTGGGAGGTTCAGATTATGCTTTCATTCTAAATTCTCTGGACTGATACTTAAATTCTTTTGTCTTCTACTATATTCTAGATCTTTTTCTTTCTGTTGTCTTTCATATGTGGTGTCTGCCCTTATAAAAATAGGCAGTTTTTTACAACACCTTAAGTCTAAAAACTATCCATGCTTAAGGAGGCAAAAATGTACATAATGGAGTGCTGTGAACCCAATCATGAAATCTTAGTGGAAGGCTTGAGTCTCCAGTTCTGTAAATGCACACATGTAAGCAGTAAATTAACAGATACACCCAGGAAAACTGAAATTGGCTTTATTCCTTCAGTCAGTTAGTAATTATGCACTCCCAGGTAGTCCAGTGGATTTTAAAGGAATTGTAACGTGGTATTGCTTCAGTCATCCCAGTGACATTGTTTATACTTTCCAGTTAGGCCTGAATTTTCAAGTTTAATAACTGTGTATACATTACTACAGGGAGGATCTCTGCAGCTGGTCAGACAGAATATTCTGGAAATGTTTTTTCCTAAGATAATGTCAGTTCTCACTATGATAATACTTTTTTGGAAACATGCCATTGTATTGACCACATATTTGGGAATTCCTTGTCAAAATTTTGCTCCATCATTTGGATGAAAAAGAAACTCAATTGTACTGGCTGGCAGGTTAGGTAGAGTCAGAAACTGATAGGTCTCAAGTAAGTGTCCTAAGCTGGAAAGGCAGTCTCTTTTGAGAATCATTCTTCCTTCAACCAGTATGGTGACTAAAACCTTAATGTTTTTCACTAAGAAATTAATCATATTCCCGAGATATGAGGAAATTCAGATTCATTTTTCTATTATTCTTTATACTGGATACTTAATTTCAATATAATTCAGAGGCCTGGGAAATACGTTCTTTAGCCATGTTTTCGTTGTTTTGAAACAATGAAATATATGCCTATATGTGCCACATCCTTTTGAGCTGATCAAATTTGGGTGTTGAGAAATATATAGATACATGACAAAACTTTGCAATGTTTTTCAATACAACATTTCTGGTTCTGGCAAATTTTAATTATTTCTGTAATAAATATAAGCAACAGTCTTTTTTTGCCACAATGTTAAACTTACCTAAATGTTATTTGCTCCTGCATAGGCAGGTGATTGTGATGAAGCATAGGGAGGGATTATATTTATTCCAATCTACAGGAATATAGAAACTCATGTTCCCGTAGATGTGTTGCAGTTAACAGCATGTGCTGAAATAGAATAGCATTACTTATACCTGTATCATGGGGGAGTGGTGTGATGAACTACTATTTATTTCCTGTTCCTGCCTTCTTTTTGTCACTTAATCAAGAATCTTCTATTACAACTGATGTAACTGAAAAAGGGAAGAAAAATACCTCCTTTTAATAGAAGTTAAGCCAAAGAAACAATGAGTTGCAGTACGAGCTTGTAAGAAATACTGATGTCTTTAACACAACTGAACCCCAAGTGACCTCTTTAGAGTAAAGAAGAGAAAAAAAAAAAGAAAAAAATCAGTAATCCGGACTGTAGGAAGAAGAAGGGGCATCAGGGAAACCCTTAACGTATTTGTTTTATTCATGTAGCCATGGTCACAGCTTTTAGTCATGATTAATGCATGTCACTGATGCATCACTTTTAACATTATTTTTTATTTAAAGAAACTAAGGAGGAAGTATTAAAAGCCTCTCAGTTCAGATTTTAAGTTTTAAAAAAAGAAGGCAGAAAATGAAAGCTAAAAGCAAAATGGCTACTGATGGCATAGAAATGAGGACAATATTCAGATGCATTCAGAAGGATAGATAAGAGCTCCAGAGCACTAGTAAAAATACTGCTAAAGTACCTGCATTGTGGGGTTTTGTTTGTTTGATTGTTTTTTGGTTTTTTGGGTTTTCTGGGGGTTTTTTTGTAAATACTGTTTTATAGTCAGAGAAAATATCCAGGTTATTTTCTTCCAGTTTAGAGGATGTGGAGGAAAGCAGTCTTGAATCATCTTACAGATGTGTTTTATGAAGGAGAATGTAGGTTTTGGTGCTTTTTTTGTTCTATTAGAACAGCCAAAGTGAGGATTTCTTCTAAGAGATCAAATAGAATAGCATATCTGAAAGAGTGAAACATTCAGTTATTGCTTCACCATTACTTTATTCTAGACAGTCTGCCTTTTTATTTCCTAAGTGGTCATTTTCTCTGCTTTTCCTTTCATTTGTTCTCCTGCTCCTTGATCCTCTTCTGCTTTATTTTCCTTACATTTTTTCTTTCTTTTTCTGTCTTCTCCTGTATTTCTTGCAGAAAACTCCATCTCCCTGCCTAATATGCTCCTTTACGTGATCTCTTCAGTTATTTCCACCCTCATCTTCTCTTTCCATGACTTATCATGCTGAAGACACTAGACCACACAAGAGGCAGCACTTTACTTTTTATTTATTTATTGTTAATCTGGCATGTAAAAGACTGATATATTAATATAGTCCACTGTACAGTAAAAAAGTGTTAACACTTGTTATACCTCACATGAGAAGTCTGCACTAAAGACAAAATATTTCCTTTTGAAGTAGTTATAGAGTGGAATAGCATGCCAATTGCTACTTCAGTAATGGTGCTGAGCCTTTCTTGAGAACAAAATACTATAAAATAGATGCTGAATAGCAGCTTTTAAGCTTGAAATCAACACAAACCTTCTCTAATACTGAAAAGTAAGGCTGCTTCTACTTTAGTCAGTGCTATCTTATTCTGTGAAACTGTCTGTCCTGAAGCTGAATGTGGGATAGTCCCTCCTGTGTGTTACTATTTCAGCCCAAAGCAGGAGATACAGAACATATTCTCTGGCTTAAGTGGTAGAGCTACTTTTGCTACTGATATCTCTGATTGAAGTAACGTTCCAAATACCTGCAGGGGAAGCAGGATTTGAGGATTCCTGCAGCACTGTTCTTAGCTTTGCCTTAGCCACAGCCACAAACTAGGTCTTTGCAAGCAGACAGCTCTTGAAGAATGACTCTCAGCATCACACTAGGGAGTTCATGTCCTCGCTATACACCTTATAGCTTATCCACATGCTAACTCTGCTGCCAATGAACTTTATCCTATCACAGAAGTGAGGTTTGCCTCTGGCTGTTTCTTACTCCTTTGAGGACACAAAATGCATGAGCTTGTGTTCCTGAGCAGTAATGATTTTCAAGTACTTCTATTCTGCCTGCATACAAGAAGTTAAAAATCCTATATAACTCTTTCTAAGTACCTGGAGACTTATGGGCTTATACCAGTTATTAAAATTAAATGCATAATTGCTGTTCTTGTGGGAGAATAGTCACAGACTAGGAGTCTTTTAAAATGGGCATACAACCCAACTGCACACATTGAGAGGATAAGATCCAGATCAAATTTAACAGGATATAGGCACTCAATGATGGTCTTTTTACACATGCAATAATTGAGGATTAAGACAAAAGTCATGGTCTTTCATTATGTATAATGTACAATTTAAAAAAAAATGGAAGCACTTCTTCAACTGCCACCATGGTGACAAACATAAAATAATTTGTCAATGTCACTGCAATGTCCCTGAAATTAACACTTCATTTCACCCTAAATTCCTAGTTTTCTGAGTTGAGCATTAACAGTTCCCACCATCATTCCAGTAACTGTTCTAAGAACCTTTAGCATCCTTCCAACTGTATGGAGAGAGAACATTAACTATTCAGTCAGTTGCTAACTTAAAAAAAAAAATTGGCTAGTTTGTACTTTAACTGCAACTTAGTCTTTGTCCTAGTTCTTGGTATTGATAAACCTTGTATTTAATGTTTGCATATAGAACAGAAACTACAGGTCAGAAACCTCTTCAATCTGAACTCCCCTTGTTTTGGCTGCTGGAAGTGGGATTTCCAAAGGCAAATTTTCAAGGGAAGTTGTTCAGAAAAGGCTCACAAATACATTAGAGTTTACCAGAACCCCATCCATCCATCCATCCATCC
>WEKY01048604.1:0-103679 GCA_013390045.1 Picathartes gymnocephalus | reverse complement strand
TAGTAGAAAAGTGTTGTGATTTGAGCAAACCTTATTCCGTCACAGGTCAGGAGATTCTCATGTTTCATTTTTAAAGGATAAAAACATTGGTTGTTATGCCACATACAGCTGGAAGTTAATAGCAAACCAGAGCAAATACATAGAATTTATTAATGCTTTTGATGAAACAGGAGACTGTATCCTTCAGTTTGGATGTGACTAGTTATTGAAATGAATGTGTTATAAGTACATGAAATACACTGAGTTGCATATAATGTAAACAACAGTGCTGCTCACATGTTAAGCATCATCACTAAGCCTTCTTACCCAGTATTGACATTTTTACTAAAAAGTATTCTGCAGCCATTGAGTAGCTTACGTAATCCTCTTGGTTTCAAAGAAATGAAATCTGTTCAACCGATCTTCCCCCATCTGTCTCTTGTAGCACTGCTCTTCTATGTGGCAGGCTTATAGCTCCCTCCAGAGTTCTGTTTGGTGCTAAAATACAGAGGGGAAAAAAATAAAAAAGGGATTCACTGTAAAATAATTGTATTTTGTGCTCACATCATGCTATCTGCATTACTCAGTGTTCTACTGCCAGGCGGGTTTGCACAATTCTTTTGAATTTATCTGGGGTTTTTTTTGTTATTGTAATGATTTACTTGTAGAACTTAAAGACATTGGATGATTTGCATACTAGGTTTCTGATGTGTGTGGTGGCGTTTTTTTTTTTTTTTTTTTTTTTTTTTTTTTTTTTTTTTTTTGTTTTTTTTTTTTGGGTGTTTNNTTTCTGAGGTTTTGTTTATTTGTTTTGTTTTGTTTGGGGTTTTTTGTTTGTTTGGTTTGGTTTTTGGGGTGTTTTTTTTGTTTTTTTTTTTCCACTGACAGCAGGAATGAGAGAGAATATGTGCACAAATGAGTAAGTGGGCTTAGGGCTGAAGTAAAGAAAATACTCTGCATTCCTACACTGATTGTTTTGTAAAATAAAGTAAGACTAATCATACAGTCTGCTACATACTTAATTTGCTGCCATTCAGATAAAGATTTGATATTTGGCTCAACTATTAACCAAGGTACAAACAGCATTTCTAGATCTTGTCTACCTTAAAATTTATGAACTGTTTTTAAGAAGAAGAATTTCTTCTAGAGGGTCAACCTTTGAATAGCACTTAAATATGTCAAGTATGGAAGTATTTTACAGATCCTGTTAAGGAGATTTGAGATACTCCTGAACTGGTCATTAACCTGAAAGTTTGTATATACGTATTTGATGTTTTCTGCATTAGGACATGAAGATTTGCTGAAAGTGCAGTGAGGAAAGTGTTAATGGTAAAATCAGAACTTGTAAAGAATTTCTCTGTTCTTCTGGACAAGGTCACAAGGCCCCTGTGAAATTTGTTACCAGCTAATGAAAACTGCTGTTAGGGTGGATTTTTTGGTTGTTGTTTTTTGCTTTTAATGTATGGGTGCGTGTTTTCATCCATCTTGGAAAAAAATCTATGAATCAGCATCTGCTCCAATGCTTGCTGCTCTAATTTTGCAACTCTGGGTTTTGTAACAGAGCCATTGTTTGTCACGATGACCAAAACACACGTGATCGCGGCTTCCAGAGAAGCGTTTTACGTCTGGCAGTATCGGGTGGCCAAGAAGCTCACAGCCATGGAAATCAATCAGCTGGCACGAACTAGGAAAGAAGGCAGGGAAAGGTTTGTCTTCAGGCTTTGTCATTTTTCTTCCTCTGCACTGGTGTCATTGATAAGGTGGATTCTGCCATGTCTAAAATGTAAACCCGTCTTCTCATTTTTCTAATCAGGTTTGTTGACTTGCAGGCCTGTAAGATGAAATACTAGTTTTGTATAACAAGTGTGTGTTTGTTACCCAGATCCCTCAGACGTTTTTGAATTAGTTCCCATTGAGTGTCTCCATTTGCTTGCTGCATGCTTTCCTTATGGAGCTGTGTGTCTTGATGCCTTTTTACCCCTCTCCTGTTTCTCCTCCATGCTCTTCGTTTCCAGGCAGCTCTATTCCCCCTGATAACTTTAACTGTTTCTCGTCTGTCATTGCCTGTAAGAACATAGTCTGTCCAGCTGGCTCTTCTCTAATACACTTGTGTCTGGTTGTGGCTTTGATGACTAATCCTGTATGGACTTTATCCTCTCAAACTAAACAAGCCAAAGTCAACATCGTTTTGCTTCCAAAATATTTCCTTCCCAGGTGCTCATTTGTGGCATTAACTTTTCTGTCACCTCCCCAAGCTTGCAACTTTGTTATGGTTTTCTTTTATGTTATTTTGGGTGTTGTTCCATAGAGACACTATATCATCTTTCTATAAACCTACCATCTCCTGTCACCGTATATTCCTAATGAGTAATTATTTGGACATGGTGTAATAACTTACATTGTTGTAAGACCTGGATGTCCTAGCCTTGGACAAGATTATAAATTGATAAAGTATTGAAAAATATAAATAGTTGTAATTCAGCACTAATTATGATTTTAGCATTCTAAAATCTTTCCTAGTGCTACTTTTTAAGACAAAAGAGAAGTTATGAGTAAGTGTTGAATAATACAGTAATTCAGTAATTAAGTTTTTGTGGATGTGAAGGTGAAGCTCTTCATAATTATGGAGAAGAGCCTGGGGAAATATGGAAGTGCATGTTTGAAAAGGACAACTGATGGTTTTCAGGAACTTACTGTTACAGGATGAAAGTTTACAGATGATAGGGGAATAGATCATCGGGGCTGTGAAAGTGAAAAGAATTGCCATATCTTTATATCAATACAAAGCAGGTTTATCGAAGGGGATGCTTTTGAACATAAGAACAGGCATAGCTTTTATTCTCTTCTCCAGTTCCAATGGTTTCTTCTCCAAGGATCCAACATACCTATGGTACCAAAGATGATCCTTTCTTTGGACTCTTTTTCTTCTAACTTTTCTTCTCTACAGGATCTATCATATTGATGACACCTCTTCAGTGTCTGGAGATGAACACCTTGTTTACAGCCGAGCTTTTGAAGTGAGTGAATGTTTTGAACTAGTTTATTGTAGTGTCACTGGTAACTTGAAAGAACAGTAATAAGTGTTGATTTATTTGTTTTCGTAGATTTTCATTAGTAGAAGCGGTTGTACTTAAAATTTCTTTTACTTCTACCTTTTGTACATAGGTGTTATATTTCTTCCCTCTGGTTGGTACTGTTCCTGTGCCATTATGTATTACTGGAAATATTAGAAAATTATAGGGAGCATGGAAAAAGTACATTCTGGGTGCATACAGTATGTAGACACCTGCTGTCTTCCTGGCCAGAAGCAGCTCCCCTTACTTCAACAAAATATAACTTCGTTGAAACTCAGTAACCTTTGTGATCTTTTCTAGTATTTTTGGCCATTTTCACTTCATGTGTGTGTGCGCAAGTGCTGGCTGTCCTTACTAATATACCTGAAATTAATTAATTAACAGACTCCACAAGTCAAGGATTGTTGCTTTCTTGTGTTTTCTGTTAAAGACCTGTTACGTTTTGGGTTTATGTTTCTGGAGGGAGGAGCAGGATAAGAAAAGAAGTTGTTAATATTATTGTCATGATTCCCATGGCAAAGGGAACCATAAACCATACACAGACTCTATGCTGACAAGGTTTGATAGCCCCTTTTCGTGTGGATACTTAGCAACACTCTTGTTTGTTTAAATAACCTTTTTTCTTTAGCAGGGCGTTCTTACCTTTGCAGTAAAACTGATCCTGATATGACTTGTTTACTTTCAGGGAACCAGAGATCCAATTTGTGCAATTACAGCATCTGATAAGATACTACTTGTGGTAAGCTACATGATTAACACAAGTCCTAATTGCCTCTTGTGCTTGTAGGCATAAGATTCTTCTGCTCTATGTTCATAAGCAGTCATAATTTCAAAGCATTTCTGAATTCAGAATTTACACAGACAAAATCTCTTTCTAAACTTCCTCAAAGATAACTTTAACGGTTTCTTCTGTTAGCCTGGATTCTTTCTTTAGGAGGGTTAGTTCACTAAGTACTTACAATTTAATTACAGACTAGTTGAGTAAGTTAATACTTACATGTAGGATTCTATAAAGTCTAGGTCAGGACTTAATTCTGTAATCTGAGTCCTGGGAAGTCTCTTTGAGACAGTATGTTCTAGACACAAAGATTTATAAAGTTTCTGTTTACATATTAATGGTATAACACATGGTACTGTACTATATACAGATGAATACACTTAGGGATTATACAGATGTGTGAGGTATTGAATCATGCCAAAGAGCTGGTGCATTTTTTTGTTCCAAGCTGAAAAGTAATCTCATTAGATGAACAAACTCACACGTGGGCTTTAAAGCAAACTGACTGAACAGAACAAAGAGAGAGAAAGAACAATGTTTCTTCCTGTTATCCACCTTCTAAGAAAGATCTGGATGTTTTTTCATGTTCTGATTTCAGTGTGGATTTTTGTTTGTTTTTTTGTTATATTCTTTGCCTGCATTTTACAAAATCAGAGGGTCATGAGAGAAAGCATGAACAAAAAAAGTGTGATGGTTAATAGGTGACTATAGGATTGTTGCTGCTTGAAGAATAAGCAAATGAACTTCAACAATAATTAATCTGTGACTTTTGTTAAAAGGAAAGGAATGAGAGGAAATGCCTTTCAGACTGGATCTGGATAAATGTGCTGAAGCTGAATGTACATTATAGTGGTTCAATTTTCTAACACTTTTGAACTAATCTGCTTTTTAGTCTATAGGGTATACACATGTGAAAAAGTCAAAAATGGTGATTTATGCTGAGGATCTTAGGAATGACTTTGGGGGAAGAAAAAAGAAAAAGAAGGAATAAAGTTTTCACTCCTTTGAAATTTCATGTTGACTCATTTCCAACATAAGAGTTGAACAGTAGGCAAAGCAAGCTGGATATTTTGTTCATTTTACAGAAACACCACCAGAAAAGAGTGGCAGTGATCATTTCAGTCCAGGGATGTCACTCATTTGAGCCTGATGGCCTGATGGTATCTTGACACAGGGAATGGATGTTTCATTCAGCAAAATAAAGATAAACCACATTGGTACTTAGATTAGCTGTGAATAACCAGTGTATTTTACAGCATTTCCTTTTAAATCTAGTTCTGGTCTTGCAGTAGCTGGTGAGACTTGTTGGTATGTAGACAGCCCCACATGAGCAGAGCCGTCTTGCTTTCAGACCTGGCCAGTGCTGTCATAGGGAATTCTTTGAGGGGATTTACCGGTGTGGGATAAGGATCTTTCCACGCCTCTCGTTTTTTTATTATGTAGACCATGTCTGGAGGTTCATGGCTTCTGTAATTCTGTGGGCTAGATGTGGCCTGTAACTGTTTGCTTTAACATCCCTGATTTAAGTAGATCTGTCAATTGTAGTATCTTAAAGTATCTTGTTTAAATACCAGAATTCAGAACTTCTAGGGTGGTGACATTCCCTCCTTCCACTCATGCTCTGTCACTTATCCCAGAGCTCTTTTGTCTAAAAAAGCATATAAATAAGACTATTTTAAAGGGTTTACTGATGGACAAATTCTCTTGTTAAGGCAGCATTGCTTTCCTCTAGGGAAGAGAATCTGGCACTATCCAGAGGTACAGCCTGCCTAGTGTGGCTGTGGTGCAGACCTATACAGTGGACTGTCGTGCCTATCAGCTGTCTCTGAACTGCAACTCTAGGTAAGTTACAGATCTGCTTCTAACACAGGTATCCAATTTCAAAATGAAGCACTAAAATCTGTGAAAATACTAATTCTATGAAATCTATAATTCTATAATAATTATTTACTAATTTTAATATAAACTATTTATTAATTTTAGTTGTTTTTAATGGTTGATTAACTATTTATTACTAATTATTTCCATCTGGACAGTCATTGCTCTGAGAGACTGTTAGTAAAGGTCTCTTATGTTTTATACCCTGTGTACATGGAAATACCTTTGTTTTATTGGATGAACAAAACATAACCTTCCCTTGATCATGACATGAATTAGTAATATTATGTTATAACCTGAAATTTTATATTTCTATGACTTCTTTCTGTTTCCGTGTCCTTCTAAAGCCTGGAAACCTTGTTCATCCCATTTAATTTTCCATTGTTACAGGCTCTAAGTAGTGGTGATGCTTCTAGTAAGTCTGGTTCTCCTGAGCTTCATCTGTGCCAATACTGAAGTTGCTTTCTACTTAGCAGCTATTTTTTTTGCAAGACAGTGCATGAGAGTGTTGGCAGAAAAGGCAAAAATACGCAAGAATTTGCAAGGCAATTTTAATCACTTCAAAATAACTTTATAATTTCAAACAAAATTAATAATGCATATATATATCTCTTGCCTCTTCAGGTATAGCCCAAAACCAGATTGCTTTGCTTAAAAGGCAGCGTGATCTAGTCAGAGCCATATTCATTTTGTTTTGAACCCAAGCTGCTTTCTTCCTAAATGACACTGTTTTAGGGAAATAAACTCAGATCCATAAGCACTTTGAGTTTAATTTTCTAAATTGTGTTTGAAATTTTAATAGGGATTAAGGCTGTCTACCCATCAATATTTAGAAATGCTTTTAAAATCGCTTTGTAATAAATACAGGTTACTATGATTCACTGAAGACCTATGCAACTGTAAATTTTCAAATGTAGCCTTTTAGAAATTGTATTTTTCCCATATTTTAAACAACTTTAAAGATTAATTGAATTACACTTCATATTGCCTTGAAAAAAAGTGAAGAATACCCTTTGTAGAAATGCAAGAAATCCCATTTTAGGAATTAAGTCTGCATCACCACACTGACTTTTTAATTTAATAATCTGCTTCATTGCCTCCTAGTAAATAAGCAAAACTTGTTCTGTTCAGTTGGTAATTTGAGTCTTTGTCAAGAAAAGTTTGGCGAGGGACAGAACCTGTAATTTATTCAACTTGGTATCTGATGTATGGATAAAAATATGGGCATATTTCAGAACCTTTGCAGGGCCAGGTCCTGTGTGAGCAGATGAAGAACATCTTTCCATGTGTCTGGTCTGCTCTGCAAATAAATGAAAATCACATGGATCTGTGCTGGTTCTGGCACATGACAGCATCTAATGGAATCTGTAGAATTATACTGCGCCAGGTTAGAGAACTGTTTCAAATTTACAGCCTTGAGTAGTGTCATGTAGCTGCCTTGTTTTTCCCTCCTTGTTTTTCTGTAGTCGTCTTGCTATCATAGACCTTTCAGGGGTTCTGACTTTCCTGGACTTGGACACGAGGGCTGCAGACAGCACAGGACAGCAAGAGGCAGGTGAGCAGCTGAAACTGGAACGCAAAGACGTCTGGGATATGAAATGGGCCAAGGACAACCCGGATTTGTTTGCAATGATGGAGAAAACAAGAATGTATGTTTTCAGAAACTTGGATCCAGAGGTAAATATCAACACACATAAACTATTCGTCTCCAAATTCACTCCTAAGTTAATGGCTCTTCTTGAAAAATATTACCATTCAGTTCTGCAAGTGTTTGTTTATATAAACTTGCTTCAGGAAACCTCAAAAGCTTATCAGCTCTCATATGAGAATGTTGTTTTGGACAAAATAGGTAAAATGAACTATCAGTCCTAGAAACACAAAAATGCTATCATGTTTTTCTTAAATATCTGCGATTTTCAGGAGCATATTTTTTTGTATGCTTTGGAAACCAAAAATGCAATTTGAGTAGAGATACATATAAAACCGTTTGGTTGAATCTAAACATTGGCAGGTGTTATTCTATCTCATAATTTAATTACAGAAAACATGAGGGTTTTTAATGATGTCTGTGTTTACAGAATTGTCAATAATGTTAATGACTGTAGTATTTGCTTCCTGTTGGAAGTGCAAGTATATCCTAGTTTGGAGAAGACTGTATCTATATGTATACTTAACAGATTTGATTAGGATTGAATCAGACAGAATACAAGTTCATTCCTTTGTAACTTATTTACCTTTAAGGAACCTATACAAACATCTGGATATATTTGCAACTTTGAAGATTTAGAAATCAAGTCTGTTCTTCTGGATGAAATATTAAAGGTCAGTCTAATTAATTTTATTTTGTAGGAAAAGTTTGTATCTGTCTTAATGATAGATACCTGTTTTGTTGGGTGAAAATAAAGGTCACCAGGAATAAAAGTATGTTTCTTTATCCATTATGTTAGAATCCTGAACATCCTAACAAAGATCACATCATCAATTTTGAGATTCGGTCATTACGAGACAGTCGAGCATTGATTGAAAAAGTCGGCATTGAGGAATCTTCCCAATTCATAGAAGACAATCCACATCCCAGACTTTGGTAAAATCTCCTATAAGCCAACTTCGTTTAAATTTGTATTCTTTTCTGTTCTTTTCCTGTTCAGACAGATCTAGTATGAAAGTACAAAACCTCAAATTAAAACCAGCCAAAGCAGTATGCATTTTACACACAATAATTTAGTATTTAATTATGAACGTTGGAGTACCTAGATTGTCAGACGTGTGCTGTGTCATGGTAGTGGGTATAGGGTGTAGGTTCAGGACACCTTTTTGCTCTGTGCTGTATGGGCCCCAAAACACTGTATTCCTTGTGTTCTGGAGGGAATTTAAAGGAAATGAAAAGCTGACAGAAAGCTAACCAAGTTGGTAAAATTAAAATTTATATATTTGATATTGAACATGAAAGACCTTAAAACCCAGTAGAGGGAACCCATCAGACTGATAATAGGGTAAGAGTAGTTTCAGTAACCTTGTAGCATTTGAACAGGCCATGAAGGACGGAAATGAGAAGGGCTGGGTGTGCTGTGTTCCCATGCAGCATCTCACAAGTAACCTGAGAAATGGAGATAGTAGCATGCTTCAACTAAACATGCCTCAGCTATTAAACTAAAGCTGAAAAGCCTGCAGAGCACACATGTGAGAGTAAACCTGTGAAAACAGGAGTGCTGGAAATTTGTTTAATATCCCAACTTCTAAGGGCTGGAAGAGAAAGGCCTTAGTAGATAATTTAATGCAGTGCTGAACCTAAAACTTCATTGACAAGTTCCTTGGTGAAGGAGACCAATTCTCTTTAACTCCCTGGGAATTGTTTACTTATCTGTACCTTTCTTTAGTAATATTGGCTCTGTTTTGAAGCTAAATGATCTCTTTCAGCATTGGATGCTTGGCTTGCATCAAGGGGGTTGGAGAGTTCACTGTTAATGACGATGGTTCATAGAGGAATTTAGAGTTGTTGAAAGACTGGACAAGACACCTTACTTTAAAAGTTTGTCCCAAAAAGCATTCCTTTCTATCTAGTTGTGCCTTTGTCTCCAGAAAGTTCATTCTGAAAAACAGGATTTGCTAGTTACATATTGAAAGTTTCTGTAATAACACTGTAACTTTATTAGCTTGAGTGTGTAGGGTAAAATGTTAGTGTTTTGACTCTTCATTTTTACTAATGTCTTGAACTACCTGAAGATTTTTGGAGCTTTCAAATCGTTCATGCTTTTTTTGCTAGTACCACCTGTTCACTTAATATAAAATGACTATTAGTTTTGCAAGTCTGTGTCTCAGTAAAAGTTCTGTATCATAAATCGTGAAATGCATGTCAAATTCTGTTCATCTTGCTCTGGAATTGCTATGAATTTAATTATTTTTTTATGAGAGAAAACATGTCACATATTTATGAAGAGATTGATTAGAAGTGCTGGATATAAAGCCAATATATTCTAGATCAGAACAAAACAGTGAACTTGCTTCTAGAATGCAACAAACAGAGTGGTGTGTAGCAGAGCAATTGGTTACTTTGATGTCAGTGATGAGCGCTTGAGTTTAAGTGACACCAACCTTCTCAAATTGATTCAAAAATACAGAGCTGATATTGCCTAAGCATGGCTTGGGTCACTGAAAACAACAATAACATTAGTGGTTTTATCAGTGCCTTACTGCACTGACTTTGTTTCACAATGTCAATCAACCAGTCTAAATTTTAAATAGCTTTATTTTTGCAGAAGATTCTAGAGCTCATTCAAGCACCTAGTGCACACAGGTTAAAGTTTCAACAAACGCATAGGGAGAATAAATAAATGGAACTGCACTGAGACCAGCAACACATTTCACATAAGTGTAACAGTCAAATCTTTCCCATTCCTCCCAAGCCAGTGTTCATCTGAACAAAAAAATATTAGCAATTATTTGAACATCTCTCCCTGACTGAGTACCGGACAGATCACAGAATGTATTAGGAATAAATACATGACTGTATTAAGATCAGCTAGTAAACAATAAATTGCAACAACTTGTATATCTTCCTTAAATAATTACTAGCTAAATGTATCCTCATTTAATTTACTGTATAGCTGCTTTTCCATCTGCCGTGTTTGTTTTTCACATAGGCGTCTCCTGGCTGAAGCTGCTCTTCAGAAGCTGGATCTGCAGATGGCTGAACAAGCTTTTGTGCGTTGCAAAGATTATCAAGGCATTAAGTTTGTGAAGTGCCTGGGCAATCTGCAGAGTGAGTCCATGAAGCAAGCAGAAGTGGCAGCCTATTTTAGCAGATTTGAGGAAGCTGAAAGAATGTATCTGGATATGGACAGAAGGTAATTGCATGTAAACATCTCAGCAGTAAATGAAGGAAAAAAAAAAAAAGCGCTCCTTAATCAGGAATGGCTGTTTTCTCTGAAGAGTCTTTACCAGTTTCTGCAAAGACATAAAAGGATCAGATGGAGAAAATTTTGGTTTATCCATAGATAACAAGTTCTGTATGTAAACCAGTGCATTCCAAACTGTTTACAAAACCTTGGCTGCTCTAGGTAGTGCTGTGTTTTATAGATGTCTTTTTCACAAGTATTTTGTCAGTATTTCAACTGAGATTCCAAAAATACAAACAATCTTAAATAATGTTTAATTTACATGGCGTTGCTGTATGCTAGTAGCCAAGTACACATTCTTCTCAATTACATATACAAACAACAGAGTTTTTAATGAACTGTAATCTTTGGAGAGACAGACTCTGGATGAAACTGTGAAACATTGAACCCAGTGTAATTTTTGCTCAGGAATGAAAACAAACAAAGCAAAATTTTAGTATTGCTGGGAATATAAATTAACACTAAGTAATTAGCTAAAGCACTGTGTCTACTGAAGAAGGATAATGAGAAATCATCAGCAGCAGTTGTGCAGTGTAGCCTGTAGATGGTGGTCAAACATGGAGAAACATGAATCACTTTGCACATGTGAAATTTTTAAGCTTGATTAATGGAGCCTTGAAAAACAGTAGGGAATGATGTTGAAAAACATTAATTATTATTTCATGCTGTAAGAATGAAAGTAAGGAGGACAGAGTGGCAGGGCAGCAGGAGAAGGCAGGAGCTGGGGAGAGATGCCCAATAAAGCCTGGTAATGAAAACTTTCTTGCATGTCGTTAATTAGTTGATGGCAGTTTGGTGGTTTGGGGATGTGGGCTGTCTCCTCAGCACTTCAGTCACACTGCAACAACCAGTTTTAGATATGGCATATTCCTTTTCACATGGCTAAAGAGAAATTTGGACATAGAATTGCAGAAGTCAAAAACTTACTTTTTGTTTACTGGGTTCTTCAACAGTAGAGCATCTTATTCTCCAGCTACAAGAATATGGAAATTCTGTATGACCTTTTGTGTCTCCTAGAAAATACAACTTTCACACTTAGAAAAATCCTGATAAGGATCTACCATAAATCACAATTAAATACATCTATTTTTCAAATAAAATTTTAATATTTTTAGATAGATGCTCTTATTTAGCTGACTGCACTGACTTCCTAGTGCTTTCCTTAATTTACTGGTAAGTTGAGGGCATTTTTAAAAGAAGGGCATAGGTCTCCCATTTATTTTCTATGCACCTGCAGAATTACTTTTATATGAGGTAATACAGAATTATTCTATTTGGTGGAAAAAACATGCCAGGCAGACACCCAGTGAGTCATATGTATGCATGAATAATAAAAAGGAAAAAGTCCTGCTGAGTCCTTTCTCCTTTATCCAAAATCACCCTGAATCTGGGAGAGAAGTCTCTCAAATCCATTTTAGTACATCTCAGCTTTAGCCTCCATTATTCATATTCCTTGCTTCTTGGTTTTTCCCCTTACCTTCCTTCTGCTTTTAGCCTTTTGCAGCTGCTGCCATCTCTTGTAGTGGTCAGCAGTAAAAGATACAGAACAGAGTAAGAGGGAACCTGAAGTAATACCACACAACTGTCTCACTCATTTAACTCCTCACACAGGCATGTGGCTGATAAGGAAGTGCGTAGGTGTGATAGGACCTGTGAGCTCCCTTGAGTATTTGCTTTAGTGGAATAGTGTTTAAATTGTAAACATCTGAGTGATCTGGGATCACTCTGATACCTGCATTGCAGGTTAAGAACACAAAAATACTTTTGGATGCTTTTCTTGTGATTTTTTTGTTGCCTGTTTTGTTGTGTTTGACTTTTCCCTGCTGTTTTCTGTTTAGAGATCTTGCCATTGGGCTGCGGATCAAGCTGGGCGATTGGTTCCGGGTGCTGCAGCTGCTGAAAACGGGCTCGGGGGGCTCGGGCGACGCCCTCTTGGAACAGGCACACAACGCCATCGGAGACTACTTTGCAGACCGGCAGAAATGGTACGGCCTGTAGAGCAACCAGCAGTAAGGAATTTACAAAGGAAATTATTAAACTGATGACAAAATTTAATTTATCAGGGATAGATATCAGGAAAGTCAGGATGCAATACATTGGATAATTTTGGAATAATGAGGTTTAGCTCACAGCTTTATGGTTCCATTTGATAAACAGAGAGCTATTGATCAGCTACCTAAAGGGTGAAGGTGATAAAAATCTCTGCTTTGTCAGAAGTCTGTCTGTTTCAAAAGAGGGGAAGAAAAGAGAAATACCTGCACAGTTGTATTAGGCTGGATATAGAAAATATTAAAAAAACCAAAAGGGATTAAAGTAGTTACAGAATTACTAACCATGAGTGAATTTTCTAAAATGCTTGAAACCACAAATACTTGAGAAGGTCCAGAGTTCTCTGACCTGAATCTGTCTCCAGGTGTTGCCCAAACTGGGTACCCAAGAAGATTTTTAGGGCAGTGCATACCTGTAATGGTATTTCTCAAGAACATACTTTGCAGTCAGGTGCTTACTGAGCCAGAGGTAATGTTTTTATAGCTAATAACTTGCAGGGAATTTTTTTCATGAACTTTTCTTGTTGTCTTCTAAGCCTATGTCACAAAGTTCCACAGCTCCACTATGTATTGCCATTATCCAAACTGTATTGTCACAAAGCAGCTGAAAACATGTGATTAGATTTTGAAAGCTGAGTTTTAGGTGCCTTAGGTAATTTTGGAGAATTGTCTTGGAGGTCTTGGTGCTTGTGTTTTAAAATATGGTAACACAACAGTAAAGCCCTTTCTGAAAGTTTAGTTGTAAGTTGTCCATTATGTGCCCTCATCTCTGCAGATGTGGGAATATAGTTTTAAGAATTCCTTGACTTCCTAATCTTATGCTAGTCAGAGAATCAACATTGCTACAGTTTTAATATAATGATATGTGAAAATTAAAATTTTTAGTGCATTTTTGAAAAACAGTGAAATTTTAGCTAGGAAAGCTTTTTCAAGCCAAGTTACCTATTTAAAATAATGTGATTTTAAAATTACAAATGCAAAAGGCATACAGAATTAAAAACTTTTCTTGTATTTGTAGATCAGAAGCCACATTTTTTTGTCTTATTAGGTTAAATGCTGTACAGTACTATGTCCAAGGACAAAACCAGGAACGTTTAGCTGAATGTTATTACATGCTAGAGGACTACCAAGGACTGGAGAACCTGGCAAACTCACTTCCAGAGAATCATAAATTGCTCCCTGTAAGCAAAAAACACCTTTATTTTTCATTGTCTTATACCCAACTGTTTATTTAAAATTTCCCATCTTGGGAGGGTTGAAGAAGAACAAGAGAAAGAATGCAGTACATGACATAGTCATGTAAGTGTAATGGTGTTATCTCCAGTATTACTGTTGTTTTCATACTCCATCACTCTTCCTTTCCCTTATTGTTCCAGTTCCTCAGAAAGACCCGACTGACAATACTCTAAAAGGAGGGGAAGTAGATGGGATAGGATGTGTAGGATATATAGGTACACAGGGTATAGGTGTGTATATGTAGCAGGAAATTACCTACTAAATAATAGCTAATTTAAAACTATGCTATGCTTGACTTAATCCAAAAAGCTTGAAAAACGCAAAACATGCTCCTTTAATGCCTTTTTCAGTAAACCAAGACATAGCATTTTATTTTAACCTCATTGTAATAGCTTTCTTGAATTTAGAAGCAGTGTGTAAGACTAGCACACTGTTCTAAAGATTTACAACAGTGCCTGGTGCTTTCACAGGACCCATGAAGCGAACAACCCATTTCCCACCCTCTTGGATTTAAATCAACCAAACAGGAGTATAGCTGTTGCTGCACAATGTACTAAAAATGCAGAAGTGAATTTAATGCAGTGCTGATGCTTCTTGCAGGATATAGCTTATATGTTTGTGAGAGTGGGGATGTGTGAACAAGCTGTGTCAGCCTTTCTGAAATGTAATCAACCAAAGGATGCCGTGGATACCTGTGTGCATCTCAACCAGGTAAACCAGCAGGAGATAATCTGTAATAATACCAGTTTAACAGGGAGATTTCTATCCTAATGCCCAGTGGAACACAAATCCTTGTTAAGTGTCAGATGATTTGTCACAGTTTCTGGAAAATTCATACTTCAGTGCTTAAGCCAGTTCTCTGAGATTAAGATTAGACCACTGGAGGGGCAGTGCAAAACTACATGCAGGGTGTGTGGGCAGCATGGTCAGCACACAGACATTTATAACCTCTGTGGAGCTAGGCTGTGCTGCCTCCTGATGGAATGAGAGAAGGTTGGAGAAGAGATAGATACCCATTCTGGATATTTTCCACATCACCCTCCTTCTATAGATGCAAATGGATTTGTGACTGCATGAGGATGTAGCTGGAAACTGATCTGCATGTTTATACCTAGAGATTTTCCTGGTGTGGCTTAACCTGTGCAAATGTCTGTGTCAACACAAATAAGGGAAAAACTGAGGATGGCTATGAGGAACTCAATGGATGGGAATGGCAGGACTGACTAGGGCTGGTTTATGTGAACAATTTCTTAGTTTATGGATCTGAAGAGCTACTAGGTGTGAGATTCAGTTAAGATCTCAGTCCTGCCAAACAATTCATATGGGGCAAACGCAGTAGCCAAACCATTGAAGATCAGGAAAATTCACAGACAAAATGAGGTGTATTGAAAGATAAGTAAAGTGTTACTGTGTGCTTTAAGCTTCTGGGCTGAGGTCCTCTTTCAGACAGGCTTTTGAGAGTCTGGATTAAGTAATATTAGTTAAGTAATATCAGAAGTGTTGAAATCCACATGTCTAGCTGTGAGCTACAGTGAAATGATTTTGCATGGCTTTTATGAAATTAGAAGCAACAGTTTTATATGTGGTTTTGGACAGAGGTCCTGCATTTTTTTCAGTCCTGCTGCATCACATGATTGGCAGTGATGTAAGCATTTGTATTCTCTTGTTTTTTATGTTAATTTTATAGTAGTCTGGTTCAAAATGGTGATGAAATATTGCACACAAATGTTGCAGTCTGTTCAAGCAGTTTGTTCTGGGAGTGTATTTGAGAAAATGAGGTTAATTGTCTCCTTTCATTTCTAGTGGAATAAAGCTGTGGAGCTGGCTAAAAATCACAATATGAAAGAGATTGGATCCTTGTTAGCCAGATATGCAAGTCATTTACTGGAAAAGAATAAAATCCTTGATGCTATAGAACTCTATCGTAAAGCCAATTATTTCTTTGAAGCTGCTAAGCTCATGTTCAAGGTATCACAGGTTTTATTTCTATGTCAAATAACTGGATTTTTTGGACTAGCTCTTACTATTTCCATGCTACTTTTATTCTCTTGGGGTTACTTTAGTTTTAACAATATCTAGGCAATAAGCAGATGTCATCATACAGGACACTGCAAAGATGAACCCAACTCCCAGAGTTCAGGTATCTCTATGTGTAATAGTTACCCTGGGTGTGCTCTGTAGCTAATGGAGAGGGGACTTTGGGGACACAAGCCATCTATTTATTTATTTTGAGACTTGCACTTCAGTGTGAGATGAACTGCACCTCAGAAAAGGTCCTGATGCCCTGCATTGCATAGTAAAGGAGTATGATACACTGGCCTGGGGTGCAATGTCCATTGTCTGAGATATCATGGGAGATATTTTTATCTCCTTTTTTTTAAAAAAAAGCAATGTCAATGGCTAGAAGTTTAATTTTGGTATTTTGTCAGTTAGTTCCTTCAATTAGAAACGGCTGTGGTGTGCTTTAAAGATAAAGATGTTGCTTAGATTTGGTTTGGCTGCAGAGATTTCTCTACATAGCTTCAAGTCTTGTAGGAGTGATATGTAATTTTTACAGCAAATATTTATAGCAGTATATATATATGTTACTTTCAAAAGCCATTCTTCTTTTCTGGGAAAACCACCAGACCTTATTGAAAGCTATGTGTGTGTTTAAAAATTGCTATTTTTTAGTTTATTTTTATACTAGATCACTAGACTTATACATGGTTACACTGATTTATCCTTCCTGAGAATCTGGCTTTATATACATGTTAGCTAAATAAATACAGAATAATGTGCATACTTCACTTTGACATTTGCATTTATAGTTCTGTTTACAGTCTAAATTATTATATTTAAAGGCAGGATCATTTTTTGGCATGATTTCCTAGGTTTGTAAAAGCATGCAATTGTCCAAGAGAATTAAATCCCTTTGTTTTGTTTTTTAAGATTGCAGATGAAGAGTCAAAGAAAAGGACGAAACCTTTGCGAGTTAAAAAGCTTTATGTGCTATCAGCCTTACTTATGGAACAGTGTCATGAACAAATGCAAAATGCACAAAGGGGAAAAGTTAAAGAGAAAACTTCAGAGGTATTGTTTTTTTTTTTTTTTTTTTTTCCCCTGTCTGAATTCTGCTAGCTAGTCAGAATAAAGCAAGCCATCTTCACAGGAGCATATACTGTTTTTTCCTGCTAAAGAACAAAGCTTTCCTTCAAGCAAGTCCTCCATGAAAACATACTGTTTTAAGTATTATTTTAAAACATTTAAATCTTATGTATTAATAGGTATTGTTCTTCCTAAGTTTAACGTGTTTTTCTTCATGTTTTCACTATAACAATGAAAACTGTACTAAGAAACTCCAGACTTTTTTCTTCCTGCAAGACTCTCATACCATTTAGGAGTAAGTATTGATCCCAAAGGGTGATCTGTGATTAGATTAAGTTATGTTGCCTGTAATTCAGCCAGGAGATGGGTCCAGATACAGGGTAGGCAAATGGAAGAATTTTTTTTCTCTGCTCACACATTAATCTTCATATGCACAAATGAAATAGTTTAAACAAATTTTTAAGAGCTCTGGTGTTGAAATGCAGTATTAATCCAAACTGTGAACCAGTCTGCAGATGTGCACAAAATATATTTGTATACACACATATATGATATTTATCTTTGAAAATATGCACCATATGTTGTGCCTGTGCTCTGTACAGAACGCCTGACAATGCTCACTGTAGGTCCATTTGTATTTCTTCTACTTAACACGGACAGTGGTGTAATCACTAAGTATAGAAAAGCTCCTTTCATATATCCCCATTTCCTGCTGTATCTGTTTCATATAAAAATTACTTGTGATACTGGTTTGTTTTCAGAGTGCTTCAGCCTTGGCTGGTTTGCTGGAAGAAGATGTTCTTTCTTCAACGAATCGCTTTGCAGACAATGCTTGGCGAGGAGCTGAGGCTTACCACTTTTTCATACTTGCACAAAAGCAGCTCTATAAAGGTTCTGTAGATGCAGCACTTAAAACAGGTAAGCATTCATTGTCAACCCTGTAAAGACAGTACATAACTTCATTTATAGCTGCCACATTTTTCAGTTTTTAATAGGTCCATGGAATTTAAACCAAAACCATATAATGAATCGAATATGGCTGCAGTCACAATATCTGGAAAGGACTTTGCTGAAGAAAATGCAAATCTTTCCAAATATTACCTGGTAAATTGGTCAATCTCTGTATAATGTTCTACTGACTGTTTTGTTTCTTTCCTTAAATTATAAGGCATAGCTGAATTTACATCAGACCTCCTTGCAGAGCTTCACAACAAATCTGTGGATATTAGAGAAACAAAGAGTGTCTTGTACTTTGTCCAAGTAATGAAGATTTCAAATTCTTCTAATATTTCAAAACCAACCAAGTATTTCAAGAAGACACCAATTTCCCAGTCAAATCTCCTTAATTTTTTTTAGAGCAATGCTTCATAGTCATGTCAATAAAAAGACTGGTTCATTTTGTCCAATTTTTAGAATTACTACTGTCTACTAGTAGCAACTATTTCAGACAGACATTTGCACTTCTCAGAAAATGTGTAATAATTTCCTTGGGTTTATTTTTTTCATTTTTTTAGCTCTTCATTTGCGAGATTATGAAGACATTATCCCTGCAGTTGAAATCTATTCCCTTTTGGCACTCTGTGCATGTGCAAACAGAGCATTTGACACTTGTTCAAAAGCCTTTGTTAAATTAGAATCCTTGGAAACTCTTAAGCCAGAGCAGAGGCAACAGTATGAAGACCTTGCTCTAGAGATATTCACAAGATACAGACCAAAGTATAACAAAAAACCTGATCTGGATGATGTTCTGGAGAGGTGGGTTTATTTTTATACAATATTATAATAATACTATCAATTTTTTCTGCTGTTCTCAGTATTTTGGGTTTTAGCAGGTTTTGTATGTGACCAAATTAATTAAATGCTTTGCTGCTTAAACCAAATATTGGGCAAGAATGAGGCAGGTGTTAGTTAAGAGGAAGGTAATACAGCACTATGTTGTTTGGGAAAATAGACACTGACTACATTCGAGGAACTGGGCATAAAAATGTAACTTTATCTTAATTTGAAATGCTGGTAGACAAAGAACAGGAGTTTTAGGACCTTTGAGACTCTCATGTGACATTAAAGTAAGAATGTTACTGTTTGCATCACCACAGTGGTGTGATGCAAGTATCAACAAGGAAATGTTTAACCATTATTAACTATCAGGTCTCCAGTGTTTTGTGAATTATCTAAATCTATCTGGTGTGAAAAGAGCAATATGTGAAGTTAAAATTCATATGAAAGGCACATTTAAGGGGTAAGTCCTTGGAGTGGCTGTACCCACAATAGTGTCTTTGACATGTTTCCTGTGAAGAGCATGGAACTTGTAAATATGGAAATCGATTGTGAATCAATTTTCTTTTAGCAAACAGGATTTTAACATGTCTTGATTGATCCTACTGTGCAGCTGTATAGAATCTCACTAGCAGCTGTCAAGTTGACCCTTCAGACCTCAGAGGAAGTAGTGTAATAGCAGTGCAGGGGTCTAATCAGACCTTACCTTTATATGGCCTTCACTGCTTCTTTTCAGCCCATCTTTTGGATCTGCTGGTCCTGATTTGTTGACTGTATGGTTCTGGTGTGAAGATTTACATACTTGGTTACATGAACAGTGAAGTGTTGTATGAGCTGATAACTTCTAATCAACAACTGGCACACCACATTTTTATTCTTTCAGCTTTAGTATTTTTTTCTTTTTTTTTATAGTGGAGATGGTAAACTTCCTGTATGTGTTGCAACAGGAGCCCCTATCCTGGAGTATCAATTCTGGATGTGCAGTGTGTGTAAGCACTGCATGAAAGCCAAAGAAGCAGGCCATTATAACGCCTGTCCTCTGTGCCACAGCACAGTAAGCTGAGGGTAAAGACTCTATATCTGCACTTATGACTGCTAAAAACAGCCTCTAAAATGTTACTATCTTTTGAAATACAACTCAGGCACTATATTGTAGCAGCCAGTGCTGCTATTAGAGAAACATTAAAAAACAACAACAACAACAAAACCAAAAAAAACCCCAAACCAAAACAGAAAACAAATTCCATAGGAAATTACTGGGTTTTCTCAGAATTCAGTTTTTTGAAGGAAGTGATTCCTGAGTTGAAATAATGTCACAATAATTTTTATAATATTACCATGTATGTTTTTGTACTACTGTTTAGATTTAATAGAGTGATGATACCAGTATAAGCATATATTAGTGCTGGTTTCTTTTGCTAAGTGTATTTAAACCCACTGTAGCAATAAAGGGCTTGAAAACACTCAGCAGTTAGTGTGTCAGTCGGGTTCCTGAGCTTGGGTGGTGTCATCTTCAACAGGTTAAGGAAACCTCCATGAACCTGGAACCTGGCATTTTTCATGTAGCTTAAGAGAGCAGCCTGCATCTGTTGAAAAGATTTCAAGAGCTGAAGTGTCACCCTTGTTACACGCAAAGGTCCGAGGAAAGTTGTCTCACTGTCCTACCTTACTGCTGGTTTAGGCCTGTGTTCTGGCAGTGCTGCAGGGCCTTGATGCACGGGATGAGCTCTCCCCAGGACCAGCCAGCACTGCCTTGGCTGCCTGGCAAGAGCCGTGAGCTGTGACATTCACATTGTGCATTGGCACATTTCTGAGAGGAGAGCGTGAGACCTCTTCTGTGCTGGCTCTCATCTAAATTTAGGCCAGGTAAGGATAAAGCCCATTTCCACACAACAGCCTGGGTTGGAAGGGACCTTAAAGACCATCTTGTTCTAAGCCCTCTGACACCTTCCACTAGACCAGATAGTGCAAAACCCATCCAACCTGTTCTTGAATGATGGGGCATCCACAGCTTCTCTGGGCAGCCTGTTCAGTGTGTCATCACCCTCACAGTAAAGAATTTCTTCCTTATGTTTAACCTAAACCTTCCCTCCTTCAGCTTAAAGCCATCCTCCGTTGTCCTATCCTTTTATGCCCTTTCAAACAGTCCCTCTCCAGCTCTCTTAGAGCGCCTCTGGGTACTGGTAGGTGCTCCAAGGTCTCCAAAGAGCCCTATCCAGCCTGAACAACCTCAGCTCTCCCAGCCTGTCTCCCGAGGAGAGGTGTTCCTGCTCTCTCATCATCTTGGTCTCCTCTGGCCTCGCTGCACCAGGTCCGTGTCGTGCCTGTGCTGCGGCCTCAGAGCTGGACGCTGCACTGCAGGTGGGGGTCTCAGGGCAGAGGAGCAGACACGTCCCTGGCGCTGCTGGCTGTCACTGAGCACCGTAACACATTTCCGTGCTTTGCGCGCTCTGCGGGCCGCGCTCTCCGCCCCAGCACCGTCCCTCGCGGGGCCGCGCGCGCCGGCCTGCCCGTGACGTCAGCACCATGGCGGGGGAGGCGGCGGCGCTGCTGGCGGCGGCGCGGGCGGAGCTGCGGGCGCGGCGGCTCTCGGCGGCCGAGGAGCTCCTCAGCCGCTTCATCGCCCGCAGCCCCGCGGGGTAACGGGCTAACGCCGGGGCCGGGGAGCGGGGCGGGCGCGCCGGGCGGGCCCCCGCTAACGCCGCTCCCTCTGTCCCCGCAGCGACCTCGCCACGGCGCTCAACGAGCGCGGGCAGGTGCGGTACCTGCGCGTGGAGTTCGCCGCCGCCGTGCAGGACTTCACGGCCGCCATCGAGTGCCAGCCCGGCTTCGAGGTGCCCTACTACAACCGCGGGCTGGTGCACTACCGGCTGGGTACGAGCCTGGGGCGGGGCAGGGCAGCCCGGCCCGGGCGGCCCCGGGTCACGGGCGGGGACACCTGCCTGGCACGGGCGGGACAGGGGCGGGCATCGCTCCAGGATAGGCGGGACACGCGTTCTCAGCAGTGACAGCACCTTTAGCTGCTGCCTGCCCCGGGTATGCCCTTACATCGGCCTGTTCTTAGGTGTGCTGCTGAGTCATTCGAAACGATGCTATTCCCTGGAAAATAGGGGGAAAGGTGCAGCTTGGCTTGTGTAAAAATTTGCACTGGCGTAAAACAAGCCAGTTCCAAACACTACCATTCAACCTGAGATAAAGCATCTCCCAAGCGGCTGTAGCTGCAGTGAGCGCAGCCTTCTCAACTTCCAGTGGCCTGTCAGCCATCTCTGGGGAATTTCCTGCCCTGTTTTTGTTGATGCCATAACAAAGTGACAGCCCCTGTGCCTTTTGTTAGAGCTTGGCCATTGCAGAGGTTGAAGGACTGGAGAATGGAGCCGAGCCATGGGCACCAGCAGGAAGCTGTGTGCCTGCGTGCCAGCTTTATGGCAGCTTCATTATTGGTGTGGGCCTTTTGTCTCCTTCTCTTGGGAATAAACTGGCTGAACGGAGCCTTAAGTCCGTTTGAGGGTCAAACGTAGGTATTCTGGTTCTTGATGTGAAACCTATTGACTCCTAGCAGGGCCTGTGGAGAATCCAAATGTAGTGGGTCCAGGAAGTAGCTGCTACTTTGTGGGTGAAAGTATTAGCATGTATTCTTGAGTTATGAGAGGTTTGTGGCCATGGGCAGTTACAGAAAGATAATTTTACTTTTCCTTGTTTTTTGGACAGGAGACTTTGATGAGGCCATGAAAGATTTCAGGAAAGTATTAGAGTTAAACCCCCAGTTTGAAGATGCTGCATTGAGTCTAAAACAGGCTATTCTTGATAAAGAAGAAAAACAGAAGCGGGGTTATTGAAAATTCAGGTAGTGATGGGATGTGAAAGTGTTCTGCTAAACGTGATTTTTGTCATTGATGAAACACAAGATCATTTACATCTGTTACGAACTGTTGAAGAACCTCATTCTTGAGTAAATAAGTTAAAATTTGATTATGATTGCAAAATAAACTGGATTTGGTATTTTTGGTCTTGAGGGAAAGTATTATGTTGATCTCTGTGAGACATGTACAGATTTTGTACAGAAGTACTTTGTAATTCTATAATAAATGTATTGGCCAAATTAATTGAAAATAAAAATGAACATGTACTTTTTATCTCATGATTGTCTGCAAAGCATTTACTATAGAAAATATTCACAGGAGGAATTGTGGCTTTCTCTTTCTTATTGAAGAGATCAATTCCCTGAAAAATACAATGTGAAATCCATCTATGGAACTGGCTGTGCATACCCCGACAGCTTCATTTCTGACATGGTAGGAGGGACCATTACTGAAATCTGTAAATCATCAGCAAGAAACACCTTTGCATGTTCATAACAATGCAAGTTTTAATGAAAGAAATACTCCTAGATTGTCTGCATGAGCATTAGGATTTTGTTTTTTGAGTAAAATTATGCCAGTGACATTTCTACTAGTCCTGGAGCCTGCACAAGCACAAGGCTCACTGAAGATGGTGAGACCTTTTGGGTGAGTCATGAGAGCAGGCTGGAGTCTCTGGATCTCCTGCTCAGCAGCCTCTCTGAGTTCACTTTCAGTGTGGGGATGAAACTGCAACAGCCACAATGAGCACATTGGAAACAGGGCTGAGAAAATGTTGCATTTACTTCTCATGCTCTTGACACTTTACTGCAGCCATTTGAAGTTACAGAAATAGGATGCATGACACCAGGATGTGACCATTCACTGTTTGAGAAATAAGGAAATGACCATTTTTCTCTCCCTCAGAAGTTTTAATTTTGGACTTTTCTTGAGCTTTGCTACCATGTGTTTTGGTGTTCTGTCTCCAAAATGACTTGACACACTTCGTGCCACCTCAGTCTTAAAAGCTGAGAAATCCTACCAACTCTTGACTGATGGTGAGAATGTGAATTAGAACTAAATGTGTTCCTGACTGACCATGCCAAGACAATTAAAAAACCAGTAATGAACAGTTGAATGTGACTTACAAAGTTTTACTGTGAGAAGAGAGATCACAGGTGTGGTTTTGCACAGAACACTTAAAATGACAGGATATAGATCAAAATATTAACAGTGAATAAGTATTTTAGAGAACAAAGATGCTAGAGATAGTTTTCCAGCTTGTGTTGTTTTGTGAATGTTGCTTAATTATTTCTCATGCAATTGTTGGCACAGAAATACTGCACCAGGTTGGGAGCAATTGCCAATTCTCTACAGTATTTCCTTGTCTCCTGTGAAAGATTGAACTGTCATCATGCATTTCAGCATAATCTGGAATTCTTTCAAGGTAATTTTGGCCGATAGGGTTTTCGCACTTTCCCCTTTCACATGAACACGAGTCACTTAGTTCTCTGGCTTTCAGGTTTTCAGCCTGAAATTATTAAATAGCTCTGCTGGTTTCAGCTGGTGTAGTTAGTTTTCTTCACAGTGGTTGGTATGGCGCTGTGTTTTGGATTTGTGCCGAACACAGAGTTGATAATATGGAGGTGTTTTTGTTATTGCTGAGCAGGGCTTACACAGAACTAAGGCCTTTTCTAATTTTTGTACTGTCACACTGGTGAGAAAGTTGGGGATGCCTGGGAGGCTGGGAGGGAGACACAGCCGGGACGGGTGACCCAAACTGACCAAAGGTATATTCCACACCATAGGGCATCATGCTCAGTATATAAAAAAACCTCCAAAACTTGAAGAGGAGAATGTATTTAGTAACTCCCCTTGTCCTGCAAAGTTTCCTGTTTATAAAAGTTTAAGAATTAAAAGCCTAATGGAGAGTAATAAAATTCTTTTATGTAATGTTTTGTGAAATTCAGGCAACCCCTCAGCCTGCAAAAGGAGCAGGGTTGTGTGCTTTGAATGCTTTGTGATGTGAGGTGCTGTAACTTTATACCTTCACTGGGCTTTAGAGGTTGTCTCTGCATGAAAATTCCACACCTCTGTGGAGCTCCTGGGTCAGTCCTGCCCTTTCCGCTGGCCTTGTCAAAATCCTGGGTCTGCATCAGTCAGTCCAACAGGTGGTTGCTGCTAATGCACTGTGACTCTCTTTACTCTGGCCAGAAATGTTTCAGACGTGAATTACTGTCAGCTGCTTTCACAAAGTTTCCTACCTATAAACCTACTCTCCCAAACTCCTGACTTTCCTTCCACAGCTGTCACTGGCAGCCCCTCTGTTTGTCTTGTTCCCCATAGCCAGGGTTAATTTGGCAATGAGTAACTATTCTCACCTGATGATTTACCTCTAAACTTAGGAAAAACCTTGGAAATTCCATAAGACGTTACAGAATGTCAAAGAATAACACCACTGCCTTACAGAACAAGGCAAAGAGTAACATCCTCACCCTGTGCTTTTCCCTAGGACTGTTTGTCCTACTGAAATACAGGAGGAGTTATCACACAACTATCAATGTTGCGAGGCCTTTCCCTTGCTTTTGCACATAGGTGGGGAAAGCTGACAGAACACCAAAGTCAGCAGAGCACTGAGCAGTGTGAGAAGGGTTTCATGCACATTTAGTGTGAGTGCAGCATGGGGAGCAAGGAGAGCCTTTCCAATGGAAAAGCTGCAGCACACTGAGGGCAAAGGGTTTGGTTGTCAAGTACTCAGAATATGTCCCTCTTCCACGTGCCTGCATCCCCAGTGAGCAACAGAGGTTAAATCAGCGTGAAAAGCCTGAAACTCTTGGGCTGTCACAAGGGAGGGCTGCACTGTGCACTTCTCATTTAGTAGGTAACCTTGTTAAAAAGGGACTGAGGAGAGAAAGGTGCACTATTCCAATTTTGTGGGGATTGAACACCTCTATCTCAGTCAACTCAGCTCTGTAGGTCATGCTCTCTGTTGCCTGTCAGGAGGGGAAGGATTCAGAAAAGCAAAAGCAATGTTCAAAACTGAAGATTGCTAGTGGAAGGATAATATCCAATATTCTTTTATGTCAGCAGATGACTGTTCATCTGCCTCATCCTTTTAACAGAGGCAGGGGCTGGATCAGTGGAACAGATTCGACCCCAGCCAGTGGCTTTCATGCAGAATGCAAGGTCTGGTTGCTTTTTATGAAAAAAGTTTGCTGAGAGATCTGGTCAAGTTGGAGGCCCCACTTCCAGCATGTTGTGAACACTTGAGCTGAACACTGGTCTGTTTCCTAAGGTTATTTCCAAGATTCTCCTTGTAGGATCCTTTTAGTGCATGAGCAGGGAGGGATTGGATGCAGTCCAGAGCATTGCTTCCTACAGCTCATGGTGATCAGGTTTTTCATGACTCGTGTCTGTGTTGTACAAGGGGCATGTGAAATGGGCCTGAAGGATACCCTTGTCTCCCAGCAACCAGCTGCTCCAGCTGTGTCCCAGGCATCACAACAGTGGGTTTCAACCTAACTCCTGTTGCTATGGAAAAGGCTGATCAGTGCTTTCCAGGCTGAGGACTCCCCAGCATGGGAACTCTGGTGTGCCTCTGTCTGTTCATTTAAAATAACTTCTTTCTCAGTTCCTTTTCTCCTCACTGGCTGAATTATGAAGGCTCGTTCAACTACAGTGGTATGACCAGAGTGGTTCCTGAAAGCCAATCCAAGGAACCATTTGAGCCCATAGGCCTGAAAACTACAATCTAGGGCAGGAGTTAGGTGCTAAAGTTCCATCTGCAAGACCTGAGAGGTAGGAGTAATCCCAAGAGAGGGTAGGTGCAGAGCAGTACACCTGTGCAATAGCGTGGCTGAATCATAGCTTGGGAAGGACACCATCAAAGGTAAACAGGGAGTGCCTAACCCTAACACACTGTGAGATTCAGTGTGAAAATCATCATCTACACCATGAACAGCAACCAAGGTGGGAGAAAGGGACCAAGGACATGGAATTGCTCTGGTTTGTCTATGGGAAGGTGGAAACCTGAAAAGCCTATTGAAATGGGAATGCAAGTCTGTCTCCCCTTTTCCATCTCCCTTCCAATGTATGTGGAAGAGAATATGTTTCCTCATCTGTCAGGTGGTGGGTGAATGGGTATGGATTGCTGCTGAACCTCTTCCTGGTTTTCCAGGGCAGAAGGGGAGGATCTGGGATATCCCACTTGCTGCAAATAAGTTTATCTGAATATGCTCTGCAAGGCTGCAGAACAAGTGAACCTTAGTGACACCAGACCAGACCTGATGCTCACCTGTGTGGCCCGAGAGCACTGACAAAAGAAGAGCTAGCATTTAGTCATTTTTATTTTCTCTTCATCCCAGTCTACAGATTTCTAGAGGACTGCTTTTTAGATTAACAGAAAGTTAACCTAAACATACGAGTGTGTTTCTGTTGTTAAAATAGGGCGTGTGCTCTCCTGGCAAACGCGTGGGAGCAGTAGCTTGCTGGGTTCTACAGTGTGGGCTGTGGACAGCAGAGTGCACTGCTCGTGCAGCAGAGGAAGGCAGCACCCAGGCTGCTGCTGGGGGGTCCTGGGGTCCCAGCACCCTCCCATTCCTTTTTACAGATCTTACTCCTTCAGCAGGTACAGCTTCAAGAGGGCAGTTATTCAGCAATTATCTCAGGCAGGACTGCAGATTTTGGGAAGAGGGCCATGTGTGTGCACTGACGAGCCAGCCTGGGAAGGCAGGGGTTGCAGGAGCTGGGGAACCCTCTGGAGACTGCACACGAGTGTGCTGTCAGCACGAGTGTGCCATCTGCCCCCTCTGCACTGCTCTTGAACACCTATGCATGCTGCAGCCACACCTGCAGTTACACTGTAGGCACATCCTGAGTGTGATTACAGGTGGTCTTGTGTCAGGTTTGTACTTGATCTCTAAATATTATTATTATTATTATTATTATTATTATTATTATTGTAGCAGTAGTAGTAGTAGTAGTAGTAGTAGTAGTAGTAGTAGTAGTAGTAGTAGTAGTAGTAGTAGTAGTAGTAGTAGTAGTAGTAGTAGTAGTAGTAGTAGTAGTAGTAGTAGTAGTAGTAGTAGTAGTAGTAGTAGTAGTAGTAGTAGTAGTAGTAGTAGTAGTAGTAGTAGTAGTAGTAGTAGTAGTAGTAGTAGTAGTAGTAGTAGTAGTAGTAGTAGTAGTAGTAGTAGTAGTAGTAGTAGTAGTAGTAGTAGTAGTAGTAGTAGTAGTAGTAGTAGTAGTAGTAGTAGTAGTAGTAGTAGTAGTAGTAGTAGTAGTAGTAGTAGTAGTAGTAGTAGTAGTAGTAGTAGTAGTAGTAGTAGTAGTAGTAGTAGTAGTAGTAGTAGTAGTAGTAGTAGTAGTAGTAGTAGTAGTAGTAGTAGTAGTAGTAGTAGTAGTAGTAGTAGTAGTAGTAGTAGTAGTAGTAGTAGTAGTAGTAGTAGTAGTAGTAGTAGTAGTAGTAGTAGTAGTAGTAGTAGTAGTAGTAGTAGTAGTAGTAGTAGTAGTAGTAGTAGTAGTAGTAGTAGTAGTAGTAGTAGTAGTAGTAGTAGTAGTAGTAATAATTAAAAAAAAACTTTCTGTGTGCACAGAAACAAGAAATACCAGGTGTCATTTTTGCTCATACTAGAGTATCCATCTACTCACATTTTGTAGAGTTAGCCTTTTCCATACAGGGGCAGGTGAGAGGAAAATGAGGAACTAACAAGTTTCCAAGAATGTCAGGTTGATGTAATGATATAGACAAAACTCTGCATTAGTGTGAAGAAGAGTGTGCCCTAGTGCTGCATGCTGGAGGGGAGCTGGCAGTGATTGCTTGGCTCTTTGAAGCCAGTGTTGGTACACCAGATGGTTGCTGTTGCACATTAGCAAGGAGATGTTCTGTGCTTATATTGCTCTGGTGCATTTTTATTTGACTTTTCAGATTTGCACTTTACATTCAGATGGGAGGATTGGCAGTCACTTTATGAAGTATTACAAGAAGCAGCCATAATCAGGGCTGGAATAATTTTAGTGATCTGTAAGTCCATATTTGAGCAGCTGGAAGAAACACAAAGTGTTATTTCACAGCCTTGGGTCATTTTCTTGTAAGTTTTCTTCTGTAGCCAGAAGAACCTTCAGAGAGGCAACAGGTTGCAAGATTTACTGATCCTGTTAGCAGACTCCAGAACTTTCCAGTGCTGTCCCACCATCTGGTCTTTAAACTTCATGCAAATAGTTCTGGTAGTTCCTGGAAGAAGTAGCTCCTGTGTCCAGTGGCACCATTTGGAAAGCAGCCAGCACAGCAGAGCCTTCAGGTGCTGTTGGAGACACACAGAGGCTGAAGTGAGGAGTGGTGCTGGAGCAGACAGCTCAGCAGCTCTGGTTCTCGAAGAGCAGATGAAGCTATAGGAGAAACCCTACTCTTTGGAGGATTTGAACCATTCAAAAGCATTTGGAATATGGCAATGTGCCTTAGGTTTGTTTCTAAAATTTTGAATTTGTTTTCTCTCAGACTGGGGGCAATCCTGTTGAAAACCTGTTGAAATAGTACCTGGCTCCAAAACTGCCTGCTGTGGCCCAGCTCCAGCATGCCCTGCTCTGCTGCTGGCATCTGCTCCAGAGCCATGCCACCTGTGTTTGTCTTGGCAGGGAGCTCTCCCTCTTCCCTCATGGGCTCTAGCTGAGACCATGGGACTGCAAACCATGTCCATTCCCTAGTTATTGTCCCAGAACTTTTATTTTTGAGGTCCTCAAGGACAGGTTCTGCATCGCTTGTGTCACAAAGCATGGTGACTCCTCTGGGTGAGTACACAGGGCCTGGTGTTCTTACCAAATTCAGTTTCTGTGGGTCATCTTGGATCTGGAGCAACAATCAATACTGGTCCAGCAAGTACATAGCCCTGGAGACTGTCAGAAGGGTGGCCTGGGAAGCCTGAGAACGATACACAATGTGTTTGAGTAGTTTTTAAAGAATATATACATGCACGTTAAGTCCTCCTGTATTAAGTGTGAGCTAAAGTTGACATTAATGTTCACAGTCCATGCTCGAGGCATTTCAGATGCCAAAGTCAGAGCTCCTAAATCTCTGAGACACATCAGGTCAGGGGTGCATTGCAATGGTTCTTTTTCTCCTCCACACCTACCCTTCCTCTCCCTGCTCGAGCTGCACTGTCCTCTGCAGGTGCTGCCCGCTTGTGTGTTGGTAGGAGAGCATGCTGCCACCAAACAGTGCACATACACCTGAGAAGAAGAAAAAGTGCCACTTGGTCCACATCAAATCCCACTTTGAAGAGCATTATTTTGTCTTTGCCTTTTGCAGAAACTACATCTGATTACACTTAGGCTTCTCTGAACACTTCTGTGTGGCACCTTCTAGCTGAATCTGCCTTGAATTTTAAAGTTGGTGCCAAGGAAGCCCTCAGGCAGTTTGGTAACTGAGAGGCTGAGACAGGAGAAGTTAAAACCTCACATGCTGCAGTATATCAAAGCTAGACAGAAACTCAATCTGGTGCCTGCTGCAGCTGCACACTTAGGAAGCAGCACAAGCCAGAATGACATCATGTTCATTTCTAGCAAGTTCAAGAGTTGCTGTGCCTATGAAAGGCTGAGTAAATAATGATGCAGTTACTTGAACTGCCAGGTAGGTTGAACACACCATGGCTGGTATCAGTACATATCAGGACAGGCAGTTCACTCAGCTGGGTGCACAAGGGGCAAAGTAGCCTCAGGTGACTGTCCTGGGTTTTTCTTTGCTCTTCTTAGTCCTTAGAGAAGAACAGGATCTCAAATTGTAAGACCAAGCCCACATGCCTCTGCTTCTCTGCCCATTGGGCGGACACCTGAGGAGAAGGATGAGTGCCTGGGATAGATGGGAGACAACAGAGCTGAACTTCACATTGATATTGGAACAGATAAGCTGATTTTTCTGCTCTAGACATTTTGGGCTGAAATGATATGAATCTGATCCGATGCAAACCCAGAACCACCATATAAAAATCATATTCACATACCAAATTCTTCTGTTTACTCTAGCCAGTCCAATCTCAAGTCAGCTTGGTGGCAGAGGAGATTTAAGAAGAGAACTAAATGAAAGCTGCACACCAGTCAGGGTAGTTGAGATGAATGCTGGCTAGGCTTTAAGTCTGTGATGTACCTAAATAAACTGTTTCTCACAGCATAGAGTCACAGAATATCTCAGGTTAGAAGGGACTCCTATGGATCATCAAGTCCAACTTCTTGCTCCTTGCAGGACTACCTCCAACTAAACCATATGATTAAGAGCATCATCCAGACTTCCAGGATAGGGTCCGTGAGTGGGAAGTGAGCCTTTCACTCAATCCTACCTGTTCCAGTTGCTGTGTCAGGGTCCTTATTGCCAGCCTTTTGAAGTGAGAAGGGTGTCTCACCCTGGGGCTAGGAGGTACCAGGCAGAACTCTGCAGCAAACTCACTGCCATTAATCTCACACCTATTTGAGAGGAACGATCAACAGATATAAGTAGAAATTAGGGCTTTGCTGATGAGTGCATTGGACATTTAATACTACTTGCCCATCCACAGTGATGTTCCATCTTGGGGTGCTGTTGAAGTCTGGAGATCTGGCTACCCAGCAGTTCTCCAGGTATAACTCGACACCGGGGCTCTCGTCTTTCAGCTCCACCTCAAGAAACACAGGCTCCAAGGGCTGTTTGAGTATTGCCATGCTGAGCTCATAGAATTCCATGAAAGATTCATCTTGAGAAAATGTCAGGGGATTTTGTTGTTGTTTAGTTTTATTTAAACTAAAACATGTTTGGAAATTCTCTGAATTCCATAGGAGAAGATTTACCTTTGGACACTCTTGAAACTACATTCAAAGCTTGTCTTACCCTTCTGTAAACTGCAGAGAAGGAAATATTAGTGAAGTTTTTTAGTTGAAAGCAAGGCATGTCTTAACAAGGGAACTTAGGACTGAAAGATTTAGAGAGGTTTAAAAATGGAGGAAGAGAATTGCCAGCCTGGAGTATTTGAACGTGGAACCATCGTCCCAGAGCCAAAGGGAGCGGATGTGGCCGGGTCACTGGAGAAGGCACTGAGCACTAGGGTCTCTTTTGCTTGGTAGTAGCACAAGACTGTTAGTCTAGAATAGAAGAAACAGCAATTTTTGTGTTCAGATCTTTTTCCCAGCAGCTGTACAAACGTGAGCAGTGTCGGGGAGCAGCAACTCCTACCTGTAGTCTGGATCTCTTGTGATTGTTGGTGTGCTCTGTCCTGGAAGAGTCTGTTTCTCATAAGAGATTTCATTCTCATAAATAATGTGATCACCTTCAAACTGTGCATATGGGAAGCTCATTATAAATTGACTCTTCTCAGGAGCTGGGGCAGGGGAACAAAAGACAAAATGCAGGAGAGGCAGAGACTTCCAGCAGGTGTATCTGCTCTGGCCAAGGGCTTACCCTTACTGAAGTGCCACAGGTAGTGACATGGAACCTGAAGAAGGCATGGGCTTCATTATACTCTCTAGGCTTGCAGGAACTGTCCCTTAGCTTGGTTTTACTCATGTCAATGGCAGGAACTGTCTTCATTTGGGCAGATACCATTATGGTACCATCTGGGTGGCATACTGAGAAAGTCAGAGAGTTGGTTATGAGCTCAAGAAAGAATCACACATCTTTTTATTGATTGATCAGTTGCATAACTTACTTATAAATGCTGAAGAATTAAAACTGCAGCTAATGGAGAACATCTCTAAAGTCTCCATAGTTCTCACTTTCCTTAGGGCAACATCAAACCTTGCTTTAATTTTCTGAAAGGACACTTCCTGCAAAGGAGAAGATGGAAGAGGTCTCCTGTTATAGTACATCATCCATGTGTACAAAGTTCTGCTCCTTAGCTTGTGCCACTTGAATACTAATAAGTCACAAGTGTTAAGTCAGTGTGAAGACTCGAGCCTGAAGCAACATGGGGGCAGAAGTTTTCTTGTATGAATTTATCAGTCACTGTCATGGAGATAAATTTGGGCTGATTATTGTAGAATAGTTCAAATGTTTATTACCGCATCAATTTTCCCCTGCCATGTCTTAACATTTCTACAAAAAGTTCCTTTAAAAGAGCTTCTTTCATAAAAAGCTATATTGAAATATTGTCTCTGGCTCAGTGCAGATGGGAGATTTTGCCTCATCTTACTAAAAACACTGAGGAGTTTGTTTTTGAGGATTGGTGCATATCTTTTAGAGACAAATGGAGACTGCAGATTGCATAATACATGGCTTTACCAGAAAGATCCATGTCCGATGCCTCTTGTCCTACTTGCTCTGGCTCAGAGTCCTTCCCTCTGGAAGTTTTCCAATGTGTGTAATAGCACAGCTCTACAGACTGCGACTGCGGGACTGTGAGAGCAAACAGCCCCGTGTGCTTTAAAAAAGGCATTGCTGAACAGCTCCTGTACCTCATAGATGAGTCCCCCAGCAAACAGAGGTATTTGCAAGATCAGGTGTGTGGAGTTGGTAGCTGCAAAGTACCCATTGGTGAGGGCAACGTGCCGGTTCAGGAGCTGGTTACCCAGGTACAGCTCCCAGTACTGGTGCAAGCCAAAAGTGGGCAGGGTCAGATACAGGTTTTCTTCATCACAGGAACCAACTGCTCCTGGTACTTCTGTGGAAGAAGGTGGGATGAGGAGTTAGCGATGAAGGAAGGTTTGAGTGGTGAGGTTTGGCCCAGGCAGGGATTCCTGTCACAGGTAAAAATCCCAGCAGCCTGTTATGTGCATGCTGGCCTTGTCTGCAGGGCTCGGCTGTGTTGTAGTGAGTGTAGCAGCTCACATCTGGTGCGATGGGGAGTCCTCCTGCTTCAGCACTGGCCTGCCACCTTGCTTCCAGGACTGCTCCCTGTTTCAGTAAGGCAAGCTGAGCTATGTATGCAAGTACATTTTTTGATCAGCCTTCTTTGAGCTGAACCAAGAGCTATTTCAAAGATAAACTGGGACAGTGAGGAGACTGTCATCTTTGTGGCATGCAAAAATCTAATAAATTTGAGAAAATACCAAACAGACCTCCCAACTGTTTCAGTAACCTGGTAAGTAGAGCTGTTAGGGGATGATTTCTCCTTGCAGAAATGCTGTCTTTGGAGATTAGAGCAATTTTTTTGAGTCAGTTAAGTTCTGCCCTGGATGTGGAGGCAGAATTTTGTTTGAGGACAAACTGAAACGTGTAGCAATGTCTGAAAGTTTTGCCAGTAGATGTATGTTCATGTTCTGAGGCATCTTGTTCACTGAGTTTGCAAGCCAACTTCTTCTATACACTTGTTTTATTGCTCTCAGTGTCTCGAGGGCAGACTGTCTTGCCAGTACGCAGAAGAGCTGCCATCAGTGGAGCAGCAACTTGGCTGTTACCAACAATGAGATATCGAGGGGTGGGGTTTTCCCCAAAGCTCTCACCCTCACTCTGATGTTCTCACTGAATTCAGTGACAGCCATGCCGCTGATGCAAGCCAGTTAATGTCAGGGGAAAGCTTACCAATATCAGCAACCACACACTCCACCTCTGCTGAATGATAGTAGAGTGTCATCTCTGGACCCACACTAAGGGTGTAGTTAACCAGGAGGGTGTATTTTGTTTCATTTCTATTCACATACTGAAAGAGAGAGAAGTGTAAAGCTGCAGCAGCTTTCAGAATAGACAGACATGTATATTCTGAACAACACTAAATAATTATTCTAACACTCTCCTCTCCCCTGCAAATAGCTCAGGCTCCAAAAGCATCACTTCAGCTGGCCTAAAGCTATTCAGAAATCTGGCCTGGATTCAACAGCTCTTTCAGCCAAACATAGATGTGGAGAATGTTGTGCCTTTTCAGAAAATGAAGACACAAGTGAATGCAGTGGTGGTTCCCCTGTAGCTCAATGGTGAAAGAGCTCGTAGAGGGAGATCCAGGTCCAAATCCTTATTCTTCTTTACTCAGAGTGTGGGCTGAACCCAGGAGAGTAAGTAATTGGCTGAACAGGAGAGTAAGTAATTGGTGAACAGAAGGTGTGAGGAGATGGTGTGTGAGATCCCTCTCAATATCCGCTTTTCCTTCACTGAAAGTACTCCTAAAGCAAAACCTGGTGTTCAACCTGAAAGAAATACTTCTGGATTTTCTTTTTGCTTGCTTTGATCCTTAATGGAGTTTGACTGTTGTTTGACTGCAGCCTGAAAACTATTTGCACAAATCCTGTGCGTTCATAATGTTGTTCCTTGTAACAGCATCACAGCTCTGCATGGCTTGGTTGAAAGAGTGGTAGAGGACTTGCAGTTATGCATCCTCCCACTGAAATGAGAGGTTGAAATCCCTCTGTGAGTATATACTTTTTACAAACATTTAGATTACAAACGGTCTGAAGCTTAACACAATTACATTTAGAGTACCCTGAGCCTGCCCGTAACATGCTCGCACGGGACATGGCCTGTGCCAGCTGTCAGAGGGCTCTGCACAAACAGTTGGTTCAGGAGTTACTGGATTTTGGAAACTGGTGTTTGCCAGCATTACAATAACTGATTTATTTTTTCAAGACACTTCTGTTTCAAAGGGCAGCATCTAATACAGACTTGACAAACCTCTTCCTGTTGGGTGTGCAGTCGGACGTTAGCCATGCTGACAGGCACTAAAGGAAGTAACATTTCATCCCACTTAATTGCACTTGATACTGATCTCCTAGAGATCTATGGAGAGCAAAGTGGGGACATAAAAGCCTCTAATCTTAACTCAGATGAGCTCATTGACACCTTTATGATCAAGGAACTGTTGTTGGTTAATAAAAGCTGAACCATGTTCTGCAAAGGGACTGCCCCACCACCTCACTCTGCTGCTGAAGTTACCTGCTGTATCCTACCTCTTTTAGAATATATAGATCATCAAAAGAGATTTCCAGGATAAATGCTTTTGTTCCATTAGAAAAGGGAGTTTCATAAATCTTGAAGCTGTGGTTCTGCACTTCCCTGAGGGAAAATGGCACATTTCCTACTGCGATTGCCACCAGAGAGACATCGGGAAGAAAGTGTCCAAATGCAACATTAAATAGCCGTTCTTCTGGCACAGTATCTGCAGGGAGAGAACATCAAATTACTGCTGATGTGGATCAAATAACCAAGACGGTTGGGGTGGCCTCCCATTCAAATTCCAGGAAACTTAGCCAACAGCCATCTCTTTAATGGCTCTGATTAATGAGTGTTTGTGTTCTAGTCAGATCTGAAATACTCTGAGTGCATGAGAATTGCTTCAAGCTGCAGGAGATTAACAACAAATACATACAACTTTATAGAACATGGGTTCAGTGATTTTCGAGAGGTGCACTATGATTTGCAATACCTTTAAAGAAATCTAGAATCTAGTTCAGCTACATAAAATTTGGAGAAATTATCATAATGTATGGTAAGAGGCTCCTTTTTCTTTCTATATCACTTATCCAGACAACTCCAAGTAACGTTTAGTGCCTTAATGCATTGGAAAATAAAATTTAAAAACCATGACTGCGGCACTGGGTGGCACAATGATTTCAGTATGCTCCCAAGGTATCAAATGCAGGCAGTTTGAGGGAGGAAATACCATCAATGAATGCTGTCCTCAGACAGTTCTTCTTCCCAGTGTGATAACTGTACATCACAACATCTTTATTCCAGTGGTCACTGGAAAAATCTGGGCATTAACATGAAAGGAAGGTTTACATTTTTATTGGCAATTTATAAGTTAAGGCTAAAGGTGGTTTTTTTATGGTGGTTTTTTGGTTTTGGGGGTTTTTTTTGGTTGGTTGGTTAGTTGGGGGTTTTTTTTTTTTTTTGGGCTTTTTTGAGGGTTTTTTGTTTTTGCTTTTTTTTAAATATAATACTTGAATCTTAAGTTTGCCTAGAAAATTGTAAGTAGGAGTTGAGAACATTCTCTTGACTGGAGATGAGTGGCACAGGTCAGGTGGAGCAATGTATAGCACAGCACGAGATTGGTAAGAGTCAATGAGAGAATGACTTACTACTGATAACAGTTGGTATTTGTGGCATGAAAGGTGTGGTGATGGATTTGATGACTGTATACTTCGTGGTTTGCCAGCCTGCATCCGTCCATGTGTGCTCCAGAAACAGGTTAATACTGTAAATGACTCCATATACACCACCAGGTATGGAGCTCTAGGAGGAAAAATGTGTGATTAAGTCTTAATTCTCAGTAGCTTAATAAAGAGATGACTAAATATGGTTAAAATTCTTACACTAGGAAGACCAAATGGTATTCTAGAACAGCTTTGGATGGATTTTGCTAGGGGAGCTTGTTTGTTTGGTAGCTTGGTCCATGTGTCTGGTCACTGCTGAGATGCTTAATAAGGAAGCATCAGGTTTTCAGGGTTGTCCTCATTAAGTTTAGCATGTCACCACAATTTTTTTTTTCCCCATCCCTGGATTACCAGTCATGTCTCATGTTCTGTCTGTTACACAAAAAAGGAACTCCTGGAGGGGATAAGTCAGAATCACACCAATGTCATCTTGTAGGAATATTGCCAACTCCTTTCTAGATGTTCAAGCTGGGTGGAGTTTTGAGCAACCTGATCTAGTTTATCTTTAAAGGTGCCTTCCAGCCCAAACTATTCTCTTCTGTTCTACTGAACATTCCTTTTGACATTACCTCTGTATCTGTAAATCATATATTGATGAGGAATAAACTGTGTTCAAAGCAGGTGGCTGCATTCCAACTACATGCAGAGAACCTGTCCCATGCTAAATCATGCTGTCTTGGAAATTGGCAGGGAAATTACTCATTGAGCTAGGCCAGAAGTCTACCAGGACTAGTTTCATTATTGAATAACATAGACAATTGAATTCCAGTGTCCAGAAATCCCTTCACTCTTAATGTATTAGTATGTCTTATAGATTATTAACAAAAGGCAGTGTCTTGCTTTTACCATGTTTTGTCATTATAAATTCCTATTTTCTGAATAAGTGGTTTCAAAATATAGAGAAGAAGCATCTAGTTCTTCAAATATTTACTGTATCTACAAATTTTAAGCAGCAATCAATCAGTATTTGGAATTATCATGATTTGGAAACATCTGTAGTATAGGCCCTCAAATGTATTTGTGTGTGATGGGTTCATACTAACCTCTAGCTTGCCTCCTTCTGCTCCAATAGGGATGGTTATTCTGATGTGTGTCTCATTGTGCTCCAGTAAGTAGTTCTTCTCCTCTGGATTCACTATGACTTGATCATCCACTCCTATTGCAATGCTTTTAGACAGAAAGGTGGATTCCTGAACCACTAGCATGGGGATAACTCTTGGCACAGTCCATGTTAGTGTGGTACTGGTGAAGATGATGCCATCTGTGGAGTTAGATAGACAGTTCCAGAGGAGGAACAATTGGAACTCAGCCCTGTCTCTGCCTTTCCCTGATCCCATTTCACCAGGATATCTCTACAGCTTTCACTGATGCAACACCTTGTAGGATATTAGCCAAATGATGGCTATTTTGTCACAGAGACCCTGGCACTCGACGAAGAGTCGGGTCATGAGTTTCAGGTGAATCATTAATTTATTCAGAAGAACTGACAGCCGTGCTCTCAGCTACCTGCTCTGTTGTCCTTCTGGTCCCAGGGCTTACTGGCAAAAGGAATAGGGCACAGAGCAACCTGTTTGGACCTTCTTGAAATACTGCTTCAAGGTCACAACTTAAAACCTCATGCTTCCTCATCACTGATTGACACCAATACTCTTCTGTGAGAGCCAGGTGCAGCCACCACTTCTCTGCAAAAAGCCACGCTAGTCCTGCCTCTCCAGAGAAAAGGATTAGGTGAGTTCCAAGGATGCAGAGCTGCATGCCTTGCATGGAATTGTATGAAAAGAAGAGCCAAGGCTGTGGGATTAGTCCAGGGGAGGCTCCCTGGCTCTTCTATAGCAGTTTTGCTTGTTTCCAGTTCCCTGCATCTAATGTGGGGATTTGAGAAACCAGAGACAAGACATGACACTGCACTGGGAACTCAAGTAATGTAGTGTCACAGCAGGGACCATGTTTGTCCAGGACTAAAGCCACAGACTCTTAGCTCATGTTGCTCTGAGGGAAGCTTATAAACCTCTTCTCTTGGTAAGAATGGGAGGACTGTGTTTTCTACCTCCTTTGGTGGTTATTTTTAGTGAAGAAGGAAGAGATTCTTACCAACAGGACAAGATACAGTTGTGTCAATCAGCAAAAGCAGCCACCGCTGCCTGTACATGGAAGTGGAAGTGACCATATTCATATTTACACCACTGACCTGTTTGAGCCCAGGCAGAAAAAGAGAGCTGATGTTCTGGAGAAGCAGTGGGAACAGCAGAGGTTTGTGTCTGGCTGGGATCAGCAACTCACCACGCTGACATCAGACTCGTTGCTGTGGTAGGGTGCTCGCAGGTACACTCGGGACAGGGTGTTATTGAAGCTGTAGCCCAGTTTTACTGCATCACTTACTGTTATTCTCTTTCTCCCTGATGGAGAAACAAACATCAGTTGCCATTGCTGGTATGCAACATTTTGAATCTGCAAGAGAGAGATGAGCTACATCAGTTCTAGGTCTACCAAAGTCTCCTAAAAAGCTATGATATTGTAGCACCTATTTTCCTATTAGAAGTGGGAGTAACTGGAATGATACTGGGCACTACTAGTTCATCTCAGGCAAGAAATACCCTTGAGATATATATATATGTATGTGTAAAGATAAGGAATTCTAGAGCTCTTTAAGGCATCTTTAGAGATAGTCTTCTAACAGCCCTGGAAGAAATGTAGACGGGTGGCTTTGAACAAATCCACTGTGGGAAAAATACCTGTGCTGTTAAGAAACTGATTGTCTCCCTGTCTGTTGATTGCTGGAGCAGCCCAGAGGCCAAATGACTGACTACCTATTATTGTGTGTGTGTCAAAGATAAGAAGAGAGCAATGCCTGTACTGGCCTAGAACAGAATCCTCTGAAATGATTGCCATATGGGAGCACAGTCAAAAGGAAAATGGGCGTCAGGAGCAAGTAAGACACGAGGAACAAGCATATATATTTCACAGAATCACAGAATGGTTAAGGTTGGAAGGAATCACTGGAGGCCATCTAGTCCAGCCTCCCTGCTTGAACAGGGTTGCCATGAGAGCATTACTCAGGATTGTGTCCAGGCAGCTTTTGAATTTCTCCAGAGGAGACACCACACCTTCTCTGAGCAATCTGTTCCATTCTTCCTCATGTTCAGGTGGAACTTCCAGTGGATCAGTTTCTGTCTGCTGTCTCCTGTCTTACTGCTGGGCACCACTGAGCAGAACCTGGCTCCATCCTCTTGTCACTCTTCCTTCAGATACTTGTGTACATTGGTAAGATCCTGTCCTAGACTTCCCCAGACTAAACAGGCCCAACTCCCTCAGCTTTTCCTTATAAGAGAGATGCTCCTCTCATCCTTTCCCACTCATTCTTTCCAGCCTCAAATATTTTTCATCTCGGTTACTCTTGCGCTATTTGTACCTTCTTTGTATTTTGTATATCTTAGTGGATTTCTCTTCAGTCAACTTTTCCAGACTCTCCTTGGGATCAAGTAGCCTTTTAGCACTCACAACATCTTTTGGTGATGAGTTTGACAGTTTCACTACCCATTGTGTGAAGAACCACCTACCTTTGTTTTTCTTGAACTCAGTTTCCACTAACAGAACAAGCATATGACTCTGTTCTCCCACCTAAATGTCTTTTTGCAGTCTAGAGGTCTAAAAATACTTGAGAGGTTTTCAGTACTTGATGGCAAATTTGTCATCTCCCTTTTTTTCAGAGATGGAGCTATGCCCCAAGAATGACTCATAAGAGTAGAGAGAAGAGGCAGGCTAGGAACTGTTAGGAAAAGCTTCATACCTCTGGCAGTGCTGACATCCATGCTACAGTATAGTCATTTGAAACAGCTGGGACATCAGTCTTCACTGACACCTGGGGACACAGGAGATTCTTTGGGAGCAATGGGAGCAAACAGATCTTCAGTATTATTATAGGCATGGGGAGCGGTGTCTATCAGGATTTAGCAATTTGCATTCACTGGAGGTAATTAAAGTGTTTCCCTGGAGGTTCTTGATGGCAGTAATATTAGTGGCCTTAAAATGAAAGTTAAAACCATGGCATTTATAGTGGTGGGAATACATTGTGTTTAACCAGATAAACCTAAAGTCCTGCTTCATATCTGGTAAGCTGTAAACTAGATTCCACTCTGGAGACCTTCAGGGATGCCTGTGTCTCTCCACTGGAGGTGTAGGAAAGCAGGTTATTGACATTAACAGGACTGGTTCCCTCTTCCCATGCAGGCTGAACACCTGAAAATGCAGGATCCCCAACACCTAAGGTGGGCGCTGCGGTGTAAATCTTGCCCAAATGTGCTGCAGAGTGAGGCAAGGAAAGAGGACAGAGTCAGAGGACACTGAGCTTGGAGTCAGTGTTTGCCTCAGACATCTGTTCCATGGTTTAAGCGTGTTGCAACACCCAGACGTGACAGCCTCGGGTTCTAACAGAAGTATGCCTTCTTTGTCCTGCCTGTTGTAGCTGTGCACAGAGAGCAATGAGGTTTGGTTTGTTCCCTGCCTCATTTCTACACTGGTGTGTAGGTGATGGCAGCAGGCCAAGCAGCCCAATTGTACCACCTGGCAGGAAGCAGGTCCTGCCTCACAGTCATGTCCTGTGAGGTGTGTGATGCAGCAGAGATGCAGCTCTGCAAACCCTAGGTTTTATTATTTCAGCTATGAGGATGACATTCTCACAGATGCTGGAGCACTTTATGACAAGAAGGTGCTCTCATGAGCTTAAGAGCTTGGCCTTAAGCCTGTCTGTTGATTTGCTTGCAGAGGCTTGCCTTACTTCATCTGTACAGTTAACTGAGTTTCACTGCATCCAAAATATCTATGGCACGTAAATGTATTACTAATCAGATCTACAGTTACACACTCTGCTAAATATCAGCAGGTTGCTATTCTGCCTGGTATATGGGGTACAATCAACCTCTGATGGGAATTTGTGGAGATTGTTGTGCCTGGCAGGGAGCTTGGATGTAGCCTGTCTTTCAGTGGGAAAGTTTTTACCTCCATGTAGTTTTCTTCACACACAATTTCTCTTGAAGCCCAGGGAGTGTAGGAGCAGTACATAGGGTAGGTGTAGGTGACAGCTGCCCTCATGCTTGGAAATGAGGAGACCTTGATGTTCACAGTCAGTGAAAACAGCTCATCTGCCTGGGAAGAAAAACTGGCAATTCATTAGATGGTGTGAAAGGTTGCAGGATGGCTGCATGGGACCATCCAGTCCAGTGTCCTGTTTCTGAGAGTGTTTGATAATGATAACAGGTTGAGAGCTGCAGTGACAGCTCCTCCAGCATGCCACCCTGTCTGAAATGGTTTATGTGCAGGGTCTTTCTGAGCCAGGGACATTGCCTCAACACTCACAGCCTTTGCCTCAGACCCCATCTCAGCACTGTTCTTGCCACACTATAAAGGAGCAGCTGGTCAAGGGCAGATCTGACCTACCTTACTGTGACGTTCACATTTCTCCCCTTTGTGACTCTGTGTGTCTCCACATGGAGAGAAAGTACTGGAACTTTTGTTTTGATGTAAGTAGTTCAGATCTAATCTACAAGTGCTGTTTAGTGTTTAACACTAGACTAACTCCAGTGAAGAATCCTTTTGGTTCTTCAGCTCCCAAGAGCCAAACACAAAGCCATGGACTGGCCTTCTATCTAACATAGATGTGTATTTTTCTACAGAAGATGGCAAAACCTTTACATAGAAATTTCCAGCCTGGAAATCCAGGTCATTGCACAGCACTCTGTACACCCCTGTTCTTGTTAACTAACCTCTGCCTATAAAGTTTTACCATATTTTTTCTGTGAGGCTTCCAGGACCAACCAGACTAAACATGGACAAGCAATGAAGTTTCTACTCTGATTTGTTCTGGTTTTGGGTACATTTCATCTCAACTAACATTTAGAAATTAGAAATCCAGGCTACACTTTTACATGTATTTTTGGAAGGGGTGAATCACCTTGTGGAGATGCCTGCTTCTCTCCATTGACTATTGTGGAAGAGTAAACATCTATTCTAGACTAGACATTATCTTTTAGATGTCTAAAGTTACGTGAGGCAAATCTGGGTCTAATAGACATGTGATCTACATTCCTAGGCATGTATTAACAGGCACATTACCACACAAATTAAGCCAGGAAATGATCTGCCAGAATCACACTGCAAACATTGCTTTTTCAAGCAGATGCCTACTTCTTTCCAGAGAGGCTTTCAAGAAACTCTCTAGCAAATCAGCAGCTACAAGGATATGCTTGAGAACTGGCAGCTACTCAGCAGCATTAGGATAAGCGTCATTCCATGGAGAGAGGAAATCCCATGTCAGGCCCACTGAACAAACCTCACAGCAGAGAGCCATTGCCTATTCATTTCTACACTGCACTCCCAACACTAGTTCCCTGAGTTCAGTATTCTCAAAAGATGTCATTAGAATGCCATATAACATCTCAATCTTGTATTTTTGGAGGAGATGTACTGCCCGAGCTGATGCCAAGCCCATGTCTGGGCCTTACCTCGTTGGCCACGTGACAGCCGAGCACTGATGCGCGGAAGACGGGATTGCCCCACACATCCTCTGACAGGACATAGCCACAGCGAGATGATAGTTTCTCATCCAGCAGAACAGGGCCAGAGTAGGGATCTACAGAGAAAGGGAAAGATATGCGAGATGTAAAGCTCACAGCAAGTCCTGGGGCAGAGTGGTGCTGAGGCCCTCTCACGCAGCTCTTCCCCATGTGGGTTGAGTGTTCTCCGGTGACATGTGCTGTTAAGGAGCTGGTGACATTGTGCTGGTGTGTGTAGGAGTGCACGAGACAGTCTGGCATGACTCAAGCTCACACACGTAATGTGCACTTCAATGCCTGTTTCCTTCCAGAAGCTTGTGCCATCGCCACTTTGAAGTGCTGTTATGGAGAGTTTCTCCGAAGCACCACCTACATTTCTCCCTCCCTGATTTTGTTCTCTAGAAAAGAGTTATGGGCTGTTAAGCCCATCCATTTCTAAAAATCATCAAGTTGTGATAATCTGCTGCTCGCTCTGCTCAAAGGATATGGTCACAGACCTGTTTTGGGTGGGCACTTTTACATATTGATCAGGTTTGCTCCTTCTCTCTGCGTGCTGTGAAACCTATGGGCGAGCCAAGTAAGAGACATGACAGGGACTGGCTGTGCTCAGCTCTTGATGATGGTAGAATTAATAACATCATATTTTGTTAATTATCTGCCCTCTGATTAAGGAACTATTTTAGTGTTGGATTAGACACAAGAATCTATACGAATAGATAGGGTTTAACTAGCTGCCACTGCAATCTCTAGATTTGTGTGTCATGCCTATATGTCACACAGTTCTAGAACTGCTGTTTCAGTAGATGTATGCCTGCAGCAGGGATAGGCTCAGGAGATAAGTGGGAATAATTTTGGAAGAAGAAGGAATAGCTTTTATGAGACCAACTGATAGAGCTGGAAGAAACAAACAGCATTTTGTGCCTGAAGGCTGGTTTGTTTTTTCCAGCAGTATCAGTTACTCTCATAAATGCTCTCCCTTCTGCCCACACCCTTTCCGTACTTGATTTTTTCAGTTCTGCCTCCAAATCAAATGAAAAAGAAAACATAACCCAGAAAAAAGTGCAGTGATCTCAAGAGAAATTAATTAGGTTTGGGGTGAAATCACATACTTTTTACAATCTGATGTGGACATTTTCTGGTTTTCATTTTGGTTCCGAAGATTTTTTTTTCCGCAGAAAATGGAACCCTTTTGCCCAATCTGAATGACAGTATTTAAATGCCTTTGTGGTGTTAAAAAAAAAGGAAATAAAAAAACCCCCCCTCTAAAGTCCTTTAATTGCTGCAGCACTTACTCAGCACTCACTGAGAGTGTGCTTTCTGGGTATTACCCACCCTGCACTGCTGTTGTCATTATGCTGTTCAGGACATACTCAATCTGCAATGTCGCCTGTGTAAGGGCTCCTCAGAGGAAAGAATGAAAGCCAAATGTCAGTCCTTCCTCCTCAGATGATCCTTTCTGCTTTCCCAGCACCGTAGTTGCACGGGGCAGAGGGGGCTGTGGCTGTAGTTACCAGCTTTACTCCTCTGTAGGATTGGTGGCCAAACTGAGGTGGGAGAGGCCGGCTCTAGCTGACAAGGATGTGCTGCAGGGTCCTTGGGGTGAGTTACCAACTATCAACAGATAGCAGCAGCATCCAGATCACAGACTCTGTGATTACTTAGGTGATTCCCCAACCTTCATGTTATTTGGGGCTGCCACTTGTAACTCACCATAGACTTCCAGCTGGAAGAACTTTCCCTGGAGCAAGAGTTTATTCAGTTTCATCCAAAAAATTCTGGAGCGGCAACTGCTCTCTACAAAACCTAGTGGGAGCACATATAGGGCTGATGAGTCAGTGGGACTGGAGGGCAGAGAAGAGGCACATCATGTTACAAGCAAAATAACTGAGTTCCCATCTTTGCCTCTCTCCCCACTCTGCTTTTATCATGTTTCACCAACCTGGGGGAGCCATCCACCTCCCTTGTCCCAGCCAGAACAGCAAGAAAAACAGCCAGATCCTGCAGTATAAGCACATGAATGAATAATAGGGAGAACAGAGAGAAAAAAAATAAAAGATCAAAATGGAAAATTAAGGAGGTGGAAACCAGAGCCTTGTTACCTGCATAGCAAGTGACCCACAGCCTCCATCTGTCCCCAGGGACCTGTGCATGGACAGCAAAATCCTCTCCCTGTGAAGTAAAGCAGACCCAGGTGGAACTTGTTCAGACCCCGGAGGAGGGTACAGGTTACCTTTCACAGACTGGGCTGTCTTCTCCAAACCGTGTGTGTGCACCAGGAGAGGCCGGTGGCTTCCGTTGTGGAAGGACACCTGGGTGGAATCCTGCAGTGCCCTCCAACGTTATCAGAGCTTACTCCCGGCACGGGGAGGCAGCTCCCTGTCCCTGGGAGGGCACAGCACCCTCCTGCCAGATATTTGCAAGGTCAGAGGCTGCTGCTGAGCCTAATTGTAATGAGTACAGCAGAGGGTGCCTGGTGCTTTCCATCAACCCTTGGGAAGTATTCTCATTCCTTACAAGCCAGCTGGGTAGCTCTGGCTTCAGGTCTTTAGAACACATGAAACATTTCCCCAGAGGTATTTTAATTGGGTCTACACAGGAAATACATTTTTGTTTCTGTGAAATGTCCCAGTGACCCAGCCATGCCAGAGATAACAGCAGTACTTTGGCAGCTGCACATTTTGCTTTTGTGGGTCCAGTTAGGTTGCCCTTTGATTTGTTTAATTATCAGAGAGTGTTTTGGTGAAAACATCTTGTTTTCAGAAGTGCTGCAATATCTCTGTATCAGTCAGACCATGTGCAGATCTGTAAATGGCCAAGCATATTGCTTGGGAAAGTCTTTGCTCCTAATGGAAGTGTTTCTCTGGGACTGAAAGTCCAGACCCAGGACAAAAAAGGCTGAGAGGTTTGGTGAGCTAAAAAATACAGATCGTGTGGCATGGATGAAACACGGCAGGTTGAGGAGTTGGGAGAGAGGACACTTAGGTTGACATTTTAGCCATTTCAATGCTGAGCTCAATTTCCTTTTTGTCCCCCTTTTGGGCCACTGCCCAAATATTCTTACCTTACTTTGGTTCACAGGCAGATTTGTGCTGTAGAACTGAAGTTGTATTTGCAGTGCACTTCACACCACTGTGGGATAAAAAAAAGCCAGTGGGCACATCCCCTCCCAGGACACAGTGCAATCAGTGTGATTTCCTCCCCTCTCAGCAGACCAGTGCAGTAACAGCAGAACCCTCCACCACGGCCCTGCCAGACACACTCACTTTGCACAGCAGGGAACAGTGGCACACATCTTGTGTGAGTGCTCTGGAGCAGAGCCCCGGGGCTTTAGCAATCTCCTAATTAATGTCCTTTGGCCACAAGACCCTTTCTCATTCAGTGGGAGCTGAAGTCCAGCTTCTGCCACAACTTCTCATGAGCCCACGCAGGACTCGCTGCATGATCCTGGCCCGCGTTAGCTCTGCATCCGAGTGACTCTTCATTGAATCCAGCTGGGGCTGGAATTCTGCTGGAAATGGCCGTACTCAGATACCACAGTGATGAGTGTGGTGTAACAATGAGATTTTGAATTTTGAGTGAAAACTTCAGTATATTTGGATAGCAAACAGTTCCAATTTTGATAAGCCACTTCCAAGAGACGTGTAGCATCTCCCTGAGATACTATGAGTCAGGGTCTGCGGGAGCCATGTTTGGGAGATTGTGATTGCAATTTATTAATTAACAGTCAACTGTCAGGACAGGTACACAACTGCTGCCACAAGAAGTGAGACAAATTTCTGCATCTTTGGACAACTCAGACCATCGTGATTACTGTGTTTCTGGCACAAATTGTGGTTCTAAATGTGACAGAAGTGACTTTGGATGTGACACAGAAGTTGTGGTCAGTGTGTGATAGCCAGCTCTTGGCCTTACTGTCAACCAAGCAAAGCAAAGCAAAGCATGTCCAGGTCAAATGCTTTTGGCTTCCAAGGATCTCTTAAGTGCTGTGGAAAGCATTGTTAGCACTGGGCGTCTGAAAGCATCAGCTGCTTGTGGTCCCTAAAGTTCCTCTGTTACTCATTATAAAGGTAGGGAGAATAAGCCTGTGTGTTCCAGGTTATTATATTTGTCTACTCGGCTTTCCTCGCTGTTTTGGCTGCAAAAAAGCACCCATCTTAATGTTCTTGCAGGGTAATAAACAGCTGCTGCATTTCAGCTTCGAGGTGATGGCATTCTGCGGTGGATAAGATGATTCATGGCTTGGGTTCTTTTGAGCTGAAAGGTACTGTTTGAATGTAATGTTTTGGTTTCTCTTTTTTCCTGCATGGGTCTGGACCTGGGCTTTGTATTATATAATGTGATTGAAGGTTTAACATCGGCCTCTTGGAGCAGCACCTCTCCCAGAGAGGCTTTCTCTCAGTGGTGGAAAAAGGCTCCAGCCCTTTGAGTCATGGTGTTTGTGTCTGTTGTTCTGTGGCACTGAAATCCCCAGGCTACCTGAATATTAGAGAAAAAGATTTTTAAATATTTCTGTCCCAGATCTTTTAATGATAACTTTATTTCTACAACAGGTTAAAATGCAAGGAGGTTGTTTTTGGTGTTTTGCTTTTTTTTCACTGGGTCCTGTGTGTTGATCTGAAGTAAGTCTCATAGTTCGATACTTAGTCTGAGCGTGGGATAGAGTAAAATGGCACCCATTATTGGACAAAAAAACAACTAGTGAGAAATGGAGAGAGAATGGAGCAAAGTCTTATTTTAATGTATCAAAAGCAGATTCATAGAATCATAAAATCACAGAATGGTTTGGGTTGGAAGAGACCTTAAAGATCATCTACTTCCAACGCCCCTGCCATGGGCGGGGACACCTTCCACTGGATCAAGTTGCTCAGGGCTCCATCCAACTTGGCCTTGAACAATTCCAGGGAGGGGGCATACACAACTTCTCTGAGCAACAGTCTTTGCTTATATAGAATCTTTGCTTATACTTACGAGGTGGGAAAAGCCAATATAAGATATCTCTGCCCTCGTCGTCCTCTTGCAACTGCAAAACAGGCAAACCTGAAATAGAGATATTGTTATGTCAGTGTTTCTAAACGTAGAAGTAGCTGCCCAAGAAGGTAAAATGTGGCCTTCAACTAGAGACAGCCTCTAGAAAATCTTCAAGGAGATGCTAGAAGAGATGCTTCTCTATGGGAAGAGATATGCCTTGGAGTAAGATGAGAATTAGATCACCAGGTTGTGGGTTCAGAAGGTGAAAAATGGGAATGGTGTTAAGCTTTATTTCTCAGAAGTGTTTTCTCAGGGTGTCTGTGAGACAGAGAGGTGCAAGTGGCCTCCACCTGCAGGGTAGCACTGTTGTTCTGGAACACGCTTGGTCACCTTGGCGTGAACTTGAGCCTGAGCTCTGCTCCCACCCACCTGCAAGAGCAGCTTGTAAATGCATTCAAAAGGCTCTTGAACTCACAGGGTAAAATATCATAGAAAGATAGTTCTGGTTGAACTTCATACCATGGCACAAGATAACCTTACCGATGTCACTGCTCTGTCTGTCTTCATATGCACATGTCATGTTTCAGAGGGCTGAGGCCCTACTATACTGTGCAGATGGTACAGGGAAAATACACCTGTAAGGAACAACTATAGAAAAATCAGCTTAAAGAGGCAATTTCTTCCTATCCCTGTGAGCAAGTAGTTGGCTTATGCTCTGGACTGTGATAGTTTACATTCCTCATCTGTTTTTATTAAAATATAATAATAATAATAATAATAATAATAATAATAACAACAACAACAAATGTCTGTATAATGTGTGTTTAGAAATTGTCCTTGTGTTTATGACATTTTTATCTTTAAAACATGCCACACTCAAATGCATATGAATTCCAAAAAGCAACAGTTGCTACCATTGCATGCCACTAAATCATTAAAGTGGTGGAAAAAGCACAAATAAGCAGACTTGTACCTTGATTGGCTTTTAATTGTTTTTTTTTTAACATGCAATTGGTGTTAATTTCTCTGTGTCTGTAATGTTTGCGTTCACTATAACCGAACAATAGAACTTTGTTTTTGTTCTTTGTGTAAATTAAAAACATCTGTTCTCTTTATACGAAAAGTTGTTTTTTAAAAGAAGCTGGTCTGATCTAACTAAATACCAATGCTGTGTCCACAATGAGTTACTATTAATATTTTGGAAAGGCAACCATCCAAAGCAAGTGTAATGTCAAATCACTGGCGGGAGTGCATATTTATTGCTCGAAGTGACAGATAAAAATGCAGAGGTTACAAAAACAAAATTCTTGCAGATGACTAATGATTCATATATATGCCCCCAGTGCCCCATCACCACATTTGCAATTGGCAGGGTGTTCTCCACTGCCTCTTGCTCCCCAGGATTAATCATCAAGAGACTGGTAGCTTAGCACCCTCCCTGGAGGAGCGACGCTGCTCCCACCTTCCCTCCAGCAGACCCTGCATGGAATGACCTTTGGGGCATGCTGGAATCTGATCCATCTATTTAATTTGTCTGACTTTTCCCCCACCTCACTCTGGTATTTGACTGCATGGGTTTATTTTCCGCTGAAGGCACATGGTTTTTTTCTGTGCAGGTGGAGGAGGTGGACCATGCAGTGCATGTTTCTGTAATGCCTGTGACGCCAGCACAGTGGTGGTCTTCAGAGCTCTGTTAAGTCCTGGTATGAAGGAGTTGGAATCCCAAGACTGGATTGTCATCTTACTCATGAGGAGCAGTCCTGCCTTTAGCAGACTGAAGTAGCTGTTCAGGAGGTTATTTCAGAGAAAAAAGAAATAACACCCTTTGTCATGATCTGCAGTAGCAGAACTGGGATCTGAGAGGTCCAGAACTATCACTGCCCAGGTGCTGTGAAGCCTTGTTACTATTGTATTTGAGCATCTCAGAGGTGATGAAATTGTCCTCACAGGCAGATGTCCTCAGAAGGAAATACATGAAATTAACATTAACATGAAGGGACTGATTCAAGAAAACATCTCTGTTGAATGGAGTAGTTAAGCCCTTGCTTAAATCTCAGTTCAGTAAGATTTTAATGCAGGTAAACCCTTCCCAGACCCTGGGCATGCCAAGCTCAGACCTGTGTCTCTCCTTGCTGCTACCTCTGGTGCCCTGTGCTGAGGGTGTCCTGTGCTCCTGCCTTTTACTAGCAGGAACCAAGAAAAAAAGCTTGACTGTGTTAAACAATTAGATATATTGTTGATATGCTTATTGCAGTCAGATCCACAACAGGTATTGACCTATTATCAGCATAATTTCCTGGCTCCTTCTTAGGGGGACCTATGTTATTATGTCCTTCCCCTCTCCTGTTCGCCTGTAGAGAAGCCCTGTGCTCCTTTCTTTCCCTTACCCTTTTCCCTAATACCTGTGTTATTCATCTCCATCTCTTTCTACAGCATCTCTGCTCTCTCTGCCATGCACTGTGGCATCCCCCATCCTGCTCCCCACAGGTACCTGCACCAGTGGGCAGCTGTCTCCCATGGAGCTGTCATCAGCCTGTTGGTGGTATTTCACCTCCATTTCAGACACCCACAGCTGCCTCCAGGATCCAGCTGAGCACAGAACTTGCTGAGTCACATTTTCACCACAAAAACACTCATGTGCTTCCCCAGAGTCACACAGTTATAGGCACAGCTTGGCCAGAGAGGAGCAGACAGCTTTCACCCTGAAGTGCATCCAGGAATGCTGGCAATAAGTTGCTTTTATTTCCTATCTCAAGTTACCACAACGTGGGTTAGGGCTACAAAAGCTCGAAATCCCTGGCAAGCTAATGCTGTACATCTGTCTGAGATGATGGCCAGTGTGGACAACCACGGGCTTCGGCCCATGACCAGTGTGAAGCACTTTGTTCCTTGCTGAGCAGCTGTCATTAACAGTGATCTGTGAGGTTTCTTCCTGATTTCTGTCGGTGGCTTGCATGGCTGCTCTCTTCTTTGTGAGTTCTCCATGCTTGCCTCTGTGGCTGTGGAGGTGACCTACTGCCCGGCCTCACTGGCTAATTTTTCTTGCCATGTTGCTGTCAGGGGTGTGAATGCTGTTTCCATCACTCTGATGAGCTGCAGCCCCCCTCATCCCCTTGGGGATGTAAAACCTGTAAAATGGGAACAGTGTTTACTCCCAGAGACTCTTGCAAGGGATTAGTAGGGAATGTTTGCTGGGTAACTCGAGAGTATCTGTAACTCAGGAGGCTCAGCCTCCCTGTGAATGGAGGTCTGTTTGGAAAGATGATCTATGAGGCCGCTGCCTCATATCACTGGTACCCTATGTGCCCTTTCTACCGTCAGAAACTGGTGAACTAAATTAGTGCTGCACTACAGGAATTGAGCCTTTGTGTTCCGTGGGACCTGTCAGACTTCCCCATCTCTCAGTAGGACCTGGTGCTCATGGCCCACAATGAAGGGGAGAGCAAGGCGCAGCGTACTTTTGTTCTCCTGCGGGAAACAATTTTGATGCAGATTGTCCCCAGGTATCCAGACTGATCTAGTGCACGGTGCTGCTGTCACCTGCAGACAGGATATTTGTTTTGGTGTGGGGGTGGAACAACAGCCTAGCCGGGTGGATGTCTTTCCAAAAGCAATGTCCAGAGTAGGAGTTGCCCAGCCGTTCCCAAGGCCCCTACATCCCTCTGGCCCCGCCGCTTTTAGCGCCGGTTCCCATTAGGTGTCTCCCTTCCCCTCCGTATGGAGAGCGCGGTCCGTGCCGGCGGCAGCTGTGGGATCGTCCCTTAGCGCCGCTCCGGGCCACCGGGGCACGGCCATCGGGGCACGGCCACCGGGGCACGGCCACCGGGGCACGGCGATCGGGGCACGGCCATCGGAGCACGGCCACCGGGGCACGGCCACCGGGGCACGGCGATCGGGGCACGGCCACCGGGGCCCTGCCACCGGACCACGGCCATCGGGGCACGGCCACGGGGCCACGGCCATCGGGGCACGGCCATCGGGGCACGGCCACGGGGCCACGGCCATCGGGGCACGGCCATCGGGGCACGGCCACGGGGCCACGGCCATCGGGGCACGGCCATCGGGGCACGGCCACGGGGCCACGGCCATCGGGACACGGCCACCGGGGCACTCTCATCGGGGCACTGCCACCGGACCACGGCCATCGGGGCACGGCCACCGGGGCACCGCAGCCCGCCGCCACCTGTTTCTGGCTCAGGGCCCACTGATTGATGTTGTGGCGGGATTTTTGCGCAGGAAATTTCCTTGGCAAGGGAAGGGAGCTGGATCCTGCGGCCGGCACCGCTGTCAGGGCAGTGTGCACCCTTTTCCAACCCCTCAAGGGCTGCACAGCGATTCTTGGGGCTCCTCGGGGCTCTTCGTCCGTGTCTGTTCGGGGCAGACAGCATCCCTGCTCGGGATAGGTGTGTCACCAGGCCAGGACAAAAAGCGCTGAGTGTCACAGAATCACGGAGTGGTTTGGGTTAGAAGGGACCTTAAAGATCGTCTTGTTCCACCCCTTGCCATGGGACACCTTCCACTAGACCAGGTTGCTCAAAGTCCTGTACAACCTTAAACACCCCAGGGATGGGGCATCCATAGCTCCTCTGGGCAACCTGTTGCAGTGCCTCACCACCCTCAAAGTAAAGAATTTTTTCCTAGTATCTAATCTAAGTCTCTCCTCTTTTAGTTTAAAGCCATTCTCCCTTGCTGTATCACTGTCTGCCAGTGTAAAAAGTTGCTTTCTCTCTATTTTATAAGTAGTTTAAGGTTCCCCTTTAAGTACTGGAAGGCTACTAGGAGGTCTCTCTGGAGACTTTCCTTCTTAGAGGTCTTCCCCGAGCCTTCTCTGATCTAGGTCTCTCAGCCTGTTCTCATAGGAGAGGTGCTCTAGCTCTCTCATCACCTATGAGGCTCCCTCTAGCCCCTCTCCAACACATCCACATCCTTCTTGTGCTGAGGATTCCAGAACTGGATGCAGCACTGCAGGTGAGGTCTCATGAGAGCAGAATCATGGGGCAGAATCCCCTCCCTCGACCTGGAGGCCACAATGCTTTGGATGCAGCCCAGGACATGATTGGCTCTCTGGCTGCAGCGGCACTCTTGTGTTGTGTCCAGTTTTTTGTCCACCAGAATCCCACAGATACAGAGCTGTATCTATGTTGTATCCATACAGCTTACTTTGCAGCTTCATTCAACACACCTACACGGAGTTTCAGGCTGAATCCAGATTTCCTGGCGTCAGGAAAGCAGCCCAGTAAAGTGGAGGGAGGCTTAGAGAAGGGCTTTTGCCCAGTCACAGGTACTAGTGCTGTCCCTGTTTGGGACCTAGGATGTTCCCCTGTGTTACCAATGTGTGAAGAAAACACATGCAAAGAGGGATGCTTGATAGCAAGCCATGCACAAATGTACCTGCCTCCCTCCCTGAATCCTAATATGAAATCATGGCAGTGATATTCCAGAGACTTTATGTGGTGAGAAAAAGGCCCTTTTTGGCAATGGGGTGGCTGGGAGGCTTTTGCCTCTCTTTCTGCAGATGATTTCTGATCCTACCTCTGCTCTGATCAGTTTGGCTCCTGTGTAGCCCTTGTGACATCCCATAGAGATGTCTAGAATTATTCAAGTTTTGTGCATCTTGACACTGGACATAAATTTCTTCTCATCCAATTTTATTTGGTACTCAAAATATAGCAGGTTGTGAAGGCAATAGCAATACAGCACCCTGCATGCTGCAGCCTTCACAGAGATCATCCAGTCACTGCCATGGCTTGCTCCTCATCTGAAATCACCTTGCAAGGGGATTTTTGTGGCACTAAAAATTTTATAGCTGATTGCATATTTTATTCTTTATTCACATGTGACACTGAAGTGCCACCACTGGCACTCCTGAAGCATAAGAGTTTAGGTCATCTTGTCACCATTTTGTAGAGAGGAGGACTTAAGCTTGAGCCTAAAACATTATGCTAAGATTTAAATGCCGGAGCAGAATATCTTTACAGAACTATTTTTTTAATTTTTATTTTGATTTTAATTTATTTATTAATTCTGGGCATGAGCTCCTGTTGTTGGCAGTGATGTTAGTTCAGCTGTCTCACAAACGGAGTTTTGCCCCAGATGCAGCTGCATCTACAATCTGTGGTATAGGCTGACTTATTTAAACAACATGTAGCATCTGGTCTCTGTGGCTTGGGCCACTTACTGAAGGTCACACAGCAGAGACTGGGAAACAGCCCAGCTCTCCTGCCTCTGATCTCTGTACTCAAATTTTTGCAATGCTTCCTCAACCACAGAGCAGCACTAATGTCCACAGGCAAGAGAGGTGCTGTAGCCAAACTGGGGAGATGTGGAATACCAGGTGGCTGAAAATCTGTCTGGGCTTGGAGGTGAGTGGTTAATGAGCTGGAGTCTGGCTGGTGGTCAGTGCTGAGTGGCAGCTCTCAGCCGTGGTACTGGGATGGATGGTGTCAAACGCCTCCACCACTGCCCTGGCTGATGGCCTGGCAGGGACCTCCGTGGATAATGCCAACTGAGGGGAGCACTGAGTGTGCTGGAGGTTTGACTGCTGTCCAGAGAGACACGACAGGCTGGGGAAATGGGCCTATGGGAACCTCAGAAAGCTCAACAAAAAGGAATGTGAGGTCCTGAACCTGGGATGGAGCGACCCCATGCACCACTGCTGGCTAGGGAGTGACTGAGTGCTGGGAAGAAACTTTGGAACAAAGAACATGTGGACACCAAATGGCACAGAAGTCTCCAGTGGGCCCCTGTGCCAGCGAGGCTACTGTGCCCTAGGCTGTATCAGCCAAAGCATAGCCAGCAGGCTGAGGGAAATGGTGATTCCTTCCTGACTGTCATGTGCTGGGGTACACATCAGAGTGGCCCCTTGGTACAAAAAATGACATGAACATCCTCAAACGAGTTCAGCCAAGGCTCCTGAGCTAACTGAGGGCTGGAGCACATGACGAAATAGGAGGAGAGGCTGTGAGATCTCAATGTGAGGGGCATCTATTCGCTGTTGTGTCCAGCGGCCTAAAGAAGGGTTGCAGAGAAGATAGAACTGAACTCTTCTCAGATTTTCATAGCCAAAGAACAGAAGGCAATAGTCACAACCTGCAGCAAGGGAAATCCTGACTGAATGTAATGAAAAAACATTCACAATCAGTGGTTAACCACTGGCATGACTGCTCAGAGAAGCTGTGCAATCTCCACCCCTGAAGATTTTCAAAACATGACTGAACAAAGCCCAGAGCAATCTGATCTAATTCTGAAGCTCTAAGTACAAGTTTTGACCAGATGACTTCCAGTGGTCTCTTCCAACCTAATTTATTCCATGACTTTACAATAGCTGGATACCTTCAGTATAATTCCTGTTGTGTTCCTGGGTGAACTGAATAGAACCCTTTGTCAGTATTGTTTTCACAGGCACACCTTTCATAACCACCACATATATCACAAAAGAGAAAAAAGAAGCCCAACACTGAGAGGAAAAATTGAAGCTAAACAATGTTCAAGAGCTACACAAAACCTCCAGTGTCTCAAAGCTGCTGGTTGCTGCTAGTGTTGGCATGAGGGGAAGTATAAAGTGGATTAAGTGCAAGGACAAACAATCTGAGGCATTCTGCTAGCAGATTCTCCTGTCATCCTCCTGCCTCCAGCATGATGGTGATCCAAGCTGCGCAGAGTCTTGGATGAGGCTCCAAGCACTGAATCACTTTGCCTGCCCTCCCTCCCCTGCAATGATCACCCATAGAAAACAGACGTGACCAAGAGAGACTTGGGCCCTATTTATAAAGGAAAGTCACTTTTCAACACAGCCCTTATGAAAGAGTATTGTTTGGTTTTGTCACCTAACAAGCACCCCAATGGCCTGATGAGGAACATACTTGTCAAGCTGAGTTTCCTTCCTCAGGCTAGAGGAAGGTGGGTTTAGAAAACTCTAGTTGCTGCAAAAACCTGATGGTAGCCTTGAGATGGGATCTGTCCCTTGATGACCTTCCTCCTCTGTGACCCCAGTCATATTTAATGAAGGAGATGTGAAGAAGTGACAAACATATCTTGGTGCTGCCAGGAATGTGCATTGATAATGTAATTTCTATATGGTACAAAACCTTTTGTATTTGAAGAATATTAAGGCTCCAAAGTGAAACTCCCATTGATGTAACAGTAACTCTGTCCTCTCATTATTATGAATGAGGACATGGGGTCCTGTGTACATGGAAAATGGACTCCAGGCTTGATCAGTCAGGTAACACAGCAAATGGTTAGTGAATTGGGTGAAGAGTCTTTGGGCACATCTACGTTAGTATCTTAAACCACCTGGATATCTAGGGCATGGGTACAGGTCACTTGCACACTTCTGTCATGGGCAAACTTGTGCAGGACAGTCTGAGAGTCAGCACAAGCAGGCAGGTGATCTGCAGTCAGAGACAAGAGTGTTTGATGAGATGAATACAATCAGAGAAAGTATAAGTTTACAGGTGTAAATGTATTTCTGTGCTTGGCTCCTAGCACTACTCATCCCTGAGCCTTAGACCTCATTCTCAGCCTTGGTCACACCTTCCTTGACCTGTGCCTTCTCACCAGCTTGTTTCACCCTTGCCTGCTCCCCTTCCACGGGGTGTTTCTGCCCAGTATGTTCTGCATTGATCCCACTCTCCCTCATCCCTGACTTTTCCCCATCCTGTCTCTTAAATGTGGTTTAGATCATCTCCTTCACTTACAGGCTTTCCCTGCAGTCATGATCTTACTGCTTGCTCTACTGGTGTCTGACTTCATTTTGCCTTCATTTTTACTACTGCCTTCAGACTGACCAAACCAGTAGGCAGATCCATGTTGATACAGTAAAGGTGTTTTCCTTGGGCTGCAAATCAGAGAAACCCTTTGGTGTTGTCCTTAAGCCTCTCCTTGGTGTGCTGATGTGTGTTCTCCTGTTGCCCTGAGCAAGGAAGATGCCTGCTGATAGGTGAGGTGGGACTGGGCTCCTGAGCTGTGTGGAACAGTTCAGAGCCTGGGCAGGACTGATGTTAAATTACAGATTAAAACTGCAATTTGTCAGCAGTGTTCTTCATGTTGCTGTTGTGGCCCAGACAGTTGTGCTGCTGAAACGCTGAAAGTGACATATAGGTATATGAAGAAAAAAAGAACAATAAATAGAGGTCAAGGGGAATATTCAGTGTTCTATAACCTAAGCAGTAAGCACTGGGAAAAAAGGGTACAGGCTTTACTGGGATGAGCCCTAGAAATCAGTGATGTGGCACAGCCTGGGAAAAACGTTTGGAAGCAGCCATGCCTAAAGCTGGAATTAACTAGCTCAGTCAAGGTTGTCCTTACTTGCACTTAGTATCATACTGAGTCTAAGATCTGCATCAAAACTATTTCAGCTGTGTTGGCCAGACTGAGAATTTGATAGTCTTGTTTTCTGCTTCGCACCTCTGGGGTTGACCTTTTGTTGCTTGAAGTTGTTTTCCTTCACATTTGCACAATTTGAAACAAAACAAAACAAATCCTAACAAAAAACAGCATAACCCAAAATTTCAGAGCAATTTTTTGTGGAGTTTGAGAATATTGTCTCTTCTGGTGTGAGCCCAGGTGAAGCTGTAGTAGTTCAGTTCCCTTGGTGAGGGAGAAATCACTATAATAACTGGCCACATTATCCCCTATTCCTTGAATCTGGGCAGCTTCAGGCAATGGCAGGCAGTTGGCAGCTTCCTGGGTAGCAAGAACAGGTTCAAGCAGCAATTACAATCATTTGTCTCTCCTCTCTCCTAGAGGAACTGAACTGCTGCTGCATCCTGCCTCTCTCTTTTCAAAGCTTTTGGCCTTTGCTTGGGCATCACCATTTTGAAGTCCTGCTCATTACACACATGCCGAGTAATCCCACTTTAAAAAGCCAAATCCATTGACTTCAGAAGGACCGCCCTTGTACTTCAACTTCTGTGTGTTTACAAACCAAGGTTTTACCTTGGGTTACCACTACAGAGATTGATGGGAAATCTGCTCAGAGGGTAAAAAAAATGATGGAGTGTATGTCTAGCAGGATTTCATTCCAGCCTTAAATTATATAAACACTCCTATAATAAGCATCTTTGGCAAAATCCATGACCCAGCTGTGCCACTTTTCTTGCAGTACTTCTATTCCTGGATCCATTCTGCCGAGCTGTAGGAAATTTCTGGAAGTGCCTAAGTAAGCATCTCCTCAGGTCGCACTCCCACAGCAGTCAACAGGCAGAGCTCAGCTCCTCCAGACATTGTGTCCAGTCTTAGGTCTGCTCTGGAAGTGGAGATGAGGCCTGTCTCTCCCAGGACCATACTGGGCATTTACAGTGACTGGAGTGCAAACTAGCCTCAGTTAGATCCCTAAAGCTGGGGGAAGGAGGGGATACCCCCAGCTGTTGGTGTCTAAGAACCACGTGTGAGGTTATTTCTCAAGTCCTTGCACCCAAAACTCCCCCTGACCTGGAGCTGGCTGTTTGGGGTGCTGGAGCTGGTGCTGCTCCCTGGGTGCTGTGCTGGAGCCGAGGGTGGCTGCAGCCCTGCGTGCCCAGAGCTGGGAGATCAGTGTCTGAGCATCCCCACGTGCGGGGCTCCCCACTACACGCACGAGTTACTCACAGTGGAGAATCATGTACCACGCAGCAAGTTAAAAAAGAAAAAAAAGTCTTGCCCTTCAGGAATTAGTTTCTGGCAATGCAAAACAACAGATAACATGTATCCATGACAAAAAAAAAAAAACCCTGTAGAAAATAACCTCAAGAGTTAAATCTGATGAATATAAAATACTGCACAAACTATAGAACTGTAACTCAGGATATTCACTATGTCCGTTAAATCTCTCTCACACAGCATTTTAAAAGACCAACATTTTTTGAAGTAATCTTTCCCCAGCTATTCTGTATTAATGACTATTTACATAATAAGTTATTTTAAAAGATATATGCATAACATACTTCTTTGAAGATATGCACTGAATAACTTGGAATAAATCCTACCTCATTTAATACAGATTTTCTGAGATGTGTAGAAAAATAAGGGTCTTGAAAAACCTGGAAAGAATTCACATCTGATGAAAAAGAAAATATTATATATGATTAAATTTTCCAACCAGCTTTAATGAATACACTGATATTTAAACCAGAGCAAAACAGAACAGTGAGGTATGTCAACATTTTTCAAGGCTTCTAATCATTTTTCAGAACATGAATACTGAAAATTTATATCCAATTATCGTTACTCCTTTTTCTTCTATAAATGGCTGTAAAGTAATTGAGAAGGTAAAACAGTATTGGAACATGCTGTTAAAAGTTACTAGAACACCTAAATCCTCTGAACAAACAAAATAAAATGGGGCTCACTCTAACGATCAAGTTATTTAACTTAAACTAAAGACAGTAAAAAAAGTATTTTTTTTAATAGCAGAGAAGTGAAAAGCTAAAACAAACATCTTCTAGATGAGATTGAGGTTCATTAATAGGATCTGTAATACTTTTGCCTCTTAAGCCCATATCACATGTAAAGTACTCTAACATTTCTAGTTTTTAGAATCCTTTTTTTTGTGTGTCTTTCAACATTTGAATATATCTCCTACATGTAAAATTCAGACCTTCATTTCGTGAATGAAAGTTTTTAAGATGCAGTACTTGAATTTCTGGAGATATTTCATTATCTATCTCAGAACTCTCTTTCTAGCCTGCCACTCATACTTCTAAAATTTAAACAGAGCTAACAAAAATAAGGAAACTTAAGCAAAACAGAAAAGAAACTGTAACATGAGTCTGTTCAGCTGCAGCACAGCCTGCCTGTGAGAGGAGATCTGAACACTAATCTCGATGTTGATTTACATCAGATTCCTTTAACTTTTGTCTGAGTCTTTACTGAGGCTGTTCAAATCAGTTTGTAAATGTAGATTGAAGGAGCAATTTATACCATTATCTTGACAGGCAGCTCAATCAGGATAATTCATTGAAAATATCTATTTAGAACTCATCATGGAGACAGAGCATTTAATGCTTCCCTTTTTCAAAAAAGTAAGGACGATTTGCTAAGGAAATGGGGAATTGAAACACTACTTTTCTTTTTTTTTTCAATTTTACTGTCTAGAAAATGGATGTACTTAAGCTCTTATTAGCTCTCCTTGCATTGATGTGATAATATATGATGCTTTCCAAGTCGTGAAAGAGCCTTAACCTATAAAAATTACTTGCAAATTCTATAATCCCAGTTTTAATAAATAAGTGTTTACCAAGTTATAGTAAGGGAAACAGTGTCCACAGTAATAGAAATTTATTACAACTTTAAAACGCAAGTCCCTATTCAGCAAATCAATTTAACATTGTAGATGAACAATTCCCTTAAATTAAATCTGTAAGGAACTCTGTTGTTACCATGGAGTTCAGACATCTAAACCAGGAGTCTTTCCAGCAATTAATATTAAGGAACTCAGTTTCCCACATGCTTCAAATGTAGGATAGGAAGGCAGGTTATCAGAACTGGCTCTTACCTATTGAGGGATAGATTTTTCCTGATGATTTTACTGCTCAGGAGGTCTTATTTGCAATTCTTAGGTGTATCTTCTCACCACTTGGTAACCTCAGGAAGGGCAGCAGGCTCACAGCCTCTGATAGCATGGCAGGATCCCTCAACTTTGAGCAAACTGGACCTTTGCAGGGATGCAGATTTTGCCAGTCTTTGAAGCTGGTCTCTGGTCAGAATCTGAGGGGCTGGCAGAGAGGTGAAGGAAGGATTCTTATGAAAGATGCTAGTGAAGAGCAGAAAGCTGCTACAAGAGGCTTCTGTGTATTGGTATGGAAGTGAAACCTTGATTGCTTGGGAAACCTTGCCTAAAAGAACATAATGCCTCTTTATAGAAGTGCCCAACTGATTTTCAGACAAAAGTCCTATGAAGGAGTTAATATGTTGTAATTTCACTAACAAAACAAAGGCACTGACAACTTTTCTTCTTAGTATCACAGAAGCAGCCAGTAGTAGAAAGACTCCTCTCTGCTTCTACATTGCTACCACTGGGACGTATTCTCATTGCTTTCTTGAGGAGTTATTAACATATTTATATCTCATAATAAATAAATATCTATGCAATATCCAAATATGCTAGGGAAGAAAATGGGAGCAAAATTTCTTGGTTTGAAACTGCCATTTCAGAATTTTTTTTGTTGAATGTAAAAACAATGAAAAAACTAACAAAAAAGTGAAGGCACATAAAAAATAATAGATTTTTGATTATTTATGGGAGCAGATTTTTTAAAAATGCATGGAGAAATGGATAGATGGAGGAAGCAGTGAGTTTTGGGTGGCAAGAGGCTTTCCTTGTGTCCAGTGGTACACCTGACTCCAGCAGGTTTGCCTGGGGTGCCCCAAATGCCTTTAACTCTGGAAGCCTAACCTATTTTTTGAGGAAATTTTCAGCAGATAAGGGCTGTTTAAGCCTTTTCAATTTAAAGGGCTGCAATTCAGCACAGAATAAAAATGGTATGTTTTCCAAATGGTGAGATACAATTACAAAATTGCACAGCAGCACTGGAGAATAAATACACGCGTTTCAGGCTGATAACCATCGGGGTACAAACCAAGTACAAAGATAAGTTATATTTGTTTTTCTTTGGCTATTATGGACTTTGATGATTTTCATCCTAATTTAATAGCATGATAAATCATTTTCATGAACGTCATGCACTTTAATTGCTTCCTTGTTAAAATGTGAGCTAATTGTCCTTGGTCTAGGAATAAACCTCCCGGGAAAATAAAATACTGTTCTGAACAACCCGAGGCTCTCAAGTTCAGCAAAGTTGCATGAAAGTGCAAATGTCAGAACAGTGTGCTGTCATGTTCCTCTCTGGAAAAGATAAAATTGAAGAGCACTGCTGTGTGTTCATCGTTGCTGCTGGGTGAAGGTCTGTGGCTGAGGGAATTCCAGAGCTAAGTCCTGCCTCTGACCCCCTCAGGCCCCTCTGACTGTACCAATGGCTAATGCTGAAATCCCAGTCCTGGGCAGGGCTGGACACCTGCACTGGACAGGGCAGTGCTACCCTCGCACAGACTTGCTGTAGGGAAAGAGCTTTGCTGCTCAAATCTCGTATGCCTGCTCCTTGGGAATGACACCAAAGAATACCTTATAAATGAAGTATGCTTCCCATTAGGGATTACAGCATCATTTGATCAAAGTCCATTGGAAATAGCTCTTGGCAGCACAGATATTCTCTGTAACTCTTCACTCGCTTGAGTCTGATTGGCAAAGTTGGGAAAAGCAATGCTGACTGGAGGCTGGAGGAGACAAGGACATGACAGGGGTTCTATTGTTGTTTTTGTTGTCTTTCTCCTTGGTTAAGGAATGCCTGTGTGAAATTGGTTTTGTGACTGCAAAGAAAACATTGGCAATGGGTTTATTCTTCTACGGAGTTGATCGTGCCCTACACACTGGCTCAAGTTGTAAAAGTAATGCAATACAGGCATTGCGTAAAATTAAACAATTTTTTGGCAACTCTGGTGAAATATATTGTCATCGGCTTAGAGCACCGACACACTTGATAGAGTTAAAGAATGTTTGGAAGACTTCAAGCGCTCTCTGGTTTGAGTTTAATGAAATCTGGGCAATCAAAATGTCTACCTGGCAGCTCACAAGAGACACTTCATGTTCATTATTTTGTAGTTAAGCTATCTATCTGCCCTGATGTGCAAGGATACAAATTGTATACATTTTTAAATCATCTATTTCCATTGTAAATTACCCATAAATTAGATACAGACATTTAGGCACCTCTGAGGGTTTTTTCGATCTCTATTTTGGTATTAGGGATACATGTTGCTGAGTTTTCTATATTGGTTCCTCTCTTCAGAAGATCAGTGCTTGCATCTGGGAGAGAAATACGCCCCTCCACTGCCTCTTGTTCCCATTCTATGGGCTATAAATCATAACCTTTACAGAGATTAAATACTGGTGCAGTGCTATTTTTTATGGCTTTTGTTTGAAGACTGCAGAGCATCTGACAAATGTAAATTGATCCTGACAAAACCTCAGTGAGTTATTATAGAGCTAAACCTGTCCTTCACAGAGATGGCAAAACATAAGTGATATGATTTATAAAAACCTCCATACTCCAAATACATTGTGAGCATAGTCCTAAATACATTTGAGTCAGTTTTCCTGTTGCACATAAATCTACAATGCCTTTAAGACAAAAGGCAGTGATAGATGAAAAGAGCAGGTCCTTTTTTTCCGCCATATTGTGCCTCAGCATTTGCACTTCAATGCAAGAAAATTAAGAACTAGTTCACTGTGTTCCTTTGACTTTGTCTTGATCCCAAGTGCTTGTAGCCAGATCGTTTGGACACCAAGATGAGAACACATTTGTTGTCCCCCATCAATGGAGAAGACAAAGTTCTGCTCCCAGCTTACTCCCCATATCTGAAAATTGTCCCATTGTTAGTGTATGTGCAATTCTATTAAAAAAAAAATCAAAAAACCCTGTAAAAATAGGGTTTGTACAGAGCAAGAGAGAATGGAGGATAGCAGTTCTTTCCTGCTAAAGCAGGCCCTAGATTCCACTGAGCAGTCTTCAGGCCTCTCTCACCCCTTTTCTCTGCAGACACACATGTTCCAGTTCATTTTACTTTTATTTCCTTTTTGTGAGTGTAATGTGCAGATTACGCAGCTGTCTTTTTGGTTATTAAATGCGTTTTTATAGTTAAATATATCTCATGTCTGTGTATGTAACGGTCCCAACATGTTTATGACAGGTTATGTCATTGGTTCCCTTGTTAGTGAAACTAGCAAAGCTTCTCCATTAGTTTAAGAGGCCTGGGAATTTTGTGCATCCTGTTCTTGTTGCTGTATGTCAGTGTTGGGCGAATTGCCATTATACCTCGGTGCACAGTTGACTGGTTAAGAATATGTGAGCATGTCTCCCTCTAATGTGTGGCTCCAACAACAACCTGCTCATTCCCCAAAGCCAGCAAAGGCAGTCTTGCCAATTCTTGAGATTTTATTGTGAGTCTCTTGACATTTGGTGTGTGCCTTAAAAAACACAGCTCCTGGAGTTGAGATGACTGCATAAGAACCTCAGCTTTCATTTGAAAAACAGCATAAAATAACATATTCTGAGCCTTCCTGTTGTGGAAGTGTTTGGAAGTAGACCCCTGTGGTAAAAAATCCCCTAGACAGCAAATGCAATCAACCCCAAAAGTGTTATTAAAATCATATCTTGTGGTGTGCTTTTTAGCTAAAGACAAGTTCATGAGTATGGGAACCTGTCTGCAACTTTTGGATGGCTTGAGCTGGCAATGTAAGAGACGCTGTTCCTGTTCAAGTACTGGGCTTTTATACTTTTGATGTTAAAATTCCCATGCTTTTTCCCAATGACAAATATAGCGTCGATCCATGCGCTGCTCAGGATTTGACTCATCTGCAGCCAGCAGCCTGGGGCCAGCCTTTGGAACTGAAATTCAGGTATGTTGCACTTAGTCAAGGACAACTCTGCTTTAGTTCACACTCCTGGAAGAAAGATCAGACCTGTGCAGGTGGTAAGCAAATTTCTCCCTGGTTACATCTCCATGGTTCTGAGAGCCCTCAGCCCCTTTGGTCTCGGCTCCAGAAGCCACGCAACCATGCTAATATTGCAGTGCTCTCTGCTTTCCAGTGTGGTAGTTCATTTGGACACCCTGCTGCACTGGCACAGAGACACAGCTCCCAGACAGGAGCAGTTTGGTATCTGGGGTGAATGCACTGGCCTACTCACACCACTGTAAGGAGAGTTGTGTTAAGAGTGCAGGGGGAATCTCTTCTTAATGGTCAACTGCCCAAAAGCCCTGTGCCACCAAAGCTGAAGGCTGTGCTTTCCAGCACCTGTGCCCACAAACGTTTGACAGCTATTGTGTTCATACGTGTGTGAAAATGGAACATCCTAGGCTGGATTTGCATTTTATAAGTTGGGCTTTTAGATATCTACTCATGTATGTATCTGAAAGCACCCTCTTCCTTGGACTGGACTTTCTAAAGATTGCAGAAATTGGCTTGTAGCAACTTCAGCACTGGCTTTATGATACTCACTGCTTGAGATATTGATACTCTTCATCTTGCTGCCTTTTCCCATCCATTTCCTCCTTGGACTGAGCCAACACCTGTTGTCCCATATGGGCAAATTTGGCAGGTGCAAGGGATGGATCACAAGCTGTGGAATATATTTTTCCAAGTGTGTCATCTGGCTTATAGGAGAACTCTGGCTTAGCTGTACTGCCAGTACTGGAATGACTCCGGAGCTGTCTCCCAGTCAAATGGCTGTAGAGCTGACTGGCTTGCTTTGATTTCCTGCACAGTGTACTGTCTCCCTTAAAAAAACAAAACAAAACAAAACATATATATATATATATTTATGCATATTTTCCCTTTTCACTGGGAGAAATATGGTGCATCGGAAACATCTGACACTAAACCCCTGTTTTCAATTCCTGCTGCAATCTGTGTGCTAGGTCCATTAAGATAAAGGGAAGTCTTTTTCCAGTGTCTATATAAGTTTGTGTTGTAGCTGGGAGAGGAAGTCTATGAACTACCTGTGTCTCTGCTTCTGAAGTCCAAACCTCAGCTCTAAGAATGAGTGCAAAATTCTTTGCTTGCAAGCGCACAGCTGTGGTTAATGACCATAATGGAGATGAAGGAGCACATTTTCTTGCAAACATTAATAACTCCTGTGCACATTGTTCACATTTTGCAACCACATTTTCAAACCATGGCATTTTTTTCAGAGGACAGCTACTTGAGGAAAGTCTTTCTTGCTACCAAATGCTGGCACTTGGTTGCAAAGGTCTGCTCTCAATTTAAAGAGTACAAATACAACAGGATTGGTGGCTCAGCACTCGAAAAATCAAGAACTAAATAAATTTGCTAGCTATTATTGATCTTCATTTCCCCCAAAATGGTATTGGAATTCAGCATTCCTCAGGCTGATGGGAATGAGGAGTTCATTTTTGAGTACTTGCCACAGTGCATATGTCAGTACTTGCCACTGACTTTCCCCCATCGCAGCCATCTGCAGCCCTCCTGAACAAAATCATGTGCAGCATTGTGTTTAATGTTCCTGAAAGAAAAGAGAACATGTAATAATTATTTTAAAATAAACACCAAAGGGACAAGTACTGTGTTCTTTGGCTTAATTCATACACGGATGAAATCATTTCTCTAAGCAGTCCTGCCAATGTCTTGTTTCAAAGTCTGAGCCTTGGAGGAGGGCTGCAATCACTGAATGAACTGTTGGCCATCTCTCCCTCCTCCCGCCCTGCTCCCAGCTCCACGGCAGCCCAGCGAGCTCAGCCACTGCAGCACCATGTCCAGGGAGAGGAGGCATGGAATACCTGCTCAGGATAAGAATATAGCACAGGCACTGAATGTGAGCAAGAGCCCGGGTGCCCTGTGGCAGCCAGCTCAGCTGCCCTGGCACTGGCTCCCTGTTCTGCCTCCACCTCAGCATGGAGCAAACACAGGTCCTGCTGGCACTGTCTGTTGTGGGCTCAATGCCTCCAAGAACTTGGGGTCAGCCTGATCCCCATGGTGGCCTGGGGAAGAGTGGGGTCCCCTGTGGGTGCCATGTGTGCTGCTCTCCCACCTGGCACTGAGCTGCTGTGGCTGTGGCACTGGGGCTGGGCTGCAGGGAGGTGCAGCTACTGCTGTGTGCAGGTCCAGTGCATGGGCTCCAGCTCCTGGTGTGGGCAACATTAGACAACCGTGCAGGCTTAAAATTTGTTGTGTGTGTTATAGATATGAGTGCTTGTTCTCTCTCTCTCTCTCTCTCTCTCATCCTCTCTCCTCCCAGTCTGTCTCCCCTTATTTGCAACATTTAGTGGCAGTGGTACAGAGAAGGGGTCCAAGTTCAACATGTGGCACAGCCCATCCTGAAAATCCTACTGCTCTGCCTGGCTCTCAGCCCACAAGGGAAGGGGACATTAGGCTGGATCTATGAAAATGCTGGGATACCCATGGGTTATTCATGGCCACCTGAGGTCAGACATGGTGAAGTCCAGAGTAATGTCTAGCTCACATGTATTTCAAATATATTTTTGCTTTTTTTTTTATAGCTGATGGGCACAGAAAGAATTGGCACTTGTGTGATGGTGCAGAGCTGCAGAAGTTGGGGCACGATGACCTCTGCAGTGTCATGGCCAGGGCTGTGTTCCTCTACTACCAACATGCCAGGACAGAGGACCAGGGACTTGGCAAGGGCATTCACCACCTCTTGGCAACCACTGTCCGGTTTAATTTTTAATTACCTTCGAGGACAATCTCAAGATATTAACAATGCTCTCAGAGAGAGTTGCGTCAGTCTGTATTCAGAAATCGCAGTGAAATCTCAAACTTTAATTTTGCATTTATTCTGAGGAACATTTTAAAACTTTAGCATAATTGAGATGAGACCCTGTAACTGATCTGTGTTTTGTTTTTAATTTCCAAATCATTATTTGACTTCTCTGAGATGGTACCTATCCTGTCAAACAACATGACATTGACACTGTTTATTTATTGTTTATAGAAAAATCTGCAAAACCTTCTTCCACTCAGGACTCCATAATTCACACTTAGCAATAATTGAAAGAAGTGGGCTTCATCTTATCTGCACGAGGCTGGCTTTTCTCCGTTAGCACCACTGCTTTAGTTCTGAACCAGAACCAGACTAATTCACACCAGTGAATGCTGTGCCAGCACGAGGGACATTTACAGACAAACCACCCCTCACTAGTAGACAGCGCAGAGTCAGAACATAAATGCTTCAAAGGCTTGCAGCCATCTCAGCGCGAAGATGCTGATCCAGTGAGCAACATCCTGAACAGATGTCTGCTCTGTAATTGCTTGTGTGCATGTTAACACTAGCAGGTGATGATCTGACCACCAGGCTGGGTGTGCTCGGGTGTGTGTGGGTGTGCAGCAGGGTCAGTGTATGTTAAAGAGGACGATTTTCTGCATGCTGACATCTTGATGTACGGTAGCGTTTGTTGAAATGCATCGTTCACCCTAAAGAGGGGCCTGATCAATCACAACAGGTTGAACTCTATCTGCCTACTCTTAGCCATCTGAGTCGGTGGCTAGGGAGGAAATTGTTACTCTCCAGCTCAAGTGAAATGAGTCATGAAGAAGCAAAGATCCTGTGTGAGTTTGATACAATGTTCACTATGTCTTGGAAGAGCTATTTTAAGAAGAATTTGGCCAGAATCCTCAACTTTTGATTATTCTTCTTTCCTTCTCCTTGCATTTTACTGTTTCCCTGTAGCATGTTCTAAACGTTGTGTCTTGATTTATATCTGTAAATAAATCTCCTTATTTATGAGGATGTAATGTCCCTGGGGTCCAGGAGGCCCCAGCCATTCCATGTAGCTGAAAGAGACGTTACCTAAGTGGACCATGAATCAGAAGTGGGGCAGACAGGGAGAACTATTTTTACCAACCTGCTTGACTTGTGAGGGGGTCTGCCCAAAAGGCAAGTGGGGGCAGCTGTTGGGGGGGACTGGGAATGTGTTAGGAATGATACCCTGGGGTATCATTTCTGAGCGTTACAAGGTGCTGTGCTGAATTATGGAACAGTGGAAGGAAGAAGGAGAGACTCTGGGAAAGCTGTTCGTGTGCTATCTAAGCAATAGCCAGGGCATTCTTGACAGAGCAAGAAAGGTAGAAATTGGTGGTAGCTGCTAAAATGAGTAAGTTACTTCCTGTTGTTCGCTTGCCAGAAGCAACCTGATAGAAAATGTGTAGCAGCTGGAGTTGGGTTGGTTGCAGTATAGTTATGATGGAGCTTTACTTGCAGCCTCATAGGCTTTACTTCCATTCCTGCATTGCCCCTCTGATGCCATGAAACAAAGCTCAGTGTTAGCAGTGCCATTTCTGGCCAGTGTCCACAGAGGGGCTGCCTTTCCATTCTATATGTTTGAGTGTGAAGCTTCTAGGAGGTTTCTGCTTCTCTTGGGATAAAAAGTCCTTCCATCTTTTCCTGAACAGGTTCTGGCTGGAGAGATGTGGTGTTATCCACAGCAAATTCAGGTTGTGAGGAGTGCCAGTATCTGTCACTTGACTTTTCTGTGTTTATGGCCTTTTTTGGTAGGGTAGAAACTTTTTCCTAACATGAGTATAACTTCTATTGCCTTCACTGAGAGATTTCACAGACTAGGGATCAAAAGTCTTAAAGTCTTTCCTTTTTTTTAAATTTTTAAAAAATTTCTTTATTTTTTAATTTTATTGGTCTTTATTTTTCAGGAATTTGTTTTACCCATTTATCTTGGTAAGTATACTTTTCTTGTTCATCTCAGTGAACTGGAGATGAAGAATGGCTCTGTGTACTTTTACAGATAGTTTTATTGTTGCTGGTAGGGTCCTGAAATATGATTAGAAAAGTGACTGTCTTGGAAATGCTGTCTTCTCAATCAAAATATATGTTCTGGCTTGACTTTGAGTCTAGGCTTTTACTGTGAGTGATTACTAAAGATAATGTGTTTATTTTAATAAACCAACAAATGTTCTACTAGCACATCATGTTTAAAAATGTTTTCATTGATTCTTTCCTTAAAAGGCTCTAATTTCATGGGAAGATTGAGTCTTCTTCATAAAAAATAGAAAGATTTGAGTAAAACCAAGAAATATTTCAGGTGAAAAATATCATTAGAAAGTTCTATGTTAGGCCATCTTCATTTCCACACTTTCTCATATGGCCCTGACCCTATCTCTCTGTCCTGCTGTACTCACAGAATTGCCACCTTACACTGCTTCCCTTTGCTGTGTGAGGACATCACAGTCCACTGGGAGATGTGGTTCAACCAACTATTTTCATGAAACAAGAGGAATAACATTTAAAAATGAAAATATTTGTTTATATTCCCCCCCACCCAAAACCCTCAAACAAACAAAGAAAAAAACCAAAACAACCAACCAACCAACAACAACAACACAAAACAAAAAGCCAACAACAAAAACCCCAAAAAAATAGAAAAACAAAAAACTAAAAAACCCACAAAAAACCCNAAAAAAAAACCCAACCAAAAAACCCAGAACTTCTGCAAAAAGAGGGAAAAGTGCTGGCATAGGCAGGAGACTGACTGAATTTGTCTCCATGTCACTTCAACACATTTATTGGCTTAGAAATGATGACAATGTCCTCTTGCTGGTAGTGAGGTAAGTGGCAGAAAGCAGCCAGTACTCTTATCAACTCCCTTGAGGAGTTTGGGGAGTGAAAAAGAAGAAAAATCATCTTTTGTCTTGCACATAGACCAACTATGATATGTAATCACAGAAAAAAAGAGCACACAACCAACTAGTCTTCATCAGCTGTCTAATTATAGCTACAGCCAACTAAATAGCCAGCAACATACAGTCCTCATTAAATCTGCTGTGCGCAGAAATGGCTCTTAGGGTCCAGAGAAGCTGGGATAGCAAGGGGCTGGACCAAAGTCATACAGGGAAAAATGATTTGAGGAGAGGAAAGGCTCTGTGTTCCCCCAGCTTGGGGGACTAAGGAACTGAAATGCTAACATTAAGAGGACGTGACTTTTTTTTTTAGAAATTCAATATGTGAGTCACCCAGAGTTGCTGAGGATGATTATTCAGCTGATCTCTGCGATACTTTTGAAGAACTTTTCTGCTGAAAACTTCTGACCTTTTAATGACTCAATTTTCCTTTGCTTTAGCCTCATTTATGTTGTTTTAACACTGGTAGGGGACGAGGTTGCCACTCTTGTCAAAACACAGAAACAAAAATCTAATAAATAAACAACCCTTCTCTGCTTTTATTACAAAAGAATGCTGGTTGTGTGTGAGCAGCTGTGATCAGAGTAACAGCACTGAAAACATAAGATAAACACATGATAAAGCTGGCTAAAATGTCTGGGAGGTGTCCAGGTGGCAATATTAATAGGAGACTCAGAGACTCTTTGAAAAACCTTGAAATCTACGTTACAGAAGACTTTGATAGCTATTTGCTTTTTAGTACATTTCCTTCTTTCCATGTGTCCATTCTCTCTTAGGATTCTCCTGTGGACAAAATGCCTTCCTGAACTATTGCTACATTCATCTGTTGTCTGCTTTACTTCTGATCAGGTGCACACCAGACCCTCAGGCCATATTCATGGTTTGATTCAGTAGCAATAGCTGAATGATAAGGGAATAGATAAGATCAGTTTTTTCCTCCTGAAGCAGTTCTCTAGGGTACCATGAGTTCAAAAAGGAATGAGATCTTCCACATAAAACAACCCAAACACCTCATGTTCTTGGGGATATTTAAATGCAACCTGGAAAACCCCCTGAATTTTTCTACCAGCAGCAGAAGAGTGTGTGCAGCCAGTGCCCGCTGGGAGCTGTGCAGCCGGGGCCGGCGGCACCGGGAGGATGCTGCCAGGTGGAGAAGGGAAATGAGCTGCTCCCTGCTCCTTCCTCCCTCACCTCCACCTCCCTCCTGGCTCTGCCGGGTCAACAGCGAGGCGTGAAGGGAAGGGCTCCATCTGCTGCTATTTTTTCTTTTTCGTTAGGAGCCTGGCAGCCATTGCTTCTGGACCAAAATGCTTTCAGCTTTAGACTGCGGGATTCTAACCCCCTCAGTGCACACCTCCGGGCTGAGGGGTGGTATATACAAGCCCATCACTCACAACTAGAGGGCATCCACAGGAGCCTTTAGGACTAGAAAGGCACAGATGCACAGAACAAGACATGTTACTGATGATTTGCTTCTATGTATTCTCAAAGACCAGTGTAAAGGAGTTTAAGGTCTGAATTCATTCTTAGCCACGCACTGAAGTTGACAGAGCTAGATCAGGACTGTGTTTGGCAGGATTTCCATATCCTGCAATTCAACATGGAATATGTAATCATCTGACAGAAGGTTCAGTATGTTTAGTTGTATAACTGTTAGAACAGATAAAGGATCAGCCAGGCAAACAGTGAAATATGAAAACGGTTCTCGTAAAAACATCCCAGCCTTGGGGCATGCATCTGCCAAAACTACTCCGTGGTGACATGAATGGACATAGCATTTAACTACTCTCCAAGAGGAGAGAGGATTACAAGGAGGTGGGGAAAGCAGAAGAAGCCAGAGCAAGCCTGCCAACAATAGCAGGTTGCAATACTTAATCTCAGTGCTTATGCCAATGCACTTCGAAGCTGCTGTTGTTTTTATGAGGAAAAATGCAGAAAAGACTAATCTGTGTATTTATGTCTGTCTGGAAATATTATAAGTGCCGTGTGGTCATTTTGATTCCAGAACCAATGGGGTCGGTATTCCCAGGATGGGGAGACGTGGACAGGGTGCCAGAACTCAGCCACTACATGTGGGACTGAAAGAAGACAGAGTGAGTAAATGGAGGGATTCAGCAAAGTGGGAAACAAACCACAGGCTCTACCCACACTCTAAAATAATAGAATTTTCTGGGGCTGTTTCAGCTCAGGGCTACAGACTGTATGCCCTTGAGAAGTTCTAGAACATTGCCTTCAGTCTTCTCAAATAACAAAGTCACCTAATTTGCTAATATGTTTTTCTGCTTTGTTTGTGCTGGTGAGGTGAGCTAGAGTGAGCATCCCGTGTGCTGCAAGATTTAATGAGCAAAGTACCATGGAGGGGCAGTGCTTGCCTGAGCAGCCTTCCAATGACAATATTTTCCTGTGTTTACCAGTATAATGTTCACAGAACAAGGGCCTGTGGCTTATTATCTACTTGTCTTTCCATTCTCGATGGAAACAGAGTATTTCTTGACAAAATAGAGTGGGTTTTAATTGGTGGCTACTCTGGTTTGGTCTTTGGTCCCAAGCCATTCTTTTGACAGTAGCAGCAGAAATTGTCAGTGCAGCACTGACTTTTTGTGGGCATTAGGATCTGTATGCAGGTGACAGGCACATCACATAGGTTATTGATCAGTATTGGTAAAGGGCAGGCTTAACATGACAGAAGTCTATGTTCTTTATGGTTACTACTGTGGTTACCAGAGGCTGCTTGGGGGCTTTGGGGCCAGGTTTTGTTACTGGAGACAGAGCAAGGAGGAAGCAGGTTTTCCATGGGTTGTTTGAAAGATCTGCAGAAGTGGATTTGGATTCACTGGGACATGCATTCCCTGAGGAGAGTGGGTGGAGGAATAACACAGATGATTTGCTGCTACTTCATACTACTCTTTAGTTACACAAAAGCATAATGCACTGATCTGTCTTTCCTATCTGATCCTGCCATGGTAGTCTCCGTGCTGTCTAAGGGTTTGTTTGATAATGTGTCTCTGGTGGTTTGTGCAGTTTTGCTTTAATCCAGCTAAAGCTTAGCTCTGTTTGACTGGTAAAAGACAGTGACACGTAGGAGTAGGGCTTCTTTGGCTTTCTTTGTTGGGTAGGACAGATACTTGGCAGCTGAGTTTCCCAGGGACCTAGGGATTAAAGAGAACCATGAGTTTCTTTCTTACTTGAAAGTCTCCATCACTCCAAATGTAACATTTTTCTTCTATATAGTCTGTAAACTACTGCAGGGAAGAAACATTTTCCAGATGACACTGTTCTGTAAATGGTGTTGTAGGATGTCAGTTAACTGTGATGGGAATTGCACATCTCTACAGTACTCATGAGAGCTCTTTTGACAATGAAGTGTCATTCTGGAGATAAATGAAACGTGTGGACAGGTAAGAAGGTGAAAATAAGCATGATTCCTGTCCAAAATTGATTTATGTGAGCTTCAGGAAAGATTTCTTGGTGAACTGGGCTAAACCTAGGCTAGCCTGAGCCTAAAAGGGTTTGCTGCTTCTGTAAAACTTTTATCTTTCAATCTCTCTGTATCTGTTCATGTTCCTATAGTTTTTGTAAGGAATTGAAAGAGCATTCCACCACAACGGCATCATATTTTGAGGTTCACTCAAGTTTGTGACCTTCCATATCCAAATCTGAATGTCTAACATGATAGCCTTACACAGTATAAGTGAGATTTCTGAAGTTGCTGTGCAAATGGGAATTTCAGCTGAGGTGGAAGACTGAACCATTTCCTTTGGAAAAGGAGGCGATAACAAGGAAAATGGATGTTCAGCAATGTGGGTACTTCAAATACAGATTCCCACATGCTTTGCTGCAATTTTTCTTGATAATTCTGTGGAAACCAATTATTTCTCCCCTTATCCTAGGTTGGATCTCTCAAAGATATGAGATGGAGACAAGGAGAAACTGTCCTTCAGATTGAAAAAAAAAACCAGATCAAGCAGCAAATAAATAAACTTTGTGTAGTCAGACACCGTTGCTGCATACCTAAAGCTGTAATATCATATGAAGTTTATCAGAGGGGTTGGAACGTTTACACCAGTGTTGTCGCCAAATTTCTCCTGGGCAAATTGTAATCCATCTTCCTAAATCCTTTTGGCAGTTTCTAGTGGAGAAAGAAAAAGGGTTTGCCATGTGCTGAGGCCCTGGACTGCACTTAGCTTGGGGCTCATGCCCTGTCCCTGTGCATGGTCCCTATCTGAAAAGGGTAACATTGACATGTGCTGCAGGTCCGTTGCCCCCTGGGAGGATAACTTGGGATGGGAGATCAGGGAATGAATTTCAGAGGGGCTCAGAGCCTCTTTGGTGAGGTGGGCTGTGGCAGAGGAGTGTGTTCCTCACCCCCTGCTCCAGACACCTGTGTGCTGTCTCTGTAACAGCTCCAAGGCTCTCTCCCTTTGATCCATAGAGACAATCACCTTTCCCTGGCATTGTGGGTGGGTGAAATGACCCTTGCAAGCACGTAGCACAAATGACTTGTACAAGTGCCATAGTACATGGAAGAAATATGAGTCATAAATCATCGTTAACATCTGCTGGAAAACATATTTGTGCCCCAACACACTACCCATGATTGGTGTTATTTGGTATGTTTGGGACACAAATCCATAAAGATTGAGACTAATGGCTGCTTTAACAGGCGTGTCAGTTTGGGCTTAATGAATTTGTTAATATCAAGCAACTTTCTCCCCCCAAACAAGGGTGTTGGTAATTCACAAGCTGTTATTCTTGGAGCCCCACTCTAACAAAAGCCAGCCTCTCTGTCTGAATGTTGCTGCTTTCATATTTTATTGCCGAAATTACACAAAAATATTTGGCTTGTCTAATGAGGGCTTGACGATATAGTATATATTGCTGAAAATGTGTCATCACATTATTCCTACAAAAACAAATGTGTTTTTTTTCCTTGTCCATTGGCATTTTGCTAGTTCAAACTGGGGAATACGGGATGTCTGTGTAACTGGTCTAATAATATAAAACAAATGATATGGGTGTAATGCTGGTATTATCGTGGCTACACAGATTGTTCCTTTGCACTTACACTTGTTTTCCTCCCTCTTTAGATCTATAAGTTTAGACTGCTCTTGGCATCTGGAGTTTAAAAGACTTTAGGAACACGCGGTTTGTCCTCCCTGAATTTCGTTATTAATCCATGTTCTTATGTGCTAGATCATGCAATTTGTTTTGCAGGAGGCCTTTTGGGCCAGGAAAGCTTATTGTGGTTATCTAATCTGACCTATTTCATTATGGAGGTCACTGAATAGCCCCCTCAGGATTTCCTGCAGCTGGGAGAGAGAGTACTTGAAGAAAGTTTTCCATTGTAATCAGAGATGGCTGAAGGCTTTTTGGCAGTGTAGGCAAAAAATTCTTTTCATGGCAGCAGCAGAACAAGTTGTGAGAGAAGAAGGGCTGGAAGGGGCCAGGGGACTTTAGGAGATGGAGATAAGAATGCTGGGATCAGTCAGGAGGAGTCCAGTAGGCAAGTGTGAGATCAGCAAGCTTTTGGAGACCACGAGTGTCAAACAGGCTCAGGAAATATAAAAGACAGACAGCAGAGAAGATATGGAGGTGATTAAGTTTATTTTTTGGAAGGTGTGTGTTTCAGGAGGAGGTCACAGGGCCAGGCAGTTTAAAATTGAAACTTTACAGGTTGGAGATGGAGAAGAAAAGTCATGGATTCCAGAGGGGGAATGGAAGTGATGAAACTTTTGAGAGAGGTCTGAATGGAGGGCAGAAGGGATTTGAGAGACATGGGTAGTTTGTGAGGACTGTCATTTGAAGTAGGGATCCTCACCTGATCCAACCCTTTCCCCTCTGGATTGACAGCTCCTATACTTCAGAGGAGGGTGAGCCGCACAGCCTGAGCCCCAGCGGATCCCCTGAGGCAAGAAACACCCCCCAGCTTGTGCCATTCCTGTTTGTCCTACTGGGCGTCAGGGGGCTAACACAAGTGGATGGGGAGAGGCTACAGGCAGGCAAGGGTTTTGAGGGGGGGACACCTGGGGAACAGTTCTTTCTGCTGCCAGGAGTGGCAGGATGCACCATAAGCTGCTTCCCACTCTAGCTGTGCCCTGCAATCCTTCCCAATCCTTCCTTTGGAGCAGGATCAGGGCATCACCCTGGCATCCAGCTGTGCTGTGGCTCAGAGGGGTCCTCCACCTCTTTCCTGGCACTGCACAAGAAGGTAGGTTATGGATCTGCCTTCCCTTCCTCTGGGCTCAGCCCCTCTCACCTGATGCTGGGATTTGGCTTGGATCTTATATAAAAGCCACACATATGGTAGAGAGTCTACCAAGGCTCTTGGTAAGTCATTTCAATGAGTGATGCAAAACCCATACACCTCTTTACTGGTTTGAAGCTACTTACCATCAGAAGCATGGGAGAAAAAGGAACAAAGCAGAAGAGAAGTGCAAATTTTGCAAGGCTGGTCAACAGTTTGAAAGAAGGATAGCAAAGACAGCTTTTCTCCAGGTGCAAGGTTAGAAACACGGGGCAGAAGAAAAGAGAAGAAGCTGACATGAATTGGATTAGGCAGCTAATGAAGGATTGAAGCAATACGTTATTTTGCTACTGTGGATGAAAACAAATACCTTCCTCCCAGAGATGAGAGATGAGGAAAGAAGTGGATATTTGTTCAGTGCAGAGTGCAAAAAGCTGGTGGTTGTCGTGTCAAAATACAGTATCATTGGCTCTGTGAGGAGGAAAGTGTGGAAGAGTTAAGACTTCCAAACCTGAACTGAAGATTTATAAACTGTTCTTGCAAAATGAAAGCAGAATTTTCCTTTGATAAACAGAATTTGTCAAATATCATATCTTTTGTGTCCAGTTTGGTATTCCCTCTCTGACAGGGCCCAGACCTGATTTCTCAGAGGAAGACAGTGTGTTTTGTGTAACACACACTCACAGGGAGTAGCTCAGTCTTGTGGAGGGGAGTCAGGCCACACATGAACACCTAAGTCCCATTTTGTTTTCCTGAAACCTCTACGCCAGCCCTGGGCTGTGCCTTTTTTCAGTAGCCACACTACTTAACCTGTGACTGGAAGCAAAGTTAGTGCCCTGAGGACTTTGTGAAAGGCCATTCATTTCATGACATAGAGGAAACCCCACAGAATAAGGGGGCAAAAAGAAACCATAAAACTGTTCTTGCTGGATGCTGGCCTGAGTGAGCCAGAGAAAAGGAATATAACCTAAGAAGTAGAGCAGAACAAAGTAGGTGCTTTTTCCCCAGTGTCTGCTTACCTGGTTTATCATCATAGATTTATAGAATACCCTGAGTTGGAAAGGACCCACAAGAATCATCGAGTCCAACTCCTGGCCCTCCACAGGATAACCTCAAGAACCACCACGTGCCTGAGAGGGTTGTTGTCTTGAGCTCTGTCAGGCTTGCTGCTGTGACTACTTCATGGGGAGCCTGTTCCAGTGCCCAGCCACCCTCTGGATAAAGAATCTTATTCTAATATCCAGCCTAAATCTCCCCTGAGGTCCTGTCACTGTCACTACAGAGAAGAGATCAGTGCCTGCCCCTCCACTTCTCCTCATAAGGAAGCTGTAGACTGTGATGAGGTCTCTCCTTTTACTCCTCCCTGTTACTAACAGAGAAATAGAGACATGCCATTTTCTAAATGGAAATGAAAATCAAAATGGCTTTTTGAGAAGAGATCGAGGTTCTGGGAGAATATTTGCCCAGGTCCATCTCTCAGAAAACTGCTTCTGGTGGCAGTGTTTTTACTTCAGTGACTGAAGGAAAGGGGTGTTATGGAGAAATCTGCTCATCCCTGGTGAGCAGTGGGGGTCCAGGCCGCTGTTCCAGGTGTGCCGTGGGGCTAGTACACATCTGGATGCACTAGGTGGCAGGATCTGTCTGCAGCAGTGAAACATGCTGTGGGAATGGTGTTTGCACTGGACAGAGAGCAGGTGGAGAACATATTTCCTCAGAGATGCCAAAAATGAGTCCAAACAATCTCTATCTAAAGATGGTATGCAATTCATTACCAAATGCAAAACAGTCTGCTCCAGCATAGCTCACTGATGAGCAAGAGACTTATATTTTGTTGATTGAAAAGGAAAAAGGGGAGTTTTGCTATCAAAATATATCAAAATATGTCTTGTCTTCAGGTAGAGAGAGAACACCATGGGAAACAGCTCAGTGTCCTCTTCCTCTACCTGTTTGATATTCAATAAATTTAAAACTGAATTTCTCATTAAATCTTGGGCAGACAGGGATTCATGTCTGCTCTTATATTCTGCTCTTGGCCTGACAGAATCATAATTTGATGCTTGCTTGGAAGCTGTGCTTAAGAGCAGCAAACAGCAGGTGCGTGAGAAGACCTGAGGTGTTCTCCAATGAACACCAGACCTTGTTTGAGAGGCCTTGGTCCAGGGGAGGGCTTTTTGTGAAGAGAGGTTTATTAGAAGTGCTGGTAGCAGCTGTGGTGGCAGAGATAGAAGCAAAAGGAGAAATCATATCCTTGCTTCTGTGGAGGGGGATGTTGAGGTGATGTGGTCTGGCTGAAACTATATGGAAAGTTAATAACAGGGCCAAGACTGGCCAAATGAGCTCCCTGGAGCCCCAAGTTTGGATGTCCAGCCATATCTGGTGTGAAAACAGGTGTTAGCTGCTTTTTGAGGTATGGGCCAAAGATGTTGATGCTGTGTGACAAAAAGAAGATAAAGCTTGGGAATAGCAACAAACCTGACCACAATATTGGAACATTGTCACCCTGAAAGTGTAGTTTGGTGAATCTGGTTTTCCCCACTGTAAAGCATTTGGGTTTCAGCCTCCTCTCTGCGGATTCCAACAGGTCACACATTAAGTATATGTTTCCTAGATGAGATCCACAGTATCTCTGCTGGGAAAGATCTCCAAGTCACAAAAACTTGAAAACTGTTAGTGTAGTTGTAGACTTCTCCCTTTGTATTTCAGAGGCATAAACAAAAGACAGACCTGCACCAACAGGGGAATCTTCATGCTCTGTCCCTGTGAGGGATTCTGAAAGGTGTTTTTTTTCCCAGACCAACAGCATGAATACAACCTGGCATTTTTAATTTTAAGCAATGACTAAGTGAACTTTAGGTCATGCCTTCATATGGAATTCCATTGTTTTGGCTCCTCTCTGACAAGCAAATAGTGAAAACCAGGTGGTGGACAAGACTCTGACACACTGTCCCTTTATGTGTCATTCTGAAGCATCCATCAATGATAAGGCAATATAGCTTCTTTCCCCCCAGGATTTGCAGAGTGTGTTTTCTATTTTGTGCAGGTTGCAGTGCATATTGGCTCATTTTTTCCTATGGCAGTCTCTGGTCAATTGGTCCTGTTGCACATAATTAATTTTGACAATCATCATCTGATCCCTCTTCCCACATCACTTGCTGCTTATACCACTGTAATTACAGCTCTTGCTTAACTTCTTCTGATCTACAAAATGTTGAAAGAAAGTATCATTTTCCCTTCAAGATCCATCCAGACCAAAACCTATGTTTGATTTGATATACTTGGACTGACAAATAAAACCACAGGTAAGAAAAATAAACCTGTGGATTCTTTGCCAGGTAAGCAAAGGAGGAAAGTAAAGCTGCCCTGTACCCTGCTTTCCTTTTCTTGTGATTGAAAAGTAAATTGGGAGAGGGAAGCATCCTATGGCATACAGTCAAAAGGACAATTTCATTGCTCTGTCTATATTTGAGGACCATGGGAAAGGGATATCAGCTTCCTGGGGTGATGTGCAGCCAGCTGTGGTTGCTTTTAGTGGGGAATGGAGCAGGGAATGCACTCCTGGTTGTCCTTGGATTGTGCAGCAAGAGTTGGGGCTGCTGCTTCCTCCTCAGGTCTGACCCCCTGGGGAGCCAAGGGCCCAAGGGGCTGGCTGCACACAGGGACCACGCAGGTCCCTCAGGTCCCACCCAGACTGCTCCCAGTACAGTGAGATTTTACAGCTTGGAGGACACAAAAATGCCTTAACAAAAGCTGGCATGAAATTTGGGCAACCTTCCGGAGCAAGGGCTTGAAAATCCTCCCAAGCTGAAGAGCTGCATTTCAGTTGTGTGTGACCACTTGTGTGTTAACTCTATACCTCTGAGTTTTTCACTGCTTCACTAGATCCTCCTTCCATTGGCAATTATCCCCTCTCTCCTCTCTGCTTACCCCAGTTAGTCATGCCCCCTTTTCTTCTACTGGCCAATTCCACTTCCCCCACATCCTCTTGCCCATGTTTTTCTTCCCATCTTTCCTTTCTGGTGCTTTACCAAGATCCTTTGCCCGTGAGAGTGCTCTCTTACATTAGCTAAGCCCAAGACTTATCCTGCCTCTTTCCAGCAGACAAACCTTGAAAAGGCCAAGGCCAGATCAGGAATGGCAATCCAAACACATCAGCAAAACACACAAAGGTAGCACATACGGGTCAGTGAATATCACTTTGGGCCCAGGAACAAGAGAGCACAGGTAACCACAGGAGACAGAGTGTTTTTGGCAGTGTAGGGGAATGAGATCTAGTCAGGACTTTCCAGGTGCAGTTTTATTTCCACTTCTGAGATAAATGCACTGAGGAGGGAACCTGGATAGCCTAGGATGAAACATGTCTGTCTGTGGGGGTACAAGCAGGATTTCTAGCCCATATTTATGACAGCCTATCAAGTTCGAGGAGTTGTCCCAGGAGTAGCCTGAGCTGGACTCCAAGTACAGCAGGTGGACTTTCCTCTTGTAAGTGCTTATTTGTGTCCAACAGTGGTTCCACCAGACACCAGTCAGCCTTGACCAGGCCAAGTTCACTCAGCAAGTACCTCAACTCAATCACTTGTTTTTGGTTTGTCTGGGGGAAAAAAAAAAAGGAAATGAGAGAAAAAGAAATCCCAGGAAAAGTGAACATTTCTGAGAATGATGGTTGTTTGCTGTTTCGCTTCAATTTTATATGAACTATTTGGGTTGGCTATAGCAGAGCTGCCAGGTGGCTAAACATGCCGAGTGAGTGTGGTCAGTGCTTGGGACACGCACTGTGCTCAAGGCATCCAAAAACTTACTCCTGACCTTCATTTAGTCTGCCAATCACTGCAGGCTGCCCTTACATCACATTTTCTCACTAGCCAGTAATAGATTCATAGAAATTAGGGATGGAAAAGACCTGTTAGGTCACGCAGTCCACTTCCCCCCCTTCCTTCTCTCCGCTCCCCAAAGGTCAGCCCAGGGCTGTTCCCTACAGTGTATTTTCTAGTGGTTTGTCCAGTCTTATTTGAAATGACTCAAGTGGTAGGGCTGCCAGCATTTCCCTCTGGGAGCCTATTCCACAGTCTAATGGGCTTCACAGTTAATTTTTTCCTGATTTCCAGCCTAAAATATCCCTTTGCTGGTTTTGTGTCATTACCCACTTGCACCACCCTCCACAATTTCCCTCCTTCCTCCTCATTAGCAGCGCTAACACTCCACGCTGAGAAAGTTAGCTGAGAATTCAAAAGTGTTTTGCAAAAAGTAGGCACTAGTGCTTCCTTTAGAGCCATTGCAAAGAGAAGTTAAGGAGCTGGGAGAGAAAGTGAGTGATGACTAGAACCAGACACAAACCTCATATCTTCTAGCTCATTTCATGGCCTTGGTAGAGGAAAGCTTGTTCTCACCTGTCCCGTCAAATTTACACACAGCAAGTTGAAAATAAGCAGAGAAGACAAGGTTTTGATATTGATCACAGCAATCCCTTGACACTTCAATTTATTGAAGTGGTGACTGGGAAGAAGGTTGAGTCTTTTCCTATTCCATCATCTTCTCCCAAAAAGGTGTCTTATTGATGTTTGGACTTAGTGATATCCAGAGCTCTTTTTTGGAATAGGATGAGGCAGGTTGCCAGTGTTTTCTGACTAGATAACGTCTCAATCCAAATTTCTGGATGTAAACAGATACCATAGTAGACTGTCTTCAGCTCCAAGCTTCACAGCTGGGCCTTGTCTCTGATGATACATTGAACTAAAATCCCAGCTCCATAGAGGCACAGAATCAGATAGGGATTTTGAGCCTTGAACCTCTGTCTGGTCAAAGAAGAGATGCTTTCTCATATGCGCTTCATCAAGTGTTTTCAAAACCACTCTGACTTTTTAGATCAGGTCTTATTTCCTGTGAGACTTTTGCAAAGGTGTTATCTGTGATAACCTAGCTTTATCTTAGTGCTTGTTGATGCTCTTTGAAGCAATCGGACGTGGCGAGAGCCCAACCTGCAAGGTCCCTTGAGGACTGGGCTCTCAGAAACCAGAGATGGAAGAGACCTACAGGATTAGCTCATCCTGCTCATTCCCCCGCCAATACAAGCCTGTTCCCCACGGTACATTTTCCAGTGCTGTGTCCAGGCTGATCTTATTTTTAAATGATTCATATGATAGGGTTTCCTCCAGTTCCATTGGTGACTGGACAGTTNCCAGTTTCCAGAACATTTTCCCCCCCCCCCCCCCCCACCTCTTTCTTTGACTTTGCCTCTTTGGATTCATCCAGAATTTTGAAGTCTGCAATTTGTACTGAGCATAAACTGGCAGGGAGATAACTGCAGAGAAAAATTTGACTTTATCCTTGAGGATAACCTTGAGGTTTCTTGAGGCAAACAAATCTCTGACAGAAGCCAAGAAAAGTGTTGTTTCAGAGAGGCTGGGCTGCTGGTGAAAGCTGCTTGTGAAGGACAGATGTGCGTTGGTTCGAAAGCACCTCTCCAAGCCTTCAGGCTGACATCAGTGGTACAACTGAGGTTTCTGTCCTAGCTGCCAAACTCTCATGGCTGGTAAGTGGGATCACTTTCTTCCCTGAATTTACAATGACAGTCTGAATTTCAGGGGACTGTGCTGGGTCTGTGGCCAGTGTGTAAGGAGTGAGGTTGGCCACGTGCATTGCCGCAAGTGTGGCTTCTTATTTTGCCATCCCATGGCATTAACACTTCAGTTACTTATTGCCACACAGTTTTCCCTCCCATGTCACTTGTCACTGTCCTGTGCACTGTTTGGAGTTGTTGGATACTGCTGTCTGTGTCCTCAGGATCTCATCCTTCGTGAAGTTCATGAACTGTCACCTGGAAAATCATTTAGGATGAGCAATATGACCAGATTTTCTGTGGTTTTCAGCACTTGTCTGTGGGCAGCCATGTCCTCAAAAGGACAAAGCCCAGCTCAGGAAAGAGCTGCAACTAGTAGCAAGGCTCCCACTGTGAAAGGACCAAGGTTTCACCCCTTGTACTTTTCCCTCCATTTTTTCTCTGCTGCTTCTTCAAAACTTTTCCCTTTCAAGAATGGATTATTTTGTGAGTGAGATTTGGGGTCTGCCTTCAGGGCATGCTGTGTGTATCTCTGCAGCTGTGGGTAGCTAATGCTTAAAGCCAGTGCTGCCAACAAGAACCTGGTCTGGAATGTCAGTGATCTGCAGGCTGATGGGTCCCTGCAATGGACACCTAGAAGATAGGGGAGATGTGGAAATAGTGTACAAAAGACTAGAGAAGGAGGGTAAGAAAGAAGAGGACAGACCTCAGGGCCACATCTTCAGACACCACAGTTGTCCCAGAGTCCCTTGGAGCTTGCCTGCCCTATCCATCACAAGAGCCGTGACCTTCATGTGCAGGATGAAATCATCTCTGCAGATAAGTCCTCCACCTCTTCACACTGGACCCTGAAAATCCTTGGCCCAGACCTCTTTCCTCCTGGACATTTAGAGGTTTCTTTTAAATCTCCAGATATGACATGTCACTGAATGACAAACTGTGCTCTGGTGTGATTAATCTTAAAAAAGAGCTGGATGTCCACCAGCCCCCTTATTACTTTTACTTAAAGGAGTGGCAAAATTTAATTTCTTCTTCCCTCTGCCAGGCAACTACAATAGGCTTATCTAAGAAGATCTTAAAGTGCACTTTGTCTTCCTGCATGTACTCTTAGAGATGTCTATGTGTAGTTTTCATTCTTTTACCTTGTCATTTTTTCTTGGAGGCTGGAACAATGACTCTTAGACTGCACTGACTTTTGTCCTGTAGGAAAAAATCCAGTGGGATCCAGACTGGTTTAGAGGGATGATGTTCAAGTGAGTTCTAACAGGTGACAGTTGTGTGCATTGCACTGTGACACATGTGACCTATGTACTTTCCTTTTTCACTTGCATAGCTAAAATATGTGAACTTAAGATACGGAGATGCTGTCCTGGAAAATTCTTGCCACTCATCAGTCAAAAATCTTTTGTTACTTAGAAGAAAAGGTCATGAGGCAACCTGTATTGTTTAGCAGGAGTAAAATCATTATTATAAACATTCTGATCTGGAAGTATATTGTACTGTCACCAGATAATCTGCAGAATAAAAGTATTGTTCTTTAGCAGTGACTGAAATGGAAGGCTGACCATAGAGGAAATAATATGAATTCTGACACAAATTAGTCAAAGCAAGATAATTAGAAATCAAAGTAAGAAACTGGCGTGGAGGAATTTAGTTCCTTCCAGTTCTTTCCATACTGCAGATGATTGTAGGTACTTTCACCCTGCAGTATATTTCTTATCCTGAACCAGTGAATGCATCTGAAGTCAGTGCCCATGGCTGGCACCAAGTTGTGTGGTCATCCCTGTGGCGTGGGATGCACCATCAAACCTTTCTGCTCCCCAGGAAACACATTGCTCCATCAGTAGTGGTGAGATATCACAGCTGAGATCTGCACACTTAGATTATTTAGCTTTTCCCCACGTAGGAAACAAATCACATTTAGTTTTTCTGTAGATTAAGCTAAAGGTCAAATGTTGATCATCCTGTGGACAGACAGGAGATAAAAAGGTGGTCCAATTTCATAGCTACAGAATAGAAACCAGAGATAATCTTTATTTTTTTAAAACCATCCCACAAAGGTCAAATTTAATAAGTTTCAGGGTAAAGAGAAGGACTCATTTATTTTATCTGGCATATAACTGATAACAGTGAATGTGTTTTTGATCTGTTTATTTATAGCACCACCAATATTGTAGATATGGTGGGTTGAAAATTTTCTGTAAAAATTGTTTTTGGATGAAGGTTTTGCTTTGGACAGAGTAATTTATTTTGGTGAAGAAATGATCACTCTTGGGAAAAAATTTCCCCTGAAAAATAGCATTTTTGCTGAAAATAGATTTTTTTCATTATTATTTTTCATTTTTCCAATGAAAAGTCAGAATTTTCCATGGTGAGAAAAGAAAATTCCAAGTAGCTTCAGCATGAGGTATTTTATAGATAGGCGAGGAATAATCCTGCCTCAAAGGGAATATAAAATAAACTGACAAAAATCTAAGAAATTTGGATCGGTAATTCTGAAGTTACAAAAGTTTAAATTCAGCAGCTTTTCATGTGCTTAATACAACCTCTGCAGTGATGTGTTTTTAATGCCTGAATTTGGGATTGCCCATCTGAGAACATCTCATTCCAATCACAAAGTCCCTTTCCATAGTGTTTAAATTCAGTAGAGACCATGAGATCATCTAGTTTGGCCTCTTTACATATAACTCAGTTAACCCCTTTCTGAGCCCAGAAGTCACATTTGGCTGAATCACAGATAGAACAGCAAAGCTTCTACACTTTCCTTTCAAGAGTGGTTCACCTTCTTTGTGGGTTGTTTATTTTGTTGTTAGATCTATCTAAAATTACTCAAACACTTAACTGAAAATCTCTTTTATTTTGGCTATTGACAATAATTTTCTGTGTGTATTCAGGCAGGTTGAGCATCCCCTGTGAAATCCATTGCTTTATTTTCATAAGATTGTGGTACATAACCATCAAATAACCAAAATTGTAATCATCATTAATAATGAGTTGGTGGTCTATGCACTAGAGTTCTTCAGTCTCTGCCTGTGCTTGCTGGGTGTGGGAGGAGTGGGGAGAAGAATAAAACAGTATTCTTATAAACATCAGAATTTTATTCAGTGTGGTGGCTTTGGCTCCACCAAAGATACAGGAGGAATTTAATCTTAGATAACATCACCTTAGCAGGTTTCTCAGAGCTACAGCAGCACTTTTTTCTTGATACCAGAAGAGTATCTCACCCATAAGAGCTTTAAAATCCATCTCAGAACTGTAGCTATCCAAAGAACATTCCTGTTTTATAGGAACAGCCCAATCTTTTTCTCTTTGCACATATGAATTTATGAAAAGTCTTTTTTTCAGTAGACCCAAGTTACTGGGCACTACAGTTCACTCTGCTTGCCCTCTCACCATTTTTGTCTGCCATTCACTGTTTTTAAATCATCCATAAAAATATCAGCTGTAATTTTAAATTTCCTTTCAAGTACTTAAGGATACTATGGTGTAGGTCTCAGATTTATGGCCATCATTTTGTGACTCTCCTAGAAACAGCCCCATTTGTTACATTATTTACAAACACTGGCTTATATCAATTAGCTAATTTTCAATATATTTTATATACAGTTTCTTAGTACTATATACTGCTGATTTTTGTATCAGAATATTGTGTGGTACCAAGTCAAACACCCCATAAAATTTTATTACATCTACACAGTTAAATTTATCCAAAAAAAACATCTTAGAGAATGAATTCAAGTTTGTTTAAGTAACACTATTTTCCATAACCCATTTCATGTTGTCTGGTATTCATTATATTGTTCCCCTTTATTTTGTTATCAGTTAAATTCCATATGTGCTTTTTTTATTCTTTTGTTTGAGGTTGATGTCAGGATATTCAGTAATGTAACTCTGTTAGGTAGTTTGCTCCTCTCAAATGTTTGCACAAGTTGATCATTCATCTTGTGCTTTCAGACTTGTTTGGTATTCTGGGATTTAGTAAAAATAAGCAACAAGTGAGCAGTGATTTCTTTAGGCAAGTCCTTTATGACTCCTGAGTTCAAGTTATCAAGCTGATGGCTTTAAAATGTACATCCTTATAAGACATTATCTAATTCCCTACTCTGCACCTTTGTTTCCCTCTTTGAAATAAAATTTGACTAATCATACTTGGGTGATTAAGACACATCATGGTCAAAGAGAAAACATATTTAATTAATTTTTATTTTAAAAATGTATTTCTATTTAGAATTTTGCCCTTGTCATTGAGAAATCTGATTCATTTTCCTTGATCTCATTATATTTAAATTTCTCCTTTCAACTACTTTTGCCAACCATGACATTTTCCTTTAGGATTTTTTGCCCATTTTACACACCTTCTGCTCTTTACAACTGCTAATCTCTATGGTTTGGTTTGTGTTTGATGTCTTATTTCTTGATAAAACTTCTGAAATTCCAAGCAATCAGTACATCACTGAACTGAGGCAAGCTTTGAGGCATTGCTGTCTTTTTGCATTGATCATGTGCGGCCTGGTCATCTAGCAAGTTCTTGAAGGACACTTCACTGTCTTTCATAACTTTTTGTCTACATTTTTCCTATTATCACATTTCTCTTGTGTTTTCCCAATGTCAGAATATAACTGTTTGGAAATACCTGAATATTTTTGCTCTTTGACCTGTACTGTGTTTGCCTACATGAAATAAATAGAAACTGGTCATGACCTGCAGTTCCTAATCCAGCACTCTTTTATTATTCAGAATTCAATTCACCTTTATCCATATAAAGAGTTACCAATGCTTCATGGATTTGTTTCTCTTTAACAGGCAGCTGCTTCCTCATCCCCTTTTTCCCTTGGACATTTGTGCTAGCTCATAACCTTCTGCCCTCTCTCCTCAACAACTTCCTTTGGACTTTGCTCATTGCATTGACCCATGGATGTTCAGGTTCCTGCATTTCTAACATACCAAAACTCAGTCATGAGCTGTCAGAGATCCAAGTTAATTTATTAATCTGATTTACCTTATAATACTATCTGATTTACCTTATAGTACTACCCAACATTTCTTCCATTATAAATGACTTTCTTGTGGTATGGTCAGTAGGGACTGCAGCTCCACAGATTGAAAATACCCATTTATGGCAATGCACTCAGTCAATCAGGGAAAGCTACATTTAATCTGTAAAGCCTTTTGGGTCTGTCTGATTAACAAAGTACAGAAACCTTTATATTCTATTCTCTGAAGCAGTGAGATTTATGAATTCACCAACAAATGATTCATAGGTTTAAAAAATAACATAAGCAAAAACTTCCTATAATTAATTACTCAAGTGCTGAGACTGAATAGCTGGCGCTGAGAAGGTAAGACATTCCAGAGCTTGAATTGTTGTTGCAAATTAACTCTTTTGCATGTACATATGTTTGTTTTGTTTTGTTTTGTTTTGTTTTGTTTTGTTTTGTTTTGTTTCTCTTTACCTACAAACTTTGCTTGCATCATAACTGTAACATATTAAAGGTGCATGATATGTAACAGCCAAGCTAGGGGTTTGACCAAGAATCCAATTTAAATGCTGATGGGTTAATGAGATTTGAAGCTGAAAGGGGTCACCGTGCCCATGTAACTGACCTACTCTGTGACAAGTGCCACCTAATTGCAGGCAAGATAAGATTTTTGCAGTGTAAGGAACTGGAATTATTTTACACTTAGACGAATGAATCATGCTGTGGTTGCTAACTTGCTGTTGAACTACTAGAACGTGTCACTTAAACATCTAATCTGAATTTAAAGGCTCCAAGTGATGATGAATTTACCACTTCCCTGGGCAGTATGTTCCAGTGATTAATTACTCTCTCACTCTAAGGAATTTGTGTCCTATTTTCAGTTTACATTTCTCTACTTTGCACTTTCAGCCAGTCGATCTTGTAGGGCCTTTCTGTGGTATAGTTAAGGGGTGACTCATATTGTGACTCTCCACTTCAGAAGTTTTCAAAATTCTGTTTCTTTGAGGGCCTAAACTGATTGAACTCTTTACATTTCAAGATGGAAGATGTGTTTTCCAGAACCTTTCCAACTTTTGGTCTGCTTTAAAATGCAAATTCCAGAGCTGGACACATTGCATAAGGTTCTTACCAAATCATGTGTGGAGGCAATACTGTTATATTTAACCTAAAACATTACTATTTTTAGCATGCAATTAAAGTGATTTTTCCCTACTTTTTGCTACTGTATCATGATTCCTGGAGCAGATTTCTGGGTTCCACCGTTCTGCAGTGTGACTCTTTGTCCCATGACTATCTGCACTGTTAACAAAGGTCGTTTTTGTGGCAGAATTCACTCCATTACAGCAAAAGTAAATAAAGCCTGTCACCACTCTAGCAATGAATGTAGGTGCTTACCTTGGAGCTGAGCTGGGTGGGTAAATACACTGTGAATGGCCAACTGGATTTCATCCATGGAGTGCGTCAGAAAGGAATCCTGACAGTCTATTGTTTCACTTGTGCCTGGGTCTTTAATGTTCACCCGGTGTGAAGAAGAATAAGCAGTTATCAAAGGCGGCTTTTAGGAGAAACTTTACATATGGGATGCAATTACGGTGTGAAAGAACACTGGCTTAATAGTGACAGACAGTGACTACGGGATATGATTACCAGGGAGCTAGCTGCCAAAATCACATCCAGGAAAAAATGTGCAGCGAGAGGAAAGCTTTCAGACTGGCCTGCATATTTGTCAATCCACAATTAGTGATACCGGCAAACTGCTGAGTATGTTGGTTCATCCTCAGATGGACTGGTGCAGCCCTCTGTGTCCCTCAGACACTCGTGCACCGACCTGCATCTCCCCTGTTGGAGGCTGGAACATGGCCCTGGTGCGAGGCACAGCCCAGCGCTGCCACCTGACTGCCAACGTCGTGCCCAGCTTTGGAGCTGCTGAAATGTGGTGTCACAAGTCCGCTCACCCTGCTCCCAGGGGCACTGCAAACCCGGGGCTCTGCACTGTGTCTGCTGCCTGGCAGGGAGGGATCAGGTGCTGGCAGTTTTCTCAGCAGCCCCTGTGTTGCTCCAGAGGGGTCTTTTTCTATGCTGGAATCATTCCTGGGTGAGATGCTGCAGGGCATTGAGCTTTAGTCTGGAGACCCAAATACCTGACGCAGTTTAAAGCACTTGCAAAACTGTGCCCACTATCAGATGGCGTTTGGTATTTAAACCATCAGTTATTTTGCTGTGAAGACATAACTCTGACAAATAGAGTCCCCTTTTTCGTTTTCCATTTGTCATCTCAGCTTGGAGTGTTTAATGATTTTTTCCCTGTGGATTTCTTCAGTCTGACTTTGCTGTGAGCACTGAAGAGTGGAGGATGTCACAGAAAACCAGCTGAATTCACCACCATGTCCTCATGACTCCAGGCTTGCTCTTGAATCCTAAAATAATTTCAGAGTGGCTCTGTTTTCAGCACACCTGACCGCCAGCTACTCTTGGACTCCACGTTCCTTCTCTCTTGCCTCGTATTTTGTTTTGGCCTCTCCGCTCTGCTCTCCTCCTTATTTTGTACAGTGTTTCCCAGACTTGCTGCCACCGTCTCTCCCTTCAGAGAGTCTGTGCCCAGAAAGTCAGGGACCTGGGTTTCTGTCCGTGGTTGTTTGTTTGCCATTAGCCTCAGGCAGTGCCATTCCGTCTGGTAGCAGCAGCAGTGGATGGCAGCCTGGGAGGGAGTTGGAAGGGCACTGCGGGGCTGAGACCAGCCAGTTCCTCCTGTGAACCTGGCAGTGTGTCCCTGGCATGTGCTGACCATCTCCCCCAGGCACCGTTTGGTGGGAGGAGCCAAAGCCCTCCTTTATTTTGCTGATATGGAGAGAGCCTTGGTGTCAACACAGCCGTGCATCTGCTCTGGGATCACGGCTTTCCAGTTGGGAACTGCTGGCTTTGCTGATGCTCTCGCTTGTGTGCTTGTGTCTGCCTTGGCTGACGAACCACTCATGCAGAGTTGTGGCATCTTTACGCCCTGTTTTAGTAGTGCTACTTGTCAGTGGATACATGAGTCAGAACATTGCCAGCTGCCTCCTGCTGTGCTCATCTGGGGCCCAGTCTGCAGGCTCTGATCGGCAGGCTGTGCCGAGAGACAGCGCTCTGCACGGTTTCCTTTTTCGTGTGCCTGCCTCTGGACGCACACACGTTTCAGATGTTTCACTTTGCGATGTGCCTCTTTTGCATTCTGGGGTGTTTCCCAGGTTGGCTCTGAGAGAATGAGTGGATCAGGCTCAAGCTCATTTGGAGGTGGGGAGAGGTGTCCACCAGGGCAGGCACTGCTGCACCTCCTCATCTGTCCGGAATGGCACCTGGATCCACCTGGAGCCGTGCTTTAAGCAGAGCTTTGCACTGGCAGGGGTGAGCTCTGAGAGGTGTGCCCTCACTCCCTGCATCCCTTGTCCCAGACCAGTGACAATGTGACTCTGTGGTGAGCAGTGCAAGGGCTGCTCTGAGAGAAGCACAACCCCGCTCTTGCCCCCAAAAAGAACAAGGCCTAACAACTCACAACACTGGATGGGCCAGAAAAACGTACAGTGTTTTTTCTTTAGGTATCCACACCTAAGACACCTTAAGGAAAAAGGGTCTGGTTGGAGGGGGTTTTTTGGTTTTTTGTTTGTTTGTTTGTTTGTTTAAATTTTATTTGGGCATGGAGAGTGAAGAACTAGAATGGAAAATGAGGTGCAAACATTTTGTGTCTGAGATTTTTTGTGTAACTTTAGCAAGATAACCAACCACAGAAATGACAGCAGAAGTGCGTAGGTAGGGGAGGATTTCTGGAAATGTGACTCCTGACTTCTTATTTGTCACAAAATTTCTATGTTACAGCTTGCAATATAAATAAGCATTGACAAGTAATTTCAGTAACGTAACCTTTACTGCACACTCGTGCTGCTTCATGTTCCATCGCCCTTTTTCTTTAGACTATCTCACGCCGCTTGGAAACATGGTAATATTGTAATTTCATAATATCTGCTGTCTTTTGGATGGTGCTGCAGGTTTTTTGTTCCTGTTTTCTTTTACAACCAGGAGATTATATCCGGAAAACACACTTTATATTCTGATAATGGAGGAGGAGTGTAATCCTGGTCCAAATGAAGTCAGTGGCAAAACTCCCATTGACTTCATTAGGGATAGAATTTCACCCCATCTTGTGTTGCCTTGCCTAAAAAAGGAGAAGAGACCTGATGTAAAGCCTATTGTAGTCAATGGAGAGAGTCCCAGGGATTTTAATGGGCCTGTATTTGGTCCCGCATGAGGTTATTCAGTCACCTTCAAATTTTACAGGAATATAGCACTTGTGTTGTATTCTCAAAGGACTAATAAACTTACTCAAGTTAGATAAATTTCTATACATTTATTCTCCTGAAGCATTTGGGTGTGCTAAGAAGTTCTTTCTTTTTTTTTTTTCCTTTTTCCCAGTTTCTCTTTTCAGATACTGTTTTGCCTTATGGTGATTCTAAATCATCACAAAACAAATCAATACAGAACAATGAGCAGGATATATAAGTTTGGGTTTATAGATTCCAGTTCCATGAACTTTGATTTAATAAACTTAACCTTCCTTTTTTTAGCAGAAAGCACAAAACATGGGTGGGTTGGTGAATTTGAAACCTGGTTCTGATTCTGACCTACATTTAAAAGCTAAATTTGAGTCTGATAAAGTTTTAAAAACACTGGTAATATGAAAAAGATGCTTCAGTGTTCCCTTTGTATTTTTAACCTTTTTTCCTATTAAAACTGTAAACAGTTTTATATTATTGCAGCGAATTCTTCTCTAATTTACTCCAGTGTAAATCCAGAGAAATGTCTCCGAGGGCAGGGGGGCTGTTCTGCTCCCCTTCTTCTGGGGCGAGTGACAGGGGTTCTGCCAGGCTGTTTCCCCTTCATCTTCCTCCTTTCACCATTTGTATTGGATAACCCCAGACAAAAAGTGTCATTAAATGCTGGTTCCAGTGATAGTTGGTTGTCTCCACCATTCCCATCCCTGTGGCTGTGAGTATTTAAGTTCCTGCAATATCTAAGAACCACAACAGTTCAGGCTAAAAAAAGCCTTTTTGGTGGACTCTGTTTACCTCTTAAAAAAATATGACTATTTATTTTCATTTTTGCATTGGAAGAAAAACAAAACCTCAAGCATCTTATGAAAAGCTTTCTGTGGGCTGAAACATCTGGTTTTGCCTCACATGTCAGGGTCTGATTTGAATCTCTTGCATAATTTTTGATAAGGCAGATGGACTGTCTCCTTCTCTTCTCTCTCACATACACACACACGTGCAGACATTATCTGCTTTGGATTTCAGAGACTTTTGTGTCAAACTTTTTTTTTTAATTTGAAGAAATTTTATAAAAAATGTTTTGTTCCATTTAAGAAATTAGCTTTATGTTAATGTTTGTGAAGAGTTAGTATCAAAAGTGTTTTCAGTTTGTTTTCTTGCATAATGAATTTAATTTCAGCAGAGAATGGACTTTTACTGAGTTTCACTCCAAAAGTAAAGATGTTCTGTAGAAAATTTTGTATTTTTTCAATTTTTCCCCTTCCACATTTTTTCTTCATAGTATTCCTCACAATAGTGTATAAAAACAGTGAGCATACAAGTGGGTGTTTTTTAGGTTTTGAGCTAAATCACAGTTTCTCATTCACTCTGTGTGCAGATGAAAAGTACAGATCTGTTGTCCTTTGGCTGATATATACTTGTATCCTTTATTGATCTAAGCATCAGTGCTCATTATTACAGTGGGACTCATGAAGTCCAGCTGCACAGACCTGAGGTTGTATCTGAAAAAGGAAATACTCCCCTGGAGCGCTCAGAGAATTAGGTATCTCGGGCATGTAGCCCTGACTGCTGTGCCTGCTGTAGGATAAAATAATTTCTTGGAGGTGGCTCCTTCTCTCTTTGACCCTAAAGGGAATGTAGCGATTAGTTCAGGTTTAGACACCTAAATCTTAGACGTGTAAACTACGGGAGATGAATCCTGCACAAAGGCCTTGGAAATGTTAATTGGCTTCCTGAAAGAATCAGCTTAAATCTTCCACTTGATGGAATTATATTGTTTATTTAGTTACTATACGAAATTCTTGCAAACATGAAATTGCAAACTAAAGATCCTTTGTGCCTCGTGTGGTTTCTTTTTAGACATAAGCCCTCTCTCTTTATGCAAGAGACTGCTTTCTTCCACCTCAGGAAAAGAAATCCTTCTGGGAAAAGTTACAATGTGATCTAAAGTCCAAGTCTTTATATAGACCTCAGTGACTTTTGAATTATGAACAAAAGTGTTTGGCATTTTTTTCAGTGTAAACCTCAAAGTGAATTTTTCCATTATTCAGAAGATCCAAGCTGTTGTCAAGTGTTAAGGACATTGTGATTTTTAACTGAAAACTAATGCTATTAATTACATCGGGAGGGTTGGTTGGTTTTTTTTCTGTTCTACCTTCATATGCCTACCAGTTGATAATTGTTCAATAATAACAATAAATACACATCTGTAAGCAGCAGGATTGAATCAGAAATGAAAGCATTTTTTTTTTCCTTCACAGATTAGATCCTGGTTAGAAACCAATAAACAGAAAATAAAATCCTCTAAGATATTGTTGGGCTTATCTTCTGTTTCTAATACTGCATAGAAAAAAAGTTGACACGTTGTTTTCTAAACCAAAATAATTGTTTTCTTCTTTTAAAATCTCTTTAAGGCAAATGTTCCAAAACCTTAGGCTGTATTTACATATTTTTAGCAGCTTTCTGTAGTTAATTTTTGTCACGTTATCAGCACTACCTTCTGTAGTTAATTTGGCATGCAGAAAGCTGTGATTAATGGGCCTTTGCTGTAGTATTAATTTCAGCCACGACCCCTCCTTGCCCTTTGGTGTAATGTTAATTATTGGAAAAGAACCATGAAATCGCGTATGGCACAGAGGTGTGGCGTGATGAAGAACAAGTCAGGACCCAGGTTCTGAGATGTGTCTGAGCAGCAGAATGTATCTGATCCAAAAGTATCTGATCTGGCTAACAAAACCAAAAATATAAGGGGTTATAGGGATTAGGCAGTTCTGGTTTATTCCGAACAAGTGCTCCAATTTACCCCTTTCCTTTGTCAATGGTAATATTTTGGTAGTTCTGAGGAAAATTACTGGGCACTTCTTTTCAATCTTTGGGAGGAACTTAATTTGAAAGCACTTTCCTCATCAGATTGTCTGCCTGGCCTGACTGCTCTAAGGGCTGTTGGTTCTTGATCCAAAACCAGCTGGAGTCATTGCAGTGAGTTAAGCTTTACATCCACCCTGTTCTTATAGAGAAGATAGTCCTAAAATGGTCACCCCTGGAGAAGTAATTTGCTGTGTTAAAAATACCTAACATCATTACCTAATAATCCTGTGAGAAAACTGCTAGATTAGCAAACCAAATAATTTAGTGATGAGGCCAGAATTATTATTAATTACGTCCAAAATAAATGTGAATATGATAAGCTTTGGTAGAAAAATATTTTCTTTAATGTAAGGAAGTATCCTATGTCTCCATTCATTGAGAAAGTCCCACCTATCAGGCTGTTTGCAGAAAGAGGGAAAGAACGGAAGGTCCTACTTCTCTGTGGTTTTGAAAGTGCTCCTACAGGTAGGAAAAAGTGCTATATTCAGCAGGAAGAGATTACAGAGGGAGGAAGCAGGTGGTGTAGCCTGCTCTTCTGTGGGCTGTTGCAGTGGTTTGTGCTGAAGCTCACAAGCAGTGGCCAGGACCCAGAACTCACCTTTTTTTACACACAAATAGCCCTGCTTGCTGGGCTGGAGAGTCACACTCATTAGTGCCCATGTTGTCCCCAAATGAGGCTCTGCCCCTCTGAGGTGGGAATTGAGCTGCAGCGTGCAAGTGAATTGTCAGGTCAGCCCGAGGGGTGATGGCCCCTGGCTGGGCAATGCAGATATGTCAGGAACTTGGCAAGGCTTATGACGCTCCTAAGTGATATCCACAACAGGTTCATCTGCCTCGTTCTCATCAGGAGTGGCCTTGTGGGCTGGTAAAAGACAGGTGTCACCTGCAGACAGGGGAAGAAGGGAGAATAAAGGAAAGAAAGTAGATACTACATTGTAAAATGCTGTGACTTTGTACCTTTTCCAGTATAACTGCTAGACTTGCATCTCTGAAGCCAAGAAGTATCACTTCAATCTCTCCCACTGATGACATAAGGCTGCTGCATGACACATAGTCTTTATAAAGCATCAAACATCTAGCAATGTGATAGTTGTTTTTATCACAATGCTCCCAACAAACGACACATGCTGTTAATATGAATCTATCTTTCAGCAGCAGATATTTCAGGCACTGTTAGTAACATAATCTCACAATGTTGCCCTAATAGAGTATGCTGCAGATGTGAATCTTGCTGGAGTGTATTCTTTCTTTGGTTATTTTCCTGTAGTTCTTGGCTTCAGTGGGACTCGTGTCCATGCACTGTGAATATGCTCAGCCTGGTTAATCTTTGTCTTGAGTCAGGTCTTTGTTAGCCTAAGTTTGTAGGTGCAGAGACGCTGGAAGAGCACTGCAGGAAATGACGTGGGCTGGAGGGCACTGTGGAGGAAAGGGGGGGCAGCAGGGCCAACCAAGAAATGAAATGGGATGGTGGCAAGGCTGTGGTGCTGTTATACCCTCCTTAAAAGAGTGTATAACACATTTGAGTGGGATTAAGGGTGCAGCATGCCGAGGGCAGGGGAATCCCTGGGCTCCTGGTACAGCACTCCCAGGGATCCTACACTGCTCTTGAGGGGCTGCTCATGTTGGTGTTGGCTGCAGGGTACGGCCAAGAGTCACCCATCTCTCTTGGGCAATTATCCATATCCCTTTGTGGTGTCTGTACTGGCACACCAGTGGTGCCAGAGCTCTTGTCTTGGCCCTGAATGCTGGTGTTGCTGTCCTTAAAATGTCAGAGCTGTCCTTGGCATGGATTTGGCTTGGGCTTACTGAAAGTCTCTTGTAGTCTTCCTGGTCTGGAGTTAGCCTGGGCCAGGGACAATCAAAAAGGCAGTTTGGTTACGATCTCCCTATTTTAGAGGCCAGGAGAGTTCAATAAATGCATGCGGCCATGTTATGGCAGCATGCTTCTGCTCCCAGGGCCAGAGAATGGGGCCTGGAGCTGCCCAGTGTATTGGTGAGGATGTAGTCATTGTGTCTGAGAACCTCATGCAACAGGGAGGCTCTTGTTTCTTCTACTGTGATGCAAAGAGCACATGAAATAAGGAAAAACCAGGCACTGATTAATTTCTTAAAAGATATGTTCTTTAAAAGTTGTGTTTTTGCTAAGTAGAGAGAAAGGCAGAAAAAATTAGAAGAACTCAAAGAAAGGTGGATTTTGAATATTAGTCAATACAATTTTATGTGTGTATAAAAAGTTAAGAAAGCTACAGAAGAGTAGAAACAACAGAAAGTCTGTGCATAAAAGTTGACATATTTGATAAACTAGATCTGGAAGATCTTGTGGGATTTCTGGTCAGTTTACAAATTCATATGTTCTCGATATTCACATGAACAGGTATAAAAATGTTAAGCCAATATTTATTAGTTCCTAGCTTTAGTGTATGTATGTTGTCTTCTGTTAGTAACCCCACTAATTTAAATGGAATTGATCTAATATTGGTGGGCCACATTGTTGAATTGTACACAGAAATGCTTACAGAATACTCTTAAGTTTGTTGTCACAATCCAGGTAATTGCTAATTCTTTGAATACAAAATGAATAATATTTTAGTATTATAGGTTCATTAAGTCCTCTTCATTTGTTAATCTCACACTTTGTGTAAGATCTGATTGTAATTAAGATCTGTTTCCAGCATATGCCTCTGTTGTCCAAATCCTAAATGTATATAACACACAGCTTTATACTCAGATATTTGAAAAAAACCCCCACCAAAATGACTTCACTGTTGTGGCCTGAGACAATAGTGTTCTTGCAGCTGCCTGTAACTATCAATCAGCAACGTTTATGTTGACCAACATACTCAAAATTACTGGGTCGTTGCTGTATTTCTCCAGTTTTGTTGTAAAACCTGACCATGGTGTTATTCTGACAACATTGAAGGTACAGGCATGATATAGTCTGGCTGTTGAGTTCTCTTTTTTGCAAAGTGAACCACCAGGACTGGTGGCAGGTAAAAATTATAATTGTTTCTCAGGTTTTGAACTTTGGAGAGTGCTTCTAAGCTGTCCTTATCTTCTCACATCTCCTTGAGCTGGACAGACAAGAAGCCTGCTCCCTGAATAGGCTCCAGGCTGGGTTGCCACACCTTGTCCTTCCCACCATCTGACTGAGGCACAGCTTTAATTTTTCTCTTCTTTTAGTGAATTTGAAAACTCATTTGATGGATCCTACCATTTGACAGTGGTGTTGAGGCAGCAGAAAGGAAAGGGTTGCCAGCATTAACTTGCTGCTGTGGAGGAATTACCCTCCAGGGCTTGAGGGATAATATACTGCTCTTGGCTGCCGAGTGGCTTGCTGATGCTGGTTGGTTTGAGACTTTATGCCAGTGAGCATCTCTGGCACGTGGAGCCACAGATGAGAAAGGGGACAGGCTGGGCTGCAGGGACACATGGATGACACCCAACAAATATCTTCTCCAGCAGAGCTCATCTCACTCATGTCCATTTTCAGCTCACACCAACTAACTTGAAGCAGAGCCCAAAGGAAGCAACAGTGATTTGCCAACCAGAGTTCAGAGCACACCTTTTCCATGACACCCATGAGGCCCCAGTCCCAAGCATTTCAGGGAATAACTGTTTTCCCTTCTGCTCTTCAAATCTGGTAATTCAACATTACGCTCTGCCACAGACCTGAATGAGAGCAAAAGTTTAATCACTTCCATACTGCCTCTGCTCCAGTCAAGAGTTTAGCCTGAGCCCATTTGCAAATAAAACAAGGAAGAGAAGACTGTTGTCTTAAATACATTTTAGCTGGTGCTGTGTATTACAAAGGAAAAAAGTGAGAAGATGCAAAACCCCATTCAAAGGCAGGCTGGTAGAGCTAGGAAGTGTTTTCTTTTTGCATAAAGAAATAATGCTCAGTCAAACACCTACGGAGTGTAATTGCACATGGCAGTCCGTGTCAGAGTTCAGCAATGAAAATTGAAGTAAATGTTTTTTGTTTTTCAAGCTGGAAATCATGAATCAGCCTAATGAGTAACAGGTTTTGTTTGTTTGTTTGTATTGTGTTTCTGTTGGTAGGGAGGACATGCTCTTTTGTTCTCACCATTTTGTGCTGGCTTGGGTCTCTAATGCTACCAATCACATTGATGCTGACAGATTCAGCTGGAATTTTTCAGACGTATTTTAACCACTGGTGCCCAAATACCAGCTGTGTGATATGATTCACTTTGCGGAGGAGGAAGAGAATTGTTTGTTTAAGTCACTGCCTGGTTTATGCCTGAAGGACGCCTGCTACAGAGGTTTCACCTGTTAAATCTACACAACCTGTTCTCTTTCTAGAAAAGTATTTTTGAGAGTTGTCACATACAGACATGTAGTGTATAAATGAACTGACATCTGCCTTACACACTTTGAATTATAAACATGCTGTGGTGCTATTAATTGTTTTTGCTATCAGTTTGATCCTCCAGCACAGTCTCAAAAAACAGAGGCATATCTTTTTGAAGCACAATTTAGAAAAATATATATTTCTTTCAGAGAGGAGGTGAAAATACTTTGAACTTCAAAAGACAACCTAATTAAGTAGTCAGGAAATGTTAGTTTTAAGACTTCGATGTATTCAGATCCTCTAACATGCAGTTTTGCTAATTTAGTGTGCTGGATGACCGAGGAGAGGACAAGACATATTAGGAATCAAATATGGCATGATTTTAGTGAATGGGGAATGTTTATTCACTATTTATCATAAAGCAAAACATGAAGGGACTTCTGTGAAGTTTATGGGATGGCAAGTTCAAAATAAACAGCACATAGTTAAAGTGCAGCACTTACAATCTTGAAAGTTTATGTGAATTTAAGGAAGCAATTAGATGAATTCATGGAAAAAGAGTACTCAAAGGCTAATAACTTGAAGAAATAATCTCTGTCTTAGGAAGTCCTTATGCCTCTGATTACTGGCAGCAGGAAAGGAATGCCAAGAGAGGCATCAAGAATCCTTTCTCCTATTCTGCAGTTTCTTAGTCATCCTCTATCGCTCACAGACCCAGATCAATCTTTGTGCTCTTCTTGCAAAATACAGACCATAAACACAGCAATGAATACAAACTGATGTTAAAGCTCCATTAACTAGATCCTAAATTTTGGGTACTAACACTGCCAATATCATGTTCCAGATTGTGATCCGTTGGTTCACACAAAATTTGTGATTTAAATTTTCTTCTTTTATGTTTCTCCATAATTTTATGTTGATACCAAAATACTTCATATTGTTTTAAGTTACCTGGTTTTTAATATTATCCTGTTGTTAAAATAGGTACCTTGAGAAATAATCACTTTGGAATTCAAGTAAAGATGAAAGATTCTCTCTATGCTTTATGGTATTATAGTAACTGATCACCTGACAAAAAGAACAGAATATACATATGCAATTAGTTTGCTTCTTTTATTCTTATTTCTTAATGTAATTTGCAGAAGAAATTGTCTTTTTTGGATTTAAAGAATAAGCATTATACAATAATGGATGTTGAGTAAATATTATAAGTTTCACAATATCTTTAACTTCAACTAATACTACTAGTATTAACTAGTGTACATAGGTCTTACTTTCAACTAGCCCTCAACTAGTGCCTATAGTAATGGATCCTATATATCCCTTGCCTTACATACACATACACATACATATATGTGTTCATGTGTGTAAGCTCATAGACATATTTTTTATACTTACACTATGCATTTATGAACGGTATAGACATGACACATAAATTACAAACCTGAAAAGAAAATGAAAAAATATTGCATATCAAAGAAGGACAATGTTGCTTTCCTCTCATCATAGAACAGGGTTTTAAAATAAAAATTATATATTGTTAGACCTCTCCTCAATGTAATATTAATCTGTTGACTTTTTTCATCATAAGGAAAAGTGTACTCAAAAAAAATTGTCCCAGTCTCTTAATTTTGTCACTACTTCTTTTGAAAGATTTGATATTACAATTTCTAGCAGAAAACCCTCGTTCTATGGGTCTTATAATGGGAAATGTGTCTGTTAATATGCTAAGTTATATCTGGAGATGGCATGTGCAATACTAAATGCCAGAACACCAATATGACCCATCTGCCCAATATGTAAAGTATAATAACACCGTTATGAAGTGATGATATGTTTACATACCCTTGTAACAGGATTAAAGTTTTCTTAATTGTCTCCTGCTTGAATCTAATGTAATGTTTTTGGTGTGTCCTATAGAATAATATTGAAAGAATGAACAATCAGTGGCGGAACCTTCTGAGATTTGCCTAATTACAACTCAAATTGTTCCCATATTGGAAATTACATGCATATAATGCCTTTTGGGGCACAGCGTAGAAGAAGCATATAAAGGTCAGCCAACAGTATTCTGCAATGAGTTCTGTCTTCATGAACTTTTAAAATGTCTTTTTCATGCAATGAGACACATTAATTTACTAGAAACAGATTTCAGAATTGTTTTATCCCATTTTGGAAGGCTTATTTCTGCAATCCTCATAAACCTGCTGAGGAAAACACAAATTGCAGTTGCCCCGAATTTAGTTAAATCACCACAAATAGAAATCACTCAGCTAGGTCATGTGTAGTATTAGAATGCTGCTGCTGCATTTCAGGTACGTGGTTCAAGGCCTCTCAAGAGGTTTAGAGACCTTCAACCAGATCTTGACCCATGCATCATTCAAAACAGCCCTGTGACATACAGAGGAGTCTTGGATAGGTCAAGAAGTACCAGCTGCATCCAGGTGTGTGTTCCCATGACCCTGTTGCATGATTAGCATATGTGAATGTATGAGAGTTTTTTCTCTTCATCTCACTTCAGTGATTTTTACAGCACAGCTGCTTGTTAACCAGCGTGATGACTTCTTGCTGGCCTAGAAATGCAACCTCACTGAGCAGAACTGCATGTCTGGGAGCAGAGAGATACTTGCAGAATGACTAAATCTTTGGGGAATGCCTTAAAGATCAGTGAGGTCTTCCTGAGCTATTGATAATGGCTCATGTTTCAGGACTTCATTGACTTGATTATGTCAAGTCAAAAAAATCCCTTGGCAATCTGCTTCAAAAGTGCAGTACAGTTTTCATAGTGATATTATGCAATAATTCTAGGTATTGAAAATCATACAAGTCATTAAAACGTTAGCATCTATATATTATTTTAAGGAATATTTTGACACTAGTATTCTAGTAAAATCCCAGTTTCATTCAATGCTTACTGACACTGCCAAGTGTCAGAGGACTTGCCTGTTAGAAATAGGCTCCATACCATTATGCAAGCATACAACTAAACAACATGCACAAATGTTGGTTGCCTGGCTTGTTTTAAAATAAAATATAAGTGCTTGAAAGGTATCTTACTTATGCCTGCTTCAGAAGTATGGCAATGCAAAGAAAAGGAGTAGATATTGCCCATGATGGGTATGGGTCAGAAAAAGATCTGGGAAAGTTGTCCTGTTATAGAGAGAATCTGTCTGGGACATTCTCTTTGGTAGTACAGTTCATGTATTTTAGCTTAGGATCTTTTACTTTCAAATATGAGTTTTGGCATCAGCTTGGTTCATTGGTAGCCTTTTTCCTTCCAAAATCAGCCAAAACCCATTTAAGTGGAAAGAAGGAAAAAATGTCACTTGGCAGTGCTCCATGACCTTGATTTGCTCTGCTTGCAGGGTACAAATGAGAGCTGTGCGGTTTTTTTTTTCCTGAAAATATCTTTTACTTTTTTTTCAGTTCACTGGAAATTTAGGGATTGAGAGAGCCAAGTCGGACTCCTTGCATGGGTGAGAAGGGAAATGAAAATACAATTTTTCAGGGTGAATAGCATATTTGACATGTTGTGACAGACTTGTCCTTGCATGTCTTGTGAGCTGGGGGTTTGACACTGCATCATTACCATACAGACGAAGGGAGCAGCATGAACTGGTCCTAGAACAGAGTCTCAAACTTGAAGTCTACCATTAGCAAAGATTTGTGCCTCATGTTGTTATACAGAAACAGCAGTTTAGACTTAGTCTACACCAAAGCCTTGCAGCTTTACAGAGCTTTGGAGCCTTGCAAATGTTTAGGTTTTGTCTTGACCTACTCTAGCAGGGATGAGTGGGCAGGGAGTTCGTGCTCCTACCCACAGCACAAGTGTGGATAGCATTAGGGTTTGGACTCAGTCCCATGACAGGATAACTGCAGCCAGACTCCCTGGGGTGCTCTGGATGTTTTGTGCTGAACCTATAGTGCAGTCTGACTCTCCAGCCAGTGTATCTGGGCCCATCACATCAGCTTAGTCAGTGCTCTCAGACATGGAACGCTGGCCTGGAGTCCCCAGTGTCATTCTTTTCCCAGATTTTGGCTGCACAAGGCAGTCATGTGCTCATGACACCAACACCTTCACGTTGCT